>JARK01001349.1:301178-381271 GCA_000688135.1 Ancylostoma ceylanicum | reverse complement strand
ATTCCCCCCCCCCCCTCCTACTAAAGCCACTGGCCCAGTGCACGGATTCAGTGGTAGTTTTTAGTTGACACGCCCGTTTTACATATTTATGACCCTTAGCTTTAATTATTTTCTGTAACAAAGTACTCGGTGATTTCAAAAGACAAACGGGCGGTCCATTTTTATCAGTCGAAATGATTTCTTCACCCCGTTTGCATTGTGCGAAATAAGAGACCAATTAAAAATAGTGGGTGAATATGAAGGCCTACTACCCTTTCCCATACTCAGACTTTAAGGAGCGCATCTGGTCGCTTTGGCCCCGTACGTGGCACAAATCTTCTTGATTGCTTCAATTAAGGAACGTATTAGTTGAGAGGCCGAGAAAGCGTACGTTCATCCCGTGCAAATACGTGAGTTATTGGATCGATGAGTAGAACATAGGAGTTTACAGGAGAGTTTCATAAAATGTGCTGAAAATAGGTCAAATGGTTACCGCTGAGGTGCAAGGGAAGTGACGGGGACAACTCACGATCAGTTGACTGGATAACCCTCACAATCAGGTATTCTAGAGTAGGCTTCCCCAGTCTAGTGATCTTTCCACCCCAACCTCCCACCTTAGAACTGGACAAATTCGTAATCGGAGGCGCTCTAATATTATGTATTCTGGCTCCAAATGGGTATTTCAACCTATTCATCTGTTTCTTTGCTATACAGTTTGTTGCAGGATAACATTTATGTATCAATGCCATGGTCTAACGACAGATGAAAGTGGAATTTTTCCCTGTGAAATAAGTGAGCTTGAACTACTCGATGGCGACAATTTTCTGTCAATTCACATGTCGCAGTCTTCTTGAAACTACTGTTTGGTGGTTACTTGCCTGGCTGTTCGTGGTTATTGGACATCCTTGGAGCAAACCAGTCCTTGTAATATAGGAGAATTTCAGAGGGTCATCATAACGGGCCGAAAAACCATTGTTGCCTTCTTCATTACCTTGGAGGTCTTCCTGATTCCCCATAAGGTTCAGGCCCATAAAAATGAATCAAATGCATAGCCAGAAACTGAAAACGTTTATATAGAGGTACTTGCTGTGAAAATAACTGTCTAAGATGCTCTGTTCCGTGGGGTGCGAACGCCGCTCCCCCGAACAAGACCTTCAAGTGTGCAAAAACTTGGAGGGGTTACCAAAAAAAAAAAGACAGCGCAAACAAAAACACTGCTTTTGAGCCGAACATTATTTTTATCTAACACCCAACCCAAGAACCGATTAACCGGGACGACAATGATATGTGCTTCACCTTCCCTCGCTTGGCATTTTTTGAATTCTGTCCCTAACGTATCATTTACCTATCGTAAGCTGTATTTGAGTTGTAGTTCTATGGCTAAGCCACGCCGCCGCACTAACCTTACCAGGGTCTTCGATACAAAATCTGTTCTGTGGTAGAAAAATCAAAAGCAGCTGCAGAGAGATCTAGTCATGGAGACGTGTAAAGTTTGCAGTGTAAATGTGCGTCATTAGGCTGAACAATTGGTTGAGGAATTGGCCTATTATCATGCGGATTTTAGTGGCAATAAATACGAGTCAATTGTCCCAGCTAAGCGTTCAGGAATTCCCCCTTCTCGCTTATATTCTCCCACGCCTCGAGAGCATTTCCTGAAAGTTCTAGCGCTAAACCTCTTGGAAGCCTCATCAAACACTCTCGTATGACTTCTACACCATTTTCAAAAATACCTTATTAACAATAGAAACCGTTGAATTTTCTTTTTTTTCTTCTCTACCAGCATCAAGTTACGGAAGAACGAGGGTGTATTTAGGCCGAACGTGGGCGACACTTATTGTTCTGTGACTCCATTCGTCTCACACTCTCGCTACGCACTCGTTGTTTTTAGCCTTACCCGAGACGTTCTTGTGCCCTTAACAGCAAGGACCCTTGCTTTCCAATCGAGGACATCAGCAGATTTTTGACCTCCTCCCACGCTGTTTCCAATAATGTGCAGCAAAAGTCACAGAAGTGGCGTAAACTCCGCTTTTGATAGGGTTAAGGTTCTCAAAAAGATAGACTGATTGCGCGACTGCACCATCGTTGCGGGACCTGAACGAGGGATGCGGAGAGAGCATGCTTCAAGTGAGAGGGTCGAGTCGGTCCCACCGCGATGGTGCAGTCGCAACACTAAGAAACCGCACGCGCAATCCGTCTATCTTTTTGAGAAGGACTGTACACGCTCCTTGGGGCAGGGACGGAATCCGCTCCATGCTGTAGGCCTGTCCAACGGGTGAGCTGAACGGTGCTACACGTCTCTGCACGTAAAATTGACCCGGCAAACTGTTACAAACTCGGTAACGAAAAACGGGTTTAGAGGTAATTTTGGAACATTTCAAGTACATTGCTGGAAGAGCGGGGTGGTGCCTCCAGTACTGTGTTAGCTTTTAATTTTTGATTTTTTTCAATTACTTATCTCAATTTCCAAATATTTCTTTCGACTATTCGATTTCAGTGGGAGTTCTGATAGCTACGTTTTGTTATTCCGGATTTCTGGGCTCCTAAGGTGCCGGAGATCCTCTTCTTCCACCTCCCCTTCCACGTCTAAGCCCTCTACTGCTTCCAAACATTTTTCTCCTCGAAAACATTTTGCTTACAACTTTCCGGAGCAGTCCATTTGAGCTGTTTCTCTTCGAATTTTCTAAATTCTATCATCCTGGTGTTCCGTAAAGGACCGATCCTCCGATTCGTGCTGTAAATGTCGATGGCAGCACCCGTGAAGCAGGCGAAACGACCGCGCCGTCCCATTTCATTCTCCACACAGTTGAGAAAGAAAACCAGGAAGTCTCCCATTGCAATCAAGCAGTATTAATTAAATTTCGGCCGGCTGGTACACCTCTTGCTGGGCCTCATTCCCCTTTCATTCTCTGGTCGTAGAAAATATTGAGACATTCTCAGAAATTATGAGGCCAGCTAAGGCAGAATTTATTTATTTATTTGCTACACTGAAGACAATTTTCAGTGCTCCATAAAACAGAGTTAGTAATAACAGCTTTCTCACCAGCTTATAAAAGAGCCACCATTGTTAGCCACCTTCACAGTTCTTTTGACAAACAAAGGCAACAGTTGGAGAGAATGACAATCCGCGTACCCACAACAGACCGAGGCCAATAAATTAGAAATAATTGAAACAAGGCAAATTAATCCGCACCAGTTGGCTGGCCATGCGCCCACTGGTGCTTAGTCTACTGGAGTAGCGGGGCTTCGGCACACAAGTATACCAACTGAGCCCCTGCGGGACCGGTATACCGCATATTCTAAGGTTTAAATTCATGCAAATACCTGGGGTGGCCATGAACTGAAGTGGTATAAGCAAGGTTGCATGTGTGAATCTCAGAAAACACTGAGGCTTGGTTCTTTTATGAGAACCTGTGCGAAGGTGTCTAGGGTGAATCGCGTTAGTAAACAGTACGTGCGAGCAAAAACGAAAAAAAAAAACAAGAAGCAAATACTAGTGCGAATCACCTACGTATAATTCAAGCAAGCAGCCATTTAGCATGTGCTGCACATTTTGTATATTCGTTACTTTTTAAAAATAGCCTTTCGTGAGTGGGAGGCCGTGATTTGTGAGTACAAATGCTTGGAAATTTTCGAGTCCGGAAAAGGCGCACCGTTTCGGAATTAGCAATGCTCTGAAAGCTTCAAAGAGCAGTAAAATGTATGCAGCGTTGGAATTGAGAATTCTGTAAAAATGCCCTGTCCTTTTTGAAAAGGTTCTGGCCTCCTATTCAGAATGAAAATGAGATTTCTAACTGAATAGTCTGCAAACTTTTTCACTTTCATCCGTTTCCAGACGGGAAGGGAGGCGGAGCGATTTGCTTCACGTCATTTTTCAAGTGTATTATAGGATGTACGCCTGTTTTGCTCTTTTTCAATTTCCCAAACTATATCTCAGATGGCGTAAAACAACTCCTGAGCTCCAGCAATAGGAGAGGAATGGTAGGTTACTATAGAACGTAGAGAACTTACACTGGAGAGAAAGGGCGGAGTTTATGGGAGGTTCGCAAGGTAATGGGGAGGATCAGGTGGTATTCAAAAAGATTCTGACTCATTCCATCCTTTTGCAGCTTCTCGTTAGTTCCTTCTCATCAGTCTGCCCAACGACGCCTTTAAGGACTAGAATAGCGGTGGGACTCCATATTGCATGCACTTCTATGCTCGAAATTAAATTGACTCCTTAATTGACAGCAGCACTTCAGTTTTTTCTCACCTGACTGATGACAGGGAAACTTTCGAAAAAAAAAACTTTTGCACTTTCTGCTACTGGTTGCATGTTTTCGCCTTGCACGTTTGTAGGGGACAGCAAAAATAGCTGGAAATTGCACGATTCATAGGTTTTTATGGACAAGCGAAAAACTCAAACGAAGATCTCTGCGCTCAAGCTGAGTGAAACTCGTTTCGTCCCAAATCGCTGAGCATTTTACCAGAAGCCTACTTCAATGTCTCGTCTTTCATCCGCTGATGAAACCTGGAAGCGGATATGTGTCTTACTAGATCTATGGCAACATAATCGTCCGATTTGGGACATCATGCCATGTTAGAAAGCATGTCTAACACCGGGATTATCGTTTCATGTTACTATTACTACGTTTCTTGGTTTTGCTAGTGTTTCGCTTACTTCCTTGTTTCGCCTTTGTCTCCTCTGTTTTCATTTCCTGTTTGTCTCTATGAGTATCAAATTCTGGATGCATTAATGGATTGAAGGACAACCACTGGTTTTGTGGGAACATCGCTATTCAACTGAAATATGTCGAATTACATCTGACATCCTCTGATAATTGTATAATAGAAATCCTGTTTGAGATTTATCTTTCAAGTCCTCCCATAGGGCAGCACTCATCGCACCGCGTCATCCCATCATTGTGTCTCAGTATTCGATGCACACTTTTATTCTTTATACAGTCTCTACATACAGAGAGGGGCATAAGTTATTGTACAACGTTTGATTATTTATTTCTCCGCCAGGTACCCATGCTTAAATTCGCTCTCTTCTCTGCCGAACAGAGAAAGGTTTAAAGTATCTTTTAGTTACAATTCGCTTTCCCGGAAGGATTTCTCTATCTAGCAGTTGGCCTCGAAACACATTTTCGAGAAAAGTGGGTTGTTCTGACAATTTTCTCTGAAAAATTCACAGAATCTTCGAAATGCTCAGACGCTCCTTAAAGAGCAAGAAGTGCTCTTTCCAGTAATGCCCGGGGTTTACCAAGAGAATGAACTCTAAGAAATATACGGGCAAAAAAACCACGAGTGCTCCATGCCACCAGTAGTGGCCACTTTCCACCAATTTTGCGTTCTAGAAATTTTTCCGCTAGGAAACAGGACATCAGCTAGATTGTTGATGTGATCTGAAAACTAGTAAGGTAAAAATGCTACACAATGGTTATGCAGCCTCATCAATAGACCGGCTGTGCTCCTCGAAACCTAAGGCTTGGTTTTCTCATCCAGCAATTTTTGGAACAGCTTCGTTCTGTGCTGTTATCAACCCATTAAATGAAGTGGATTTCGCAGGGATACGGGACTATTCTTCATTCCTCTCAAATTCGTTGTCATAAACTGTTTTCATGGCTGTTTTGCTCAGGAATTGTGGGCTGAATCAGTGCATTTGGCGGCACAAAAAATTCTGAGCTGGAAGTTTCCGGCGAAATTTCTCTGTCGTGTCCCGAGTATCCAGGGCATATTGGTAACCGGAACATAGAGGGAATCCAGCTCTATCAAGAGAGACCTAGCTTGACAAAAACTATTGCACTACTGCAGAGTAATAAGCCGGCAAATGATGTACATTAATTTAGGCCTTCCCCCCTGTACATCGCAACGGTACAATAGATATTGCAGTGTGCGTAGAATTCAGCAGTCTTTTTGACATCTTCAGTCGTGTTTTCTTCAGCCCTAACTCTGCTGAGGTCTGCCCCGACTTCTTCTTCTCTCGGGAGTTTAATCAGTAGCTATTTGAGCCTACGTTTATTCTCTGTAACAATTTTCTTCGCGTAGATCCATTTTCTTCTGAGAGCCTCTAGAACCCAGTTTTGAGGCCTGTTCTATGCCTGATTTTGACGCACATTTCCAAAGTAATAATCGTCGTTTATGGAAAAGTATCTGTACTCGAAATGCTGCCATAGCCCTGTCGACCTATTACAGGTCTACTTCTTCTCCTGCATCGTCAAAGGTTGCTGTGCTAACCCTTTGTCAAAACAAAAATACGGTCACGAACTTTTCCAGACTTAAATGTAGGTTCCGTGATATCTCTGTACTTGCACACTCGTTTGATTCACCAAGGCTTAGCCACATCCTCACGACAAGCCATCTTTTCCTAATTGGGCAAGGATGACGCACAATTGTTCCGGGAATGTCATGTCGCTACCAGCCATTTCCACATCACGCGTCTCGGTTCAGAAATTGGAATTTTCATGGGTGGTGCGCATAAGCCGAGCAAATCGTAGCAATCTGTCCAAAAAGGCATCACTTGTTTTTTTTGTGGAACACACACAACCCACTAATCATTCAGGGCTCGCCAGTTATTTGAGCGGCTGCACTTCAGAGTGCACTGCAAGTGCTGTGGAAGGGACTCGAAATAGGTCGCGGCTCTGCTATTATGCTAATTGTGGGATGAGTTCTACTGCGTCATCTCGTGCTAAGAAAAGAGTCTCATTTCGCGCTCAGAGCGTTTCGTGAGCGAAGCAGGCCATCATGAACATCGGATACCTAAGCTCCGACACTCATACATTACTCATGACCAACCATCACGACAGTGTGCCTAGTCACATTACCGATCGCTTGAACTCAGTGGCTGAGTCCGGTGTGCATCTAGCAGTGTTCTACCCATGTGTTGGGATCGTGTTTGCTTATATGCAGAGCCTGGGTACTCCTGATCCTATTCCTGACGTTATTTACAGGGTTTCTCACCTTAGTGTTTACACTATTCGAACGCTCTAGCTATTAGGATGTAGAGCTATAGATGCGCACTGTTTTCTACCGCCTTATTGGAATCCTTACTGAGCTCCTTTCATAAGATATTTGGCTATACATGAAAGAGCGATTCACGGCACACCTGTGAATATAAAACTTATTGGCTAATCACATATTTCCGATTCCTGAAGAGATTTAGTATAATGTGGCAGGCAAAAATTATGGATTTCCCACTCGTGAGTTGTGCGGCTTTAACCAGGGAAAAACATCAGCAGAATCGCAGGACACTTCATGTTAAACATTCAGCGGATGTTTGCTTTGCTATCAAAACAAATCTGTGCAATAGTCGGTTTCTCTGAAGCTGGGTAACTGAACCGAAATCTCGGGTGTTGATCGAACTTTCGAGTGCCATGTCTTTTCTTGGCAGAGAAAAGGCCCAAAAACTGCGCCAGGGTCAGAATTTGGATCAACTGCTATATTGCCTGGTGACGCACCGGTTTCTTCTAAGGAGGCACTCTGCTTAAAAGATGGCGAAGGTCCATCGATATCAACGGTGGATCTAATTTGAGTGTTGTACAATACTATAGTTTTTACAATATTGGGTTGTCGCAAAAGTTTCCCGCCATTTTCAGCCTTCTTTTTCAAATTTATTTTTCTTCTTCAGTACAACCGGCAACTACGCCATATCGTTTGTCACCATTATAAACAAGAACCCTTGCGGTAACAGTAGGGCTTGTTGGCAGGAGCCCCGATCGAGTGGTTTTTTCGTAATCCCACCAAGCGTTGAGAATGTCTCCTGAGGAGGTAGTTCTCGTTTAAACGGTGGAATCCAATGTTACCGGCGTCCGATCCATCCACATTTCCCCATTTTGTTAACATAAGGAGCCCACTTCTTGGCACTGGTAGCGAAGTTGCCGAACCAAGTGAACATATGGCTAAAACTCCGAAAATTGTGGCACGCTCCCTACCCCCTCGAAGCTGGTAGCGGCTCGGATCATCATGAATACATGCACCGTATTTACTTGTCTTTCCGAAGAAATATAGAAGAAAAGCTATTGTACCGTGATAGCACCGGGGCCCCTCTACCAGCTGGCTGGTGCCACGCCACGGATTCTCTCTAATCAGCTCCGGCAGGGGCTCTTCCTCCACTTCACCCACCAGCCAGATCGTGGTCTGTCTCAAGTCCAAGCCGCCGTTATTGAACTTGTGGATCCAAATCTTCACCGCATACTAAGCAGTAGAGTAGAGATCTATCGTATGACATGTGTTTGTTGGAGCATCGCTTGCGTTGCTGCATTTCCTGAGCTCTCAATAGAAATGCAGCAGAGCATGTTTGTAGTAAACGACGATTTTTTCTGTAATAATAGCAAAGAATTGGTAGGACAAATTGGGTATGGGTCATGGATGTGCGTAACAAAAATTTGATTTTCGTAAATCGTAAATCGTGAATTTTTCAGAATCGTCGTAAATCGTAAATCGTAACTAAAGATGGGAGTACAACTGATAGGATTCAGAGATCTTCAACTCCTACAGGATTCAGAGATCTCCAACTTTTTTGATAACAAATTCATCCTCAAGATGTTTCGAGGCATCGATTGCAAAACTGCTCCACCCACAACTTCTCCATCTCATCCCTAGAGTGATAATATTATGATGAAAAGACTTTTCTTGTTTTCAGCTGCCACTTAGTTCTATGAGAAACAAAAGCATTTACCGCTGCAGAGGAGACCGTTCTGTTTTTGATCTGGTCATTGTTTTGGAGTCAAAAATGTGGATGCTTCCGTCTATTTCCGTGACAACCGAGCAATCCATTCCTTCGGCGTAGGTAAATTGGTATCAGAGGAGTTCGTGAGTGTGAAGCGCTGACTTGATCATTGTGTGCCTTCAGGAAGTCAGTGTACAGGGTGCACACACATTTAATGTCTCTGCAACTACCGTACAAAGTCGAATTTGGGGTGGAAAAGATTATTTCTTGCATTTTATCATCCTTGTTTATGGGCATTATCAATTGGTTCATAAGAGCTCGGTCAGGAAAGGTCTGTGCACTAAATCATCATGCTTTTGAAATTTAAAAGAAAAAACGAGGCTTCTTGAAGAACAACAGAAATTTGGTGGAGAGCTCGTATCCCTCGCGACACCGTAAGGAAAAAGAGCCAAAACATTACGATACCGTTGTGTATTTACATACATGGGTAGGCCATTGACTAGCCTACATAAATGTCTTGGATAGAAAGTTCCAGAACAATCCGGAAAAATTTGCCAGAACAACGAAATAAGTGGCGGGAAACTTTCGCGACAACCTAGTACTTTCAGTTCGGAACACAACCGCACATTTATTGTTTCACAATCTAATGGTTACAATTTTCAGCACATTCATCCAGTTGGAGGTTATTAGAGTTCTTATAAAAACAAGTGTAACGTCAGAAAACCATTATCAGACGATCCATACTTGATCTCTGTCAATCGATTCTAGAGAGACTCAGCAAAAAAGAGAGTTCACATTCTAGAGAGTAACACAGCCTTTTAGGACTAGTTGGCGGTGCACTACCCAGGTGCCCGGAGCCCTCTCGTACGCCATTGGGCTTGCAGTGTAGGCGGGCCACTGCCCTTCTTTTCCAAGGCGAAATCTCCGGCTCACCAGAGCAGATAAACGTTCATTGGTGTTTTGTCTGAGATTGTGTTTCCTAAGCGAATCTTAACTGTGGAAGTTGTAAGGGTAGAGCCTCGGTTGAGGTACTCTGTAGACCCAATTCTCTTTCTTGGAGAAACGACTGCACGTGCTCGAATTTTTTTGCGGTGCTCGAATGTTTTCCCGAACGCGCTCGCGAGCTCGTTTCTCGTTTCAAATGAATACACATCAAATCAGACGTGGTCCCGAAATATGTCACCATACCCACGAGTTTTACCATGGATGCGAGTTTCTTTTACAGCCCGCATTATCTTTCCTTTCACGCCGTTGTGTTCTCTACAACTTATTGTTTTTTCCTTGTTCTACTTCATTTGACTTTTCTTTTGCATAACGCCTCTAGTTTGGCATGCACACCTTGAGTGTAATGATAAATAAAATAAAATAAAATAAATTCCAAAGAGATATTTCACGGAGTTATCATTGTAGTGAACAATGTAAGCCATAAGCTGTGGGCATTTCCAACGAGTTCTTCTTGAAAAAATATGACATTTGAAATGTTCATGCTCCCTTTCATTTGTATTCTAATCGTAAGTATTCGAAAGTTGTAAAGATTACTTTGTTGCACTCTCTAATTGGTCTCTAAGGCCCATCGAGTGCGTGAAACACACTAATGTAAGTAAAACAAAGAGATAATTCATTGTCTCTCCATGGTGATTTGCTGGAAAGAAGCCATAAAAAACCCGCTCTTGATTCTTCTCGCTTGCTATTCTAACCTCGGACAGAGATTAGGGTTTTCTAAACTTTTTTAAAGCGGCTTTTCTCCTGAAAGTCGCCCCCATTTACTGAGCTGCACATGATAGCCACGGTTTTTGCGATTTCAGCTCACACGTGCAGCTTTTCTCATTTGAAATTCTCATAAAAACGTTGGAGGCGGGGGCTTCCTGCTCCGCCTCCAGCGCTATGAATATCTGAGGAAGCCGTGTTGCTCTGCTAGGCGTATATTTGCTGGATATATGGAGGTCGTTTCACCAGCGGAATGTCGCCATTGCCAGCAGTAATTCTTGCCCTCCATCGCTCTGCGGGCCTTAGTGGAAAATGTGTTTCTCGATGTCCTCCTCGACTAAGGCGTGCAACAGTGCCTGGTGGTTCGGAAGGACTGCTTCGGGACGTATTGAAGGCGTCTCCTGCAGTCGGCGGATGCTACGTCCGGGAAAGCTGCTCTTGGTAGCCTTTCGACGCCTTCGTTCTAGGCAATTAGTTCTCTCCTGTCCTGTCTGAAATCAATATTGTGTCGCCGCATCGCTGATAGAGCCGAGCATCCACCTTCCGCCGAAGTCCACACCGGTAATGCTCATCCCGAGAAGGGACGACACGAGCACAGCCACGGGGCCGAACTCCACGATCTGCCTCCCCGAAGCCCGCCCTCTGGCGCGCTTCCGCTTGCGCTCTTTGGCCCTCCATCCTGGCATTAGCTCCCGTTAGGACAGGACATCGCTCGGTTTATTTCTAGCCATGGCGGTGGTTTTTCTCAGCGCTACAATCGCTCAGACGACTATCCCAGCGGGTTCTGTTTCCATGGTTTTTCATTATTTTTAGAATTCTGTGTTGCAGTCACCGTCTGATTCCCAGATCTCGTCACGCAAACGCTTCCTAAGGGATTTTTTAGGCGTTTGATCATTTATGGAACAAATTTATGTATTGTTTGTGTGTTGCACTACTCATGCGTCAGGGTCCAAGGAGTCCAATTGCCTTTACTTAGCTTAGGAGTGAACTTAAAATCTCTTCTTAGAATCATTTTACTACTCTGATTATGATTATTACCCTGTCAGGCACTGTTACATCTCATTCCGTTCCCTTTCGCCTTCTTGGGGGATTTTGTCGTACAAAGAGCGTTCACTTAGTGGATTTTGTATGTACTACATTTGTGTTGTACACCTGCTTTCTCTCTAACTCTCCTTTATTTGAAAAAAAAGCGAAGGCTTCTCGGCGCCATTCTAAAGTTACATCCACAGTCACCTGCTTACCATTCACCTCTTTCCTCAGACAATCCGAAGAATTTCTCCCCATGAGCTCTGCTCATTCCTTGGTGCTCTGAATTTATTGCCCAGCCGACATACGTCCATCGTTGGCGAACTCATTATGGCTGCCTATTTTCAATGTCTTCACGTAATTGCCTTGACATGGTGCAAAAAAGGTGATCTGACAAGAAAGGTGGCCACTTCAACGAAAGCTCACCATTTCCAATCTTTCTTCTAGGATCCGTTCCTAGTATGGGTTCTGGGCGGATCGCCGCCACTCCCCCACGGAATAGTAGCGTGTTTTTTTACGAAGGTTAACAAAGGCAATTTGTAGGGCTTCCCCGAGCTCCAGCCAGTTTTTTGCTGTTAACTATTGAGTAGTACCCATCCTCATTTTTCCGTTTTCTGGGTAATACAAGAGATCAGTGGCGGTAATGCTGAATGTCCCTGGAAAAGTAGTAACTTACTCAGCATTTTTGAACGGGCGAGTTCTTTCAGATGAAACTAGATTATCTACTCCGAGCGGCACACCTCGGTTAATAGTGAGAATTAGTGGTAAAACACTGTATAAAGAGATCCCACAGGGGTCTGATTCAGGCGTTGATATGCCATCGAGATTACCCAGGGTAGATGTGTTAACGCAAATGTGAACGACGGGTAAATCTGCGTGGTGCAAACACGTTCACCCTGGGTAAGCTCAGTAACGCACGTGGCTCTAACAATGTTGATAGGTAACCCTAACTGTCCGATCATTTTCTTTCATATCTACATATCTTTAAATCAAGCAAAATTCATTCCTACACGATTTTTTCTTGCTTTGATTTAAACTTTCTGGTAGTGTTATTGCTTTCGATACCCTCAGTCTCGATTCGGTTAATTCGGTTGATATTAACACGTAGTGGTGAACACAGAAAGATTTTTCCCACCTTGCTCGAAAATCTCGGAAAAAATCCACCCTGGGTGAGCGGGAAGTTGAAGACGGTTCCAAAAACGTTCACGAATCTCACTACACAACCCTATCTGAGCGTCTCTCTCTTCAAACGTCTTCTTACACAAATTCAGCCTTTTGAAACTTCACTGGGAAATCCCAATGAGAGAGTCGTGATCCTATAGGCACAAGGGAAGTCACAGAACCGGTCAAGTTCTTATCCCCAAACCGGAAGTGTTAACAATTCTTGGCACTACTTCTTTAGCGATTCGTATTAGGCATTACCTTAATGTTATTACTGCTTTGTTCTTAGAGTACAACATTATGAAAGATTATAGAGCAGACTTCATGCCGCCTTGTTAACAGGTACATATTGGTGCAACAAATATGTGCATGCATGTCTATACATACCGCTGTTCCCTCCTCGTACTCTGCTGCTACACTTCACGCAAACTGTAGCACCCTGCGTCACATGCGCACGAATATAGGTGGAAACAAGCAACCCGCATTCATTTACCTTCTCTCGCTCAAAATAATTTGTTGTGTTAGAAACGATGATGGCCGAAGAGCGACAATGCTCGAAAGGTCTCACCAGTCCTTGGCCTGGATGCATCATTGAGATTACCTAGGGTAAACGCGTTGGCACCCGGGCGAGCAATGGGACAAATTGTGTGCTGTTGAAAAGTTCACCTTGGATAATCTCAATTTTGCATTTGGCCTCTGAACAGAGATCTTTTTTTCTGGTGTTACTTGGACTACTTTTTTCTCGTCGTGACATGAGTTTTCCATCTAGCAGCTATTTTTTCTAAAAGCTCAAATCTTTGATGGCACAATTCAAGTGTAGGAAGTAAATGAATAAATAAATAAGTAAATAAATAAATAAATAAACAGGTGGACTAGCAGTGTCCTGAAGACTTTGAAGCTTTTCTCCTTTATTACTCCTGTATTACTGCTCCACAATGTAACTACGAAACCCTCCTGCGGTTGAGATCGCGCGCAACGTGCGTTACTCTTACTGTCTGTGCATCCACAAATTTAAATGAGGTCACCCCTCTCGTTCTCGACCGATCTTCTTTCTTCCTGTTCTGATCTGTTCGAGCAGTTGCGCGCACGTAGCTCATCCATTGGAGTTTTTTGGCGTTTCCCTAGTATCGACCCCTCCCCATGCCTATAATGATCACCCTGCATCTAAAATGCTACCAAATATTTCTATGTATGGAGTATTTCGTACCTTCTTTCCTTCCCAGGTAGAATTTAAAAAAGCTAGGATAAAAAAGAATAGAATAGTTTAAGTTTCTTCTCAAAAAAAGTAAAGGAAAGTAGAAAAAGTCCTTTTCAATTAGAAGTAAAAAAAAGTTCATAAAGTTTTTTCTTACTACTCAGCTTTTCACATCTATCCATGTGACGAACTGATACGTACGTTTTTCAAAGCCCACCCGCTTTTTGAGCACTCTGTGTTTGCCTGTTGAATGCTCTGCCGCTGATTTTGTAAGATCTCACTATGAATGCCTCAGGACATGAGGATAATACATTTCGTGTGATAATCCCGGTGTTTACTGTTATTTTCCTGCATGCCACATTGGGAAACATGTTTTCCTGTAATACACAACATGGGATTCCGCGCTAATGTCTGCCTTCTCACTGGTAACGTGCTTTCCTTGTTGTTTTCTTGTTTTTTGAAAGGCTGTTTACGAGACATATTGTTGTGCCGTTCGCTGCAAAACGTCTCAGCAACACCCTCACTGGCTGAGAATTGAAGCCATTTTCATGATTTCGCCTCGACACATTCGATTCCGTACTGCCCAATTTGAAACTGATAAGGCTCGTTTTCAGATGTCTGTGACATCTTTTCTACGGCGGTTGTCCGCGGATTCGGACTCGCCAAAGTCTAGTCGATCCAGCCGCGAGTCGCGCGACTCGCGCGACTCCCCGCGACACGCAACTTCTCGCCGCAGTCGCCTTGTCGCCAGCATCGACTCCGCCCGGAGGCGATTTTCGCTACAGCACTGCAATGACGTCTACCATCATCTGCAAGCAGTGGCGATGATGCGCGACCCACAGCGATTAGACGTCGGCAGTCTGCCTGATCTACAAGAGGTAGGTGATGGAGGTGTCATCCGTGTCTGTAGCCCTAAAAACGTAAAAGTAGGTACTGCAAAAAGAGTAACCCAGCTGGCAACGCTGCCATTGCCTTTTTACCCACGAACTAGTAGGCCAACTCTGCTTGCTTTTTCATGATGAAGCTGAAAACTTGTGCATAATCCATGTTTAGTCCATTTCCTTCTCTACCACTTCCGCAATTTCATGTGCCGGACGTAAACATCGATTAAATTAGTTGATGTGGCAAATTTTTGCAGAAGTGATCATTGCTTATATTGCGCGTTGCTTACGGGCACTCATGAGGTAAATATTCTGAGGAGGAGGCTGCAAAACGCTTATGAATCTTCCCACTGTACAGCTAGTAGCACGAAGGCCTCGAGCAAGGCGCTTGGAGAATTAGTCCAGGTCAACTATTTCTATTGTAGTGGCAGTGAAAAAATATGCACATTGACGAAAGGTGTCCAGCAGACTAAATTTTTCCCTGAGCTGTGGACTTTTTTTGGTGCTCGACTTGTGTACGTGACCCGTCACAGCGATTCCTAGGTTTTTGACCCAAGTGAAGTGCTCCCCATCCTTTATTTGGAAGAATGCCTCAAATCTTTGTACTGTGCGTCCCATTAGCGACGATAGCTGAGTATTTGCGCATAGATCCGCAACTCGAACATTCCCGCGCTAAACGCAGAACAATTCAGAAATGTCATTATGACGCGTCGTAATGACACGCACACCACTGTTGAACTAATGCTCTTGAATGACGGTAACTCATTCGGGCCAAAGCCACACAACTTCTTTTCTCTTTAGTTTCTCCACGATTATTTTCCCTGATGGAATGCACTATCATCAGAACCATCATGGAAAAACGGGGTATTAGTCATTCAATGCGCAAAAATGCATAACGCATATCTATTTCCGTGTTACCGGCTCTGGCTCTCTCATAGGCTGTGTTTATACTTCATCACTGCGCGACACATGCAGAAAAAAAAATCCCGTGTGGAAACACATGCATGTCAGGTCACGTCGTGTAAGTTGTCGGCTATTGTCGCGAAAAAAAAAACATTGCGAAACCCCAGACTATTCAGTTCATACTTTTTTTCTGCTTCCGCTTCCTCTTGCTGGCCTATAAACTTTGCCATCCATCGCATCGGTCATGTTGTGGTCCGTCGCCGCGATGGCAACGCCTAGCAATGAAGCATAAATATGTATCGTCCAGACTAGTCACCATCCTATTCCTGATTTATGCCCATCTTTTCCGTCTTTCGAAGATTATTTGTGAAAATATCTGAATGGAACCTAAGCTGGTCGTGAGTTCAAGCGAGGAGGCTGAGATGATTTTTTTTTGGTATTTGACAGCGAGAAACAGGTGTTTGTAAAGTGCTCGTAACGAAATGAACTTCTCTTCTGAACTAGTACCTTCATCTTGCTTCAGTTTTCTGTTTTTCTTTTTTTTTTTTTTCTTCGATGGTTGTTGAACTAGAGCGCGTAAATATGTAAATGAGCAAATAAATGGTTGAACAAGCAAAAAGTAGATACAGTGGGCGTCGACAGCGGTGACTTGTCTGCGGCCTCGAAAAGCACGTGGCGCGACCGCGTCGCTCACGAGCCTAGTCGGCGAAGAGAAATATCTGCGAGCAATGTGGTGTCTTGGCTAGCAAGCGGAAATTTGGATTAACAGATCATGAGAAGTGGCTTAGTGTGAACTATCCTCAATGGCCCTTCCTTTTAAAGCACATGGTAACCCTGTCAGCTGATGCATGTGGTTATTGAAACTTATTCGCGAAAATTCCATCTCCTCCGTCTTGTTGGGGACTAGAAATGGCAAATCTATACACCAAAGTATTCAAAAAAAAAAAACTCGGCTGATACGAATTTAACTCCTCAACCAGACATCTATCTAGAGGCCGCAGGCATTACTGACAAGGGAAGTGCACGAACTTAAGCTGCGGTTTCGAAACGGGACATATATGGTAGGAAGGCTTGTCCCAAACGATGTTACAGATTATACTTGAATTCTGCTAAATGGTTAATACAAGCTTAAAATTCCACGTCGATGGTTTCCTACCGCACTGACATACACCGCCTTCACTAACAGCGATGCAGCTGGGATGGCCGAGTGGATAGTGACGGAGACTCATAGGCAGAGGCTCGAGGGTTTGAATCCCGTCTTCATGTTTTGTTTTGCAAACTTCCACTTCCAACCTTTAACGGAATTCGGAGCTGTTCAAAAGGTAAATGAGCAATGACTGCAAGCGTCTCTTTGGAAAAGTAGATAAATGCTCTATACTGGGTATTAATGTGGTGTCGCTGGTAAGACAGAGTATTCTAACATACGATATAACCTAATCGGTCACTTTCTCATTCTTTAATCGCTTGAAAAGTTCGACTGCTCACGTGTGGTTGTGCTTTTGCTGGCCACATCTGGTCAGGGTAATGTCACCAACGCAACTCGCCAGGAGCGCAAGATGGTGAAGGCCTTCGAGAGGGTTCTACTCGATGCGGCTTACTGTGGCTTAACAATAGAAGACGAGGAAGATGTTGAAGAAGACAATGACGAGAAAATGAATATTGACTGGGACATAGACTGTGAGAACATCGGAACTTGCAGTTCACCTTCGAACACCCCGTTCATCGAGTTTGGGGGCAAGCCCATACCTATTGAACAGGTATTTTGGGGTAATTTTCTTTTTAGAGGAATGACTAATTCCAAGAGGGCATCGAGCCAAGCCTTTACTAAGCGGAGTAGTAGGCCTTATATAGACAAAAACTTCCAATAGCCTAAATAGTGTAAGGTAATTAATTATTTACCTCCCGAACAGCTCCGAATTCCGTTAAATGTTAGAAGTGGAAGTTTGCAAGACAAAACACGAAGACGGGATTCAAACCCTCGAGCCTCTGCCTATGAGTCTGTGTCACTATCCACTCGGCCATCCCAGCTGCATGGCTGTCAGTGAAGGCGGTGTATGTCAGTGCGGTAGGAAATCATCGACGTGAAATTTTAAGCTTGTATTAACCATTTGGCAGAATTCAAGTATAATCTGTAACATTGTTTGGGACAAGCCTTCCTACCATATATGTCCCGTTTCGAAATCGCAGCTTAAGTTCGTGCACTTCCCTTGTGAAATTATCCAGGATAAGAAGGTTGACGCCAGTGATAACGATGGGTAAATCAGTGGCTGTCAACACACTAACCCTGGGTGATCTCGGTGATGTCCCAGATTACACTCAGAAATCCCAATAAGGTCCCAGCGAAGGCAGAGATCACACTTCATCACATTTCTGCCAACACGATGTCGTCTACAAGACCGGTGACGTCGCTAAGTCGGCGGATTCATAGAAAGTTGGGATATTTGATTTAGTTGGGGCTGTTCTGTGATAGTCGAAAGCAGTCTTGATCACTGTAAGATTTGGGAGGTATACGTCAAAACGTCACCCAATACAAGAAGTTTAATAAATTCATGCAAATTAATAGAATGATATACAGTAACCAAAAAGCACTAATTAATATATTTATTAAATTATTAATTAACACGTCATGACAACTCATGAGACACTTTGTACAGAAGGTAAAGAGTGATTAGAACAAGGGTGGGGCACGATTAGGCGAATGAACTGTAGATCTGAATAGCAGGAACCGTGAACAAGTCACACTCATCAAACCAAAGCAAAATATTGTAATACCAAATCATGACGCGGTCTTTCTGAAAAAAAAAACACATTACTTGTGTACCATCTGTTTTTGGCTGGTAATTGATTTTCTTGCACATCCCTCTGAATATCCTACACTTTCCTTTCCTTTTGTAACTTCTCTAATTTCTTACCAACTACCTTCGCGAATCGAACAATTCGTATAAATTTACAGGCAAACCATTGTTTCTAATTTTACGGATTTAAAGCTGTGTGCCGCTTTTCGTCTGGCAGAAATATGCGTTCGACTAAAAAAATTGGAGCACATTGTGCATAAAAAACTTGATCACCTCAAAAACGCGGATCAGCGCTCAGTCCAAAGCTTCTAACTTGGACTTTTTTCTGGATTTCGTTCATATTTGGAGGTGAATTTGCTCGAGGTAATGGGTCCTAGGAGCCCCTTCATTGGAAACAGAAATTTTGGAATCACATATATCGTTGGGTATGCCACGGTAGACGCATTAATAGTTTACAGATTTAACCATCGTTAACATGGATGAAAATACGCTTATCCTGGGTTATCTCAATGATGCGTCCATGTATGCCTTGGTTTGATGCGACTTGCCCTATCAATATTATTCAATCATGCAAGTATTTGGTGGACAAAGACACCCCAGAACTTTAAGACCTATGGTTAATGGAAGGAAGGTCGAATTTTATCCATTTGTAAGACTGAACCAGAGCTAGGATTCATGAGCGCATAACTAGGCAGAACCAGGTTAGTGAACCAACTTTGACGATATATGTACGTTTCCTAACACCGCATTTTCCACAAGATAACCAATCATGCTAACCACCGTTCATTTGCGTGGTTAGCGTTTCTTCAATCGAAGCCCAGTTGTCTCGCTCACTTCCGGCTCCATCATTATTCATCTTTGCGGCTCATTTTTTCCGGTGAAGCACTTCAGTTTTCACTCATCACGGCGCAAAATTGCAGCTCTGTCGCCGGCGTGCACCGCGAATGAGCTTTGCGCTCGTGCAGCTTCTCGATTGCGGCGCGAGTGCTCGATCGCTACTCCACCTCATTACGCTCTCATTCGCTATGAATAACGACTCCTTAATTATGCGCCACAACTCCTTAGCAAACAGCAGCGCAGCGGCAAACTCGCAGCGCTCAGCTGGATGCTTTCCAGAACTAATTTCTGCGCCTGCTCGTTTGCCACGAGCCCATGAAGTTTGTTTTCGTGTGGTTTGGTCGGCTGGGCAGGCTCCAGAATCGTTAACCGACCTCATTATGTTTGGATTCCAATATATGCTCCACTGAGCCTAAACGTCCAGTTTTATGGGTTTCGGAGACATGGGCTTCTCGAAAGGTTCTTTTTTTGAAGGTTCTGCGAAGGGATCCCCGTGAACACCATAAGAAATTGAGTGCTCTTCATAGCCTGCAAAAATTACTGAGATCATTCATGACCGTCAAAGGAAGCTCCTGTGCACGAAATAAGAACGATCTAGAAACGAATAATTAATTTAATGGCAGCGTCACATAGCAGGATCATTTCCAACATTTTCAAAATCCAAAAACATTCGGGCAACAGTGGTCGAAATTGCCACTACGATGCATCGTAATGACAATTTTGAGATGTCCTGCGTTTAGCGGTGGAGGTTTCGAGTTGGCGATTCGTGCGCAAATATGTACAGTAGGCGTCAATGGCGGTGACCCGTCTGCGGCTTCGAACAGAACGCGGCGCGACCGCGCCGCTCACGCTAGAATCGTCGCCGCAGTGACTTATCTGGGTTTTCTTGATAGTTATTCATCATATTTGATGATAACTAATAAGGAAACTAACTGACTATCAACAAAACCCTATAATTTGATGTCCCGGAGAGGATTTTCGCTCGAGCGGCGCGGTCGCGCCGCGTCCTGTTCGAAGCCGCAGACGGGTCACCGCCATTGACGCCCACTGTATGTACTCGGTTGTGCTATTGTCGCGTACGGACACACCATGTATGACACGCAGGGTACAGTCCTTGTCAAAAAGATAGACGGATTGCGCGTACGGCTTCGCATCGCGGCCGCAGAATCGCTGCGGGACCCACTCGACCCTCGTTCAGGTCCCGCCGCGATTCTGCAATCACGGAAACCGTGTATCTTCGCGAGAAGGACTGTAATCAACCGTGCTTCACCAAAATCATCCGGTACACAGCGTCCAATCGTTAGCGTCGACTGCATTTGGTGAAACGGATGTGTGAGCAATTTTCGAATGACGCTGGCAAGATTTGTTTTGGTTAAGTTAATCGTCTGAGTTCGTAAACATTGCGCTGAGCAAGGGATATGCCTCCCTTCGCCTAACAACTGATAAACATACGGTAGCATCTGCTTTCAAGGCATTTCTTTGTATTTCTCATACGAAACGAAACCCCTATCTAGCTAATGGCTCCTCTCACGGGTAAACGTCAAGTAGACTCCCTCATGGAGGTATCCAAAATTCTAAGCTTTCCTGCATTTCTCCGAGGTATGGGGTAATTATAGTGGCTATGCAGGATCCTAACTTCATTTCTTTGTACGGGGAAGACACAAAGTTTGGATTTGATTTCATAATACATCTATTTTCGAAGAATTGGGACATCTTTTCCGTTTTCTTGGAGGGACAGCTGGGAAAATGTGCGTTCGAGCAGCAGTCAAGCATCAAAAAGGCCATAATCGGCAATTTATCGTTGCATAGGTTTGTCGTATTCCCTTAATTTGCTGTGCAAATCGTGAATAAATCGCGTTTTAACAGCCTCATAAACTCGAGCAGCCGCCGTCGTATTTTCCATAAAATTCCATCGCCAAATTGTTCCAGTTTCTGCGGGATTCAAATCAAGGAAATGCTAAGAACTGCAGCGTTTCCTGGAATTACGGTGACAGCCCACATTTCATCTTTGAAAAAAAAAAACTTGTTTTTTCTCCTATGGGGATACATTTTATACTTGCCCGAGACAGGTATAAAATGTATGCCTATACAAAATGGTCGAGTTCCTCAGGCAAAATTTGGAGAATTTTACCTCCCAGCGACTATCAAGCACCCCGCACGCGAGAAAATCGCTCGGATGAGATATAGCTATTTTGCCAGGATGATCCACTCACTTTGAAGAAAGGTGTAAGTGAAAACGTTTCCGTGAACATGCGCAAGTCTCGTTCTTGAGCCTGGATGCACTATTGAGACTACCTGGGAGATAAACGTCTTGACGCTAGTGTTGACAATGTATAAAGTGAGGCAGGGTGTGTTAACCTGGGGTTTATAGCTTTATACCTGGGAAGGGCAATGCGGTTGAGCTCTGAAAATGGTCAATCTATCCAATTAGCCAATCATATAGTGCATCCGCGCCTCCCATTCCACGTATCTATGACGCTCCACATTCGTAAATTTGCGAGGTGTTAGCACGTATACCCTGGGTAATCTCAATGAAGCATGTCGCTCCTGGAGTTGAAATGAGTTGGGAAGACTTTTTCGGAGAGCTTCTGCAGGGCATCGTTATAGCGAGCAAGTCATTTGTGGTTTAGAATTGCGACAACAATACACAACTGGGTAAATTTGGGTGCTGGCAGGTTAACCCTGGATAATCTCAATGATGCATGCGGCACCAGCTATCAATCACGTGGGCCAGTAGATTTTATCAGATTCTGCGACATAGGCCTGCTCGAAAATTCGCTGGAAATTGACCTTATGAAAAAACCACCCCAAGAATATAAAATCTGTTCGATCCCACCTCGCTATGCGACTCTCCCAAGTTCTGTGTTTGTTGCAGCCGCTAGGGAAATTTCGAGAAGAACCGATTTGGAATAGACGTGCAGCAGTAAACGTAATTCTTGCGGCTTCGTTCCAATTCAAGTTGGAAACAGTGTAAAATTTTGATCTTTTCCCAACCTACGTAGTAAATGTTGGTCATAAAAGATAGCATGATTTAACAACAACCACCGGAGGCGCTTTTTTTCCATTGCCATAATTTTAGGTGAACCTGTAATTATGTCTGTCTTCTGGCTGCCCTTCTGCTTCTATAGTGATTAAAGTGCGATGAGCATTGTGAGATTCAACGCTATTTCATGGCAAAGCTAGTGGCTGGCTGCTTGAACACTCGTTCCTCTACTGTGTAGTAATTACAGTCCTTTGTTTAAGAGATGTCCCAACACTAATGAAACAAAGAAAAATCCAAATGAGAATTCAATTAGCGTCGGGAATTTTCTAAAGTGCATTTGCCATCAATAAAGTACATTGAGTTGATAATTAAATCCACTATGTTTCGAGAGGGTTTTTCGCGGAAGCGGGGATCCATGTGAGTTCATTTTGTAGGGAAACCATACCAGGAGATTCACTCAAGATCAAATAATACATTTGATACGTATGTTCGAATTCGAAGATTAGATTTTGGATAAATCAATAATTAGGATGCTCAAAGAAGAATGGGCAATTTAGTCCTCAAGCAGTGATACGAAATGACTTGGAGCTTTTTTTCAGGACATTTGAATTTTTCAATCTGACTCCACATTAGTAAATAAAATAATTAGGTTATTCTATTTTTATTCGGTCCTGCATAAAGTAGGAGAACTAACCCTCCCCCTCCCTACGGAATGCCACGACCAGATTGTCAACGATTCAACTCAGTTGGCATGGCCTGAAAATGCCACCTCAATGCCAAAAGAACTAATGATCACCTCTATGCGTACATACATATACGTATGTGTTTCTGTCTTTAGATTGTAAGTACGAGCCAATTTATAATATTAAGGGGGTAAGAAAGTTTTGAGCCGATTTACATCGTTCTTCTTTATTTCCTTACTCAGCGTACATGGAATTTACTCAACATTATAATCACTATTGTTAGCCACTACAATGTCTCACCTAGTAGGCTGGTCAGAGATCCCCTTCTCTCAGAGCTTGGAGTCAAAGAAGTCGCTGACAGCCCTTCCAACACCTTCAATTCTGGTGAATATTTGCTCAGCTAGGAATGCCTCGAGGGGACGAAATAAGTGATAGTCGGAAGGGGCAATGTCAGGGGAATAGGGTGGATGGGGAACCGTGTCCCAGCCCAGGTCCTCCAACTTGTCACGTGCCTCTTTAGCTACATGGAGCCTACCGTTATGCTGGAGAAGGTGGATGGAGGCTCGTCTCATCCGTCTTTCTCGAGCCGCGTCCGCTAGTTTCTAACGTTGATTGGCGTACATGGTTCCGGTGACGGTGTGTCCTTACGGGAGCAGTTCGTAATATAGCATTCCTCGTGAATCCCAAAAGCAGTAAAGGAGACACTTCTTGGAGTGGAGGTGCGATTTGGCTTGCGTTGGCGAGTCTTCTCCTCGAGGGAGCAACACGGCGCCATGCGCGTTGGAATCCTAGAGGACCCAACTCTCGTATTCAGTAATGTGACCTCCCAGGAACTCTTTTCGTTGAGGGCGGAAAAGGAGAGACTGACAAATGGATACCCGGGTGAACGGCGTGCCATCGGTCGGGACATGAGGGATCCATCGAGTCAGCACTTTTCTGTAGTCGAGAGCATGGAAGCGACTGATGACTGTTGGATGGGCACATCTGAGTCTCGTCGCAAGACTGCGGATGCTAACATCCGAGTCTCCTTTGACGGCGTCGAGAATGGAGGAGTCTTCCATTGTGTGGGGGCGCCCTGACCGAGGCTTGTCTTTGAAGTCCGTGTCTCCTTCCTCGAAGCGAACGAAACAGCGTTCGCCAGTGCTGATGGAAGTGGTGTCCTCTCCCAATGCGATGTTGATGTTTTGAACGGTTTCTGTCTCTCCAGTGCCGCGACGACATTCATAGAAGATTATGGCTCGGTGGTGCATTTGTGGAATTGACTACGTTATTAAAGGTAAGAAAGGCAGCCCGGGTATATATACCTACCAGTTTCGAGAGCGCTAATGATAGAGAATGATACCACATGGTAGGTCATAGTATCCACCAAGTTTTGGCATTTTCGAAAAAAAAATCGGCTCAAGACTTCTTTACCACCTTAATATATTCGTTGCCTCTAGGACACGTGGATAACAATCAAGAGTCAGTTTTTCGGGCTGAGTTGAGGAAGAGCGCGAACTTCCGTGTTGACAGCACGGATACCACAAAGGGTAGGTACGTAATTAAGAGTGAGAAGATTAGAAAGCGTGCATGAATTATTCGTAGAAATACTATCATCGTCGAGTTTTCACTCAAAATTCTGCAGGGAGCGCTTTCCATAAGCGGCACTTTATTGCCTGAAATGTACTCGTTTGCATGGTGACTTTTGGAGGACGAAGCTTTGATCGACAGTGTAGTAGAACTCAGGAGCGGAACTATCCAAAGAACCCCACAGAACTGAATGCAACAAGTCTGAGGATGAATCCCGTGGTGCTGATGCGTTTAGAATGCAAAATACATGTTCCTGCTACTTGAAGTGTGACAACAAAGCTCCTTGCCGGTCATAGCAGGTCATGAAATTACAGCTGTCAGAAATTTGATGAACTCTATGGGCTCAAATTAGCTATTAATTCTGGGACATGTTTTGGTTCGGCCAAAGCATAACAACAATGAAGGTTGTTGAGTGGATTTGCTCATAAAAGTGTTCTTAATACGTATTATCCATGAGAAAGGAAGGCGCACTGGCATTTTTTTCAAAAGAAAGAAGTCATTTTTCATGCTAAAGAAACCTATAGTTTTTTAAACGACGATAGTTGAGTATTTGTGCCTATGATCTGCATTTCTCGCCTGCGTCTCCGAATAGGGAACTATTTCTCACGTTCTCTCTTTCTCTAATATCATCATTACTACGTTTTCCGGTAAGACACACTATAGAAGTGCAGAAAAGCTAATTTTCCTTTTTTCTTTCTCTACTGTATCGTTAGATCTTATGGTGCCTACTCAGTTTCTCAAAAATTGGCTGAAATTCCTTGAATTCGTTACAGGCACTTCGCTGAGAGCATACCCAGTACTAGATACACTTCTTATTTTCTGGAAACACTTCCGAGGAATCAGCCCAGTCACCTTTCTATCTCACAAGTGGCTGATGTTTCAGCGAAAAGCTACCGAGTAAGTGCTCCTAAAGGAGACTGACCTTTCCAGACAAACTCAGCAATTTGCTGGAAATCACAAAAACAACCCATTTTCGTCGACGCACGCGCCTCTTTTCATAAGTGCACTACGAGAGCGTTCGTAGTCTTACCATAAGAGGTTTTCTGTGATTTATTGCAGTGTTCCGACCGGGGATTTGACGGCTAGTGAGCTGATTGTTTTTCAGAAACCTCGATCTCCCCAGGCGAAAAGGGTCTCCGTGGTCGCCGGCGGTGATAGGATGATTTACGTTCATAAAAATCGCAAGAACCCAGTCTCACTAAAGGTGGGTGGTTTCCTTTTTTTTCCATTTTCCACGTGCGCCAATTTCTGCTTCTTCTAAAGTCGCATAAATTATTCAGTGGGCATTAGTGTAGGGATGATAAACAAAAAGGGCACTTGAAAGGCTGCTTATTTGGTCTGCTGCGGAATTCCGCAGCGGGAATGGCTCAACTGAACCAGAGGGAATTTTCCGGCAAGAGTAACTGGACTGCTGGGAAACGTGCAACTGAAAGGGGGGGGGGTGGAGTAAACGGCTGGGAATGAAGCTGAATGAGTCGGTGGTTTAAGCGAGGCAGAGCCTCCTACAACGACAAACAGGTAACTTCAGCATTTCGTCTTGTGATTTGAGACTCTCCCTTTGCGAGCCTCAACCATGCAAGCCAATGCTTCTTCCCATCACCTCTCACGACAAGTTCATCTGACGAACGTCGCTCACTTTTGTTCATTTCCTCCGTTCTCAGAGTGTTCACACAGAGTGCAGCATGTAAATGGCGAGTGAATGTTAGGTTAGGCACTTGTACTACGTGCTCCTATCTATGGACCTTTCCTCCCGTGAGATAAAATGCATTGGATGCACGAGCGAAAGCGAGGGAACACTGAAACTGAACACAAAGTCCCAAAAAAAAGGGAAAGGGGAGAATAGGAATTTCGGCATTCTTAGAACATTCTCTACATCGCTCCTTTCTAATGATAGCGCTGATTCAAAAAAAAGAGGTACCATTGAAACAAACCCGTTCCTGGGTCTTACTGTGAGGTACAGTTCAATCTACCGTATATCGAAAATGATTTTGGCTTAACGATAGTGACACGCAGCTTCCTAGCGTTATAACGACGTACAGCAGAACAATTATAATATTAATGTGCCTTACATGAGCTGCATGACATAAGGTACGCTGCTGGACTGTGATTGGTCGACTCATGTGATTCATGCGTCGACCAATCCAGCCTCAAAAGATAAGAGCAGCGGGGAAAATATACATGATTTCTGATCTCACAAGGACGAATCAGTGCTATCGGGCCTGACAAACTGTGAGGAGGAAACCACCGGTGCCATTCAGGGCTACGATTCATGAAACTATTACCAAGCAAACCAACGATGGTTAGCGTGATTGGTTATCCTATAGACTACTTAATGATAGGAGACGCAGGAAGTGAAACTTGGTTTGCTAACCTGATTTCGCTTGGTTATGCTTTCATGAATTCTAGCCCAATGCGTCGACTTTGAAAGAAATAAACCTGGATTTAATAAGTGTAAGCGTGCGCGCGGTCGCGGCGCGGCATATGTTTTGACTGCCTCCTGGTTGCATGCAGACAGGGATCCAAATCGAAGTGAGTACAGTGGTGTACTTTTTTCCATAGAAGAAAGTTAGACATGGCTGGAAGTTAGACATGGCTTATTAGAAAAAGCACGCTCGAAAACTGGAAGGTGGCTCATATACACTTCCCGCGACAATCAGAAGCAGGAAACGTATAGAATCGCATTCGCAAGCTACCTTTTCAAGAACATTCCGCTATAATGTGCTGAAACGAAAAAAAAGCTAGGATCGTTCGATGTTCCCTCTATTAGCGCGGATCACCGACCTCAGATTCTTCGGATTTCCTGCCCCTGCTGACTTCTAGTGATTTTATTCATTCGTTACACCAATAGTTATGCCAAAACTGACATATGTGCCCTTATTTACGTATTTAACTAAAGACAGAACGAATGAAGAATCTTGCAAGGGAAGTGCACGAGACTAACCTCGGGGATCGGAACGGAACATCCACTTTCGGAAGCGTTGTCTGAGATGATTTTAATATTTGCATATCATTTTTGCCCAATGCTCCTGATGCGCTCAGGAGAGCACGTCAAAGACATCGCTATTGCACTGCCACGGGAGTCCATGTAATGCTGGATTTAATGAAACGTTGATCACCCAAACCAACTGTGGTTGCGATGATTAGTTGTCCTGTAGGCTATGGAGTGTTTTAGGACACATTTAGAAAAACTTGGTTTAGCCTGTTCACGTAAGCTTGAGCTAGGCATACCACCAGTGGTTCGGTGGCCAAGTGTGGAACGCATCAGACTACCAGGCGTTTGGTCGTGGGTTTGAATCCTGCCGGTGCAGTTCCTTTTGCACATCTAATTTTCAAGCTTTTGACCATGTCTGACTTTGTTATTATTATTACAGCACACCAGATTTGTGCCGTACTGCACAAACTACAGAGCAATTCCATTATCTGAAGCGTAGTTCCATGTTAGGTAGGCATGGTTTCGACTTGATGTTTTTGTAACATGGTCTCTTTTTTGATGGGATCCTTTTTCGTTTCTTTTTCTAAACACTGTTACTCCGATTTTACGGCGGGGTCCAAAATTTCGATCTTCTGCCAGACCGATGCGCCACCCGCTTGACCACTCTGCCGCGGCTGCCATGCTTGCAGCTAGCACTCATGAACACATAACCAGATGAAACAAACTTCTTCAAAAATGCGTCTCCAAACGTTCTATCGTCTATAGGATAGCTATTCACGGCAACCACGGCTGGTTTGGGCAGTCAAAGTTTCTTGAATCCCATCCAGGACCTCTATGACAAGGCAATAGAAAAACAGGCACTATTCAACCTTCACGGACCCAAAATCAAATGAAAATTTTGACTGAAACCTTGCAGTCGGGGGTTATTTGAGGTGCTGAACACAAATATCGTATCCATTTTGTGCCGCAGTCGCATTTTTGTAGGGTTACGGTAGGTTTACTGCCGCATACTACTGCACGCTACCGTACTACTACCGTAACCCTACAAAAATGCGATTGTGGTACAAAATGGACACGATATTTGTGTTCAGCACCTCAAATAACCCCCGAATGCAAAGTTTCAGTCGAAAATATTTCCTTTAAGATCTCGGGTACGTGAAAGTTGAAGGCTGCCGAGACATCTTTGACGCGCTCTCTTGAGCGCATCAGGAGCATTGGGCAAAAATGATATGCATACATTAACATCATCTTAGACAATGCTTCCAAAAATGCATGTTTCGATTTGATCCCCGGGGTTAGCCTCGTGCACTTCCCTTGTTAGAAAGAAGGCTATCATAAAGAAACAGACCTGAAAGGGGTCTTTCTTGGTTCCTGATTCGCTTCAAACATTTTCGGATGTTTCATTGATACCTGGTAATGTACATAAACTGGCAAATGTAGCAAAGAACGGTACCTGGATTGGCGATGGATTGGCGATTTTGTTAAATGACCTCCGGGCTCTCCCCTGTGTGTGGTTAAACGCTGGCCTGTTTTCCTCTCACAGGTCTTCTCCTCCGACATCGCGCAGATAGAAAAATTGAGGATTAGAGAAATTGAGGACTTCCAATTTGAAAGAAATTTGCTAATATTTTCGGAGGCGAGACAAAAGTCAGGCAGATTTCCGAGGCCTCAATCCGGGTGGTTTTCGTTGTGGTAGGAAATTCTAGCTTCACCCAAGTACAGCCCTAGCCATGCAGAATTCTTTTATGCTGTGAAGACGCCTTGCCACTACATATTGCATCTGTGGGGAACCCGCTGCACTGATGGCAATTATTCTGAAGATGTTTTCTGCGGAATGCGGGGCGAGCATCCACATGACGAAGCCGTCGCTCGCGGTCGCCTGGCCACGTCATGGACCTGTTAGTGGTAGGGTGTGGGTGGGGATACCGGTTCTGCAAGGCCTTCGAACGTCGGCAACGAATCTGACCCGTCGATTCTGAGTTTTCTAATCACATCACAGGATTGATTCCCACTCAGCTGATGCTGATCGTCCAGGAATTGATGGCTAGCTACTCCTACGTCGCCTTACTTTATGTTCTTCTCAGCATTTATGCCGTTTCCTAATCCCTCCTCAATCCTATAGAAACATACTATAATAGAAAGGCTGCTTGATAGCATTTCTTTAATGCCACAGCGTTTGCCATTTAGGTAAAAGTTTGCCCAGGTGAATTGTGCAGCATACATATATAACATCCCAGCGATTAATATTTTATAACTTCTCATTTCTCTGGATAGATGTCGTGATAACGTCATAACTATGAGTGCCGGTAATTCCTGTTGCTATGATTCCTTTGGTGGGGAGCTTAAGAGCCTACGCTCAGTCTCTTATCCTCCTATTACAATATCTCGACGTGAACTTCCTGGAAAAGTCTGTCCTCAGTCGAATACTGTGGGAATCATTGTTTTCTGCGCTTCTGAAACTCCTTTTTTCACGTGTAAGTGAGCGCTGTTCATGATCTAACGCAAATATGTAGTGCCTCTCGTCAGTTTCCTCTGAGCTCCTCATGACCTCACAAAGTTTCTTCCACCAAATATTGGCGCAAGTCCAATGATGGCGTCCCCTCGTCCGCTGATTACGTTTCCGCTTTTGTATGACGGTTCTCGTTTCGAGTAGGATTGTTCGGTAAGGGCTTTCATGTTTCTCCTATAAATAAATGAATTTTGAGGATTGTAATGTCGGAAACTGTCCCCCCTGGGACTGACTTGGCAAATTTTTGAAAGTTTTTTCCCCTAAAACCTTTTTTCTAAAATAAGCAAAAGTTCTAAAACCTTTTTTCTAAAATAAGCAAAAGTTCTGTATTAGTTTGTCTTTCATCGTATACTTTTGCTATAACTTTTGAAACGACTGTCTTCCAGTGTTTCAGTTCAAAACCGATGATGTTTAGTCACCCTACTTTATATTTCGATCGTGTGGAATTTGTTTTGTAGACCTCGCATTTTCTTGCTCTCGTTGAGTGCTATTGCCACTAAGCAATACAAGATGCGGCATAAATACTGTGGCACCATTTACTATTTGATTCTCACTTCGATCGGTCGATTTCTGAAAGAGTTGGCTTGATCATAATCATGAACGAGCCTTTTCCAGTATTTTACCAATCTGAAGCGTAAAGGTTTTTCGGTAATCTGAATCAAGGAACACGTTTGCAACTGGTAACCGAGTGAATTTGTGTGAAAACAACCGCCGTTCAATTCATTTATGGTGCCGTGAGAAAAAAAATCCTGGACTGCTAACAGACCGAATAAATCCGGAACGGCTTGCGATATCCTTGCCCAGCTTAGTAATCGGTAGCATCCAATCCTGTCCCTGAGCTTATGTCAGGCAATGCATGCATGACTCACGACTTCTTCTTTGTGTCCTGGTGTCGTCGCCAGCGTCTATTTTGAGGTCTATCGATTTTGGGCGGCGCGTCGAAGGAACTGTCGCTCTAGACATCAATAATCAATAGTCATCAAAATCGATGTCGCCTGAGCGACGGCGACACTGACTGCTATACTCCATGTGGATCACAGTGGCGGCCTTATTGACTTCTTAGCGGAATGAGGTGCAGTATTGCTTTTCCCAACAAAAGCACACAAGCGATGGAAGGTAGGGATGCTAAGACAACGCGTCCTATTATCTCGCTTGTTGCATTGCATTTATTGTCATTCGTTTCTGACGTCCCTGAACAACTCTTCTCCCCTTGCCGATAAACCTGACGTAGCTATAAGATGGGGATTCATTTTTTGTCAGTGAGGTCTTGACTTCTCTCTAATTAACTACGGTCCCATGGGAATACTCTCATTCTTAACCATGGGAGAATCGTCAGGTTTTCTACTTTCTTGCGAACATTGGTTCTACTCCTGCAAAATCCGTGTCCTTCGCTTCTCTGCACAGTTTGAGCAACTCAAAAGAAAGCAATCACTTGTGCCTGCAAATCGTGCCAGAATTAGTTGGAAACAGGTTTTGAAGGCGACGCTCAAATTCAGAATGTTCTCGACGAGCAAGGACACCTCTTTGGGTTCCTCTAGCGTTGCGAGAAAGGTTCTTTTCTCGCTCTCATTGCCACCTTTCCTGCTTTTCCTACTATGCAAAGAGAAAATAGCCTTGAACACTACATTAGTTATCTTTTTTGCTCCATCGTCCCATTTTTGGTAGGAGTTCTTCTTCAGTCTGAACTGTTCTTTGTGGGCTTTTCAGAGTATGTTTACGTGTTCTCTGCAGACTGCTCCTGCGATGAGTTGGTTGTTCAGTTGAAACTTCCCGGAAAAATCCACTGATTTCAAAGCAAACCTGATTCTAAGGGGTGCAGAAGTTTGACTGCGATACCATATCCCTGAACTGCTCTCTCGCATTTATCCTTTCTAGAGTTTCTTTATCCTTTATTATTGTTAAATAAATTTCAGATTTATTCGCTATTCTCCTGGAGCCAACCTCGCAATTGTTCTTTTGTGAAGCGAAAACACTAAATTTGACACCGGGACCATCGAAAAGGCAGTTCAAAAACGTTTAAATGCACGATTCCCACAAGCTAACAATAAGCTTCATTTTTTGAATTCTTGCTAGTCTCCGAGGTGTACACTCCTTCTCAAAAAGATAGAGGGATTCTGTGGTTGCAGAACCGTTGCGGGACCTGAGCGAGAGAGTATGCTCCACGTGAGAGAGTCCAGTAGGTCCCGTCACGATTCTGCAGCCGCAACACTATGAAACCGCACGCGTAATCTGTCTATCTTTTCGACAAGGACTGTACATTGTGCGCGGTTGGAATCCGGTGCGGTATATAATATTCTGCCCGTCACAATATTACACACATTAACTTCTGCCCGACACGTGAAACTCCCATCGACGAAGAACCACGCATGGGAAACTCCACCTATGACGTCCGTTCATCAATTCAAGAATGTAACTGAGTTGCATAACCCTCCAAAAAATGTAACTGAGTTGCATAACCGCAAAAAAAAACGAATATTTCCAATATGCTTCATTCTTTTGAAAAAAAAATAGCATTACTGACGAAGAGGGTTGTGAGTGATCTGAGGAAAATGATAAGGTGGTGCATTCACAGGTGGGGCTTCACACGAGTACATTTTTGTCGGTGAGAATTTCGCACGATGAGCTAGGTTTTGCAAGCGTATAAAGTGGCTTCTGCGCGGAGAGTTGCGCATAGTGGGCAGAATTTTACTATACGAGCAGAATATTGTATACAACACCGGAAGACAGCGCATGCTTTGTTGGTTATTTCCATCCGTTCCTGTTGAAGCCATTCTTAATCAAATATATCCGGAACGTCCTTGCCGAACCACTTCCTACCACAACTTTGTTCTAAATGTCTTTCGGAAGGCACACCCGTAACAGTGCAATAAATAAGTGAGTAAATAAATAAATAAATAAATAAATAAATGCAATTTTTCGTATTCTCGTGGTCCCAGTCTGTAGTTTACAGTCTCCTCCGCGGTGTAAATTTGGCGCCATCCAGCTACACTCAAGCCCTGCTTGCAGCTGTGCTTCGATAGTACTCAATTTGACGAAGCACTTTCTCTGCTTTTGAGAACAACTACTTGAGTTTGCCTCATAAAAAGACGAAGCTCTTGGGAAAAGTCTTCAAAAATTCCATGAAAACTATGGGAAATATGGATGAGCTCGCATCGACGGTGTTTGCTGCACCCATTCCATCATTTACAAGAGGGTTATCTTTTTTGAAATGCCAGCGAATGCCTTCCGGACATGCTTTAGGCGAACAGATATGTAGCTGCCACATTAAAGGCAGATTACCCAAGGAGTGACCCAAGATTACTGGGCAAAACTTGTGTAATAGCATGATACTTTTTCGAATTTTCGGCTTTAAATGAACGATTTGCTGCCTCAAAAGACTACATATTTTGGTCGGAATTTGAGTGCCAATTCTCTTACTCTCAAATTTCTATGAATATTTCCCGCTTCCCACTTTTGCAGCTTTTGAAGAACTAGCAGTTTCTAGGGTAGATCATCAAATTACTCGAAATTTGTATGTTTTACTGTGGGGAAGGGATGGAAAAAGTTCAACGTAGTGCTGGAGTTCTGCTAGAGTTTTCATGCTGTGCAATGCGAAAGAAGTCCGTCTATTCTGCTACGACATTGAGTTCCGAGGAAGACACAGCGGAAATGGCCTAATTCAACATTAAATTTTTCACCTGTGTTCCTGTACCAACAGCTGTTGTCACGATAAAAATAATGGGATTACAGACGACGGATGGAAGCAATTAGTTGATTGATTTTGTTAGTGTAAGAGTGTATGAGTCATGATAGAATAATGTTTTCCAGCTTACGCTTCTGAGGTCGAGACTTTATACTTAACTGAGCGCTCTGCGGGGAGATCTTCAGAAGGGCGGAATCGAATTCCAATCATAATTCATTGTAGTCTTCGAAAATGACTGCGATGCTTTCCGTAGCAATGAATGTCGCTCATAGGAAAGGGTTTCATAAGTTGTTCGTTTTTAACAATGGGCTAATCCGTTTTCGTGAAATTTCTAGTGTCCCCAGTACTTTGAATCTCATACTTATTCTCGAGCAATCCCATCAACATGCAAACCTGATGACCATAAATTGCAGGTTTTCTCCTACTTACTGGAACGAATTCATGTGGAAGTGCATGCATTATGGCCAACCCCCTCATCTGATTGTGCACGTAAATTGATGGAATTTAATGGCGGCACTGGAACGTTCTGTGGGAACACCACCATTTTGTCTTATTGAAGTGCGTCCCCTCATGTAAATGAAGAAACTATTTGAAACAGCGGAAAACTCTCTGTAAGGCTGTTTATCACAAATTATTTGTTTTGGGTCGGATCCTAACCCAATGTCACTAATCCTGCCACTAACCCAGATTCTGTTTTCTGCCCCTTAGAATGGAATAGCTTTTCCAGTAGAAATTAGCTTAGGCAGGTCCCAGTCTTCCGAAAATGGTACTTCTGAGGCTCAGTGAAGCCAAGAGGTCCTGTCATCAAATTTTCGGGTGTGAAATTTACAATGCGTAACCATGTAAGACAGAAAACCTATGAATTATTGTTGGGAAAGAAAATCATACCAAAATATGCAGTCGTGCGTCTCTCCAGTAATTTAGGTAATTTAGTAAAAAACCGACTAGCTATGGAGATTTCCTGATTCCTTAACTTTTCGGAAAGATTTCTACGAGAAAGACCAAAAGTGGCTGGAGACTTCCCCCCCCCCTAATACCATTTCCTCCTACATACTCCTATTCCTTTTTCCTTTATTCCCATCTCTTTCTTATTTTCCTTCTTCTTCTTATTTTCTTGCTGTTACCTTTTCCTCACACTTCAAATGAGCCGTTCAATTTACTAACGAGCCTGGAGGGGACTAGCGAATGTAATTCGTTTAAAGTAAGGGGTTTCCACTCGAAATTACTCGATTTCTGCTCGAACTTTTCCACCTGAGTACTATTTTTCCGTTACATACTGATTATTACTCTACGCAGCAGTCAGCATTTCCGCGGAATTCCATTAGAATTCGCAGGGATAGTCTGTGATTCTGCACCAAATTTGACCAACAAAACATGTAACAGGCACCCAAACAACTGGGTTAGGTCCTAACCAGGAACGAGTGGAAATCAGAAATGAAGTCTCAGAAGTTGGAACTCGGAAGTCGAAAGCTCCAAAAAGCACTGGAATATCGGAAGTTGCCGAAGTCGGAAGTCGGAATTCTGCTCATCCATGGTCCTGAGCCAGTGCCATCTGTCCTGTACATAGAGATGATTAACACCTTAGAAGACCTTCAGTACTTCAAGTCTCCGTTTTCTGCTAAATATAGTGGAATAGCTTGTAGTAGGTCGAGTAGAGATTCATTCATTCATTCATTCATTCATTCATTCATTCATTCATTCATTCATTCATTCATTCATTCATTCATTCATTCATTCATTCATTCATTCATACATTCATTCATTCATTCTTTCACTCATACATTCATTCATTCATTCATTCATTCAATCACTGGCACGAAATGATTGACGTACCCAGATATGTGCTATGCCCACATGCTTTCAGATTTGTAAATTTGGAGATCCACCCGCATCCCGCACCTCCCCCCACAATTTGTTTCGCTGTCTTTGATAAACTGTCTTCAATAAACTTTCTCGGATGTTTTTCCGCATATTGATGGCTAATCTTCCCTCCGTGGCTAAACCTTTCCAGTTATTTGGCACCCTTCCCTCCTTCTGATGTGCCACAACAAACATGTTATGTACGTAGGTATTTACAACAGCATCAGCTTCTGTGGCGCTGAGCCTCGCCTTCAGCACGGATAAGCTCGACATTATCCCCGGAAGAATTAAGGCGTCTGCAGAAAGGCGTTGGTGTTAAGCTAATAGTGAAGTCGGAAGTTCCTGGCGTTTATAATCCGCTTCCCACTTTTGCCTGGGTTTTTGTCTCGTTGTGTCACATTGCATCCGTGAATATGCAAGTCCATGGAATTGATCCTTGCATCGGAAAAAAAACCCGCAATTTGCTTTCTACAATTCACTAGGTCTTGAACTTTGGAACACAGCATCCGAATTTCTGTCGTTTCCTTCTGTTTTCTAATCTTATTTGTGTTGGAATGTTTGGAGCATGAAGGATGACGTTTATCTAGATTTGTGTGGCACCGTGGCAGCTCCCTAGAGGTCACATTTATCCACTCTTGAGATGTGACTTCGCCCGCTGAAAAATGTCCAGCAAGTGCGAAAGGGCATCCGTTCCCAGAAACATCACCTTTTTTGCGAGGTGGTTTTTCCGGACCTGGGTGCATTATTGGGACTACCCAGGGTAAACGTGTTGAAGACCGTGTTGAAACGCTATCAATATTTATTTATTTATTTATTTATTTAATACACCGAAAAAGTGTGCCAAACATCACAAGCACCTGGCAAAAAGTGAAAAATGTGGATCAATAGTAAAGCAGCTCTTTTGCAGGTGTAACGGTGAAATAATAAAAAAACTGAGGTAAGACTTGAGTTGGTTGTAAGGTTGAGTAACTGTTAGGTACATAGAATCGCTATGTAGATTTGAGAGCTGTTTCTTGCGTGATCTCGATTATGCATGTGGCTCCTGAAGTAGTGATTCCTTGATGTGGACTTTCTTCCAATTTCTCCAACTTTGATCTTTGCGATCGATCACTTCTACGCAATGAAACCATCGCCAGCCAACGTTTGTGGAAAAATCAATGCTCCAGGAATGCTTCAAATTGCTTTGTTCTGTGATTTCATTGGTTACAACAAACGTTTCTAAGAGTTCGCACGTTCTCTTTCGTTCTTTGCGCTTGTCGATGTACCGGAAATATGCGTTTTTGCTTTTCCGGTGCATGATCGTTTCTATTTATGACGCAGTTCATCGCCGACATATCAGTCCAAATTGCTTTCCTGTCGGAAAGAAAAAAAAACTTATTGAATTCTCTCTTCTCTGCGTTCAGCCCATATTGTTTCTTTGATTTGAAATTACTTGTGAAATACTGAGACAATGCAAGGAAGAACTTGGCCCAAACTTCTTTGAACTCCCCAAATTAGTGTACTTTGAGAAGAACAAGTTTTTGTGTGGTTTGTTTCGCATCGATTTTCTTTTCTGCCACCATGTTGCCCCCAAATCGTTACTTTTAGTCCAGTGGTCACGAATTCTGGCAGATTCTCCTCATTTTTCCACTTTTTTGTCGAAAGTGACCACCGACCTCCGTTACCCTGACCTCCGCCTGGATTTCTCTCAATCCAGCGGGCCGCTCTGCTCCAGTGCTCTCGAAATGATCGCGCTCGTTTGGAGGCGATCATTACAACATCGCTGCACACTCAGCCTCGATCGCACTACGATTCTCGTCCGAGCGAATCCGCCTCGACCAGCGCTTTCCCATCGCTGCCTGCATCACCGCATTCGGGAAGAAATTTCGGTGAAAAAAACACCTTCCCCTGCCGCGCAACGATCCGCGCTTCCGCTCTCACTCGAGCAGCGGCTCGATAGCCGTCGGCTCCAGGCCAGGTGTCCCTCTTTTTTCAGGGGTCTCGGCTGGCCCCGGCTCTCGATCTCTGATGCCATGTCGCTTGTGTCTCGTGTCGCCTCATCAGATGCCCATTTTCGATGTTTACGAGTTAAGTCAAGCCGTTCCCAAGCAGGATAAAGAGCTTTTGGCCTGAATGTTTTCGTGCTAAGGTGTGCAAACATCCGTGTTTCTGCACAAACCTTTCAATACTGCCAGGCGATGGGCTCATGGTGGCATTGCCTGCGTTAATGAACAAGCCGACGACGTGCCAGTGAACGTTTGTGCTTCTACTTCGTTTATGTTTCGATCCGGCTTGTTACGCGCATCACCGGCTTAGTCACTTCGGCGTGCGTGTTTATCGCGGATTCGTTTCCTCCTTCTCACGTTCCTAAGCAAACACGAACTCAAGCATTGCTCCATCTGGCAATTACAAAAAACATCATGAATTTTTAATACAGGGCGCAGCTCCCGGGGCTTGTTGCAAGGCTTTTGGCCCTTGGCGCGGCATGGGAATTCAAACAGCTACGATTCCAGTCACGATTTTCTAGGACGACCTCAAGTCATTGCCATCTCTCTCTTCTGTCTTATGCCATCTTATGCTTTTCCATATTTGACCGTTTATTTAGCGAGAGACTTGTATATAGAGTGGGCTTCGATAGCGGTGACCCCTCTGCGCCCTCGAAAAGCACGCGGCGCAACCGCGCCGCTCAAGCAGGAATCCCCTCCAGGACAAGAGTCCATAGGGTGTTTTTGACAGTCAGTTTTCATATTAGGTAACATCAGATGTGATGAACAAATGCCGAGAAAACCCATATTCGCTACTGCAGCGACGATTCCATCGTGAGCGGGTCGCGCAGCGTGCTTTTCGAGGCTGTGCGAAGGCCACCATCGACGCCTACTATATATCCAAATCGCTGCAATTTGCACATCCAGAAATGGTCTTGTGGTAAATCCCTGACCAACTGAATTTTGGGGTGTAAAATATACGGAACTGCTTGCGGTTTTTTTTTTCAAGAAACTACGTCACCACATCTAGAGGGTTACGTGTCCCCTCTTGCCGGGTAGGGGGGGGGAGGGGAGGGGCACCTCTAAGGCATCAAAGACGCTGCTAAGAGAATCCACATCAATAACGATTACCAACGCAGTTGTGTGAGGTATGTCATAGAAAAAAGAGAAATAAACAGAGCACATGTTGACACCACGGCGAGCAGGGAACACATTTTACACCTAGGATTTGTTTTCCAAGCTAGTTTTGACTGAAGCGGAGTAAACATGTCTAATTCTTGGCTCCAAAACGGGAAATGTGAAAAAATCAGTTTCACTCAACCACCTTTTCTGTATTCTGTGCCCTAGCATCGACAACCATCTTATATGTAATACAGTTGCAAACTGTTGCTTCACTTCATGAACTTTATTTTTGTTGGTTCTACTCACCTATGTGGAGTTAGTCGTCTCACTGCTCAGTTTTTGAGAATCCCTATGGGCGACGGGTTCCATGGATCGATCGTTTCTTGGTGACGAGAGCCTAGAAGCGCGAAATTTCTCGAAAAATTCCAGAAATGCATAAGCGATCCATCACCAAAGCCATGGCGGCAGCTCGTGTTACCACGCTAAAAACAGCGCTTTAATATTTAAAAAGCATTTTTTTCCACCGTCGTGTCCTTTTTCCTTGCCTTACAAACTTCCTGATGTTATTAATGCGCTGATGGGCGCCTGCTTTCTGGAAGCCTCACATTCCCTCATATCTTGATTGTTTCACTCCTCCACAGCTTATTAAGTTTTCTACTACTCATTATCACTATGATTGTATTGATTCGTACATTTTATTAGGTTAACATCCAGAAAAATCTCCGACGATCCATAGTCGTCTCATTGCCCAGTTTTTGGAAACTCCTATATGATGCATAAGTTCTTTTGTTACAACTATTTATAAAGTGGACTCAAGGGGAGGGGTGAGCCCATAAGAACCACATAAGGAAGAAGCGCGCCCCACTGGTGAGCTGCAGGGGCTTTATATACGGGTTTTGAAGCCGAACCCTCCTTAACCCTAATGGTTTATGTGTTGTGTATCTACATGCTCTGTGGACCATTTTTCAACTTTTCATCTACTGCTTGAGCCACACTGACTGTAAAGTGACGAGTATCACTCAACAGAGAGATTTTTTATTTATATGTTTGTTTATCATCACACCAGGTGCTGTGCCTTAATCGATGACTCGAGCGTAACTTGATAAACACAGGACAGAAAGCAAAATAAACTGAAAGTGAATACTAATGTCCAATGATGTGAGTGATGTGTGATGATATTTCGCCTGTAATTTTTTCATCTAAGGGAGTAGGTGAGTCATGTTGATAAATTAGCCACTGAAAGCAATTTCGAGCTATTATTCTCAGTTTAAGTTTGCTTGGGAAGAGGAGCCGTGCGTCGTACTTCAATTCATAATTTCTGGCTAAAAAGTATTGTATTTGTGTTTGTTTCTCGCCCATTCCTGTCGGGGAATGGCTGCTGTAAACATAAACAAAACGGGGTGCATTGCACGTTCATCCCCGGGCGAGCACCCATAGCAGAACTAAGGCCCGTATTTATGAACTTACCCGGAAAGTTGATAGTTACCCATTCTTTCAAAGTGGACGAATTCTCGGGATGAAAGTGAGTGTAATATATGCTAGAACAACTTATCTCTGTCAGGGTTTGCAGCTGGTAGTGAAGATGGCAAGATATGCTATAGTGTGATCGAGAAACTCATCCACTCTGGGAGAGCGTGTAGCTCAGAACCTTCCCGGGGACGTTCATGAATACGGGCACAGGATCCTCAACTTTTAGTTCTTGTTACCCCCCGCCCTCTCTCTCTCTCTCTTTCTATCTCTCAATCTCAATTTTTATAACGTCCCCTGGCCTTCAGGACAAGGATCTCTGATCTAATAACGTTCCATAAAATATCCTATGAGTTTGTAGGATTGAGGTCAAACATGCTGTTTGTAATGAGAGCATCAAGCATTAGGGGAGGTTTTAGCAAACCTGTAGTTCCTGGAGCGAAAATAATATAAGGCATCAGTTCTTTGTTAATTTTGTTGGATCGGGGTTTCAAAAAAAAACGGTAGGATACAGTATTTCCAGCAAAACTTACTTTAATCAAAAGCATTTTAATCTTTATTTGATTCTGCTTCTCATTGTCAGATGCAGACAGGTTATTTCCTTCTTTTTTGCGATAATGGTTGTGTTTTTTTCTATCGTTCTATTGCATATGGGATTCCATGTAATAGTTACCATATCATATTACAGGGTGCGCACAAATTATTGGCGCGTGGTTTTTCAAGCCCTAATCAGCTGTGGTTGAGCGAATTCAGAGGTCATGTTGTGGGTATGTTTGCTGGAACAATACCTACCGTAAACAATATCAAGTTTGCCGAGTGACGTCTTTCCTGGTCTGTAAAGACTTCGAGAAGCTTTCAGCTCAGACCACCCGTGACACGCAAGTGTTATTTCAGAAGATATTTTCAAGAATCTTCAGGGACAAACTTCCACCAATCTGTTCCTATCCATTTTGTACTGCAGACCTTACCCACTAACATTTCCAAAGCGGAGCTCGTAAGAATGCAAATGAAATGAGTTACGTGGATCGAACTTCGAGCCAAAATTCAAGGAAATCACCTGCGAAACCACTTTGAACGAATTTCTGCTTGCAAACTGAGGCTGAACGAGTTTGCGAAAACCATTTTTCATTGATAGAAGTGGGAGTCTTCCACGGTTTCAGAAAATTTACCATATTTGCTCTTCTCTTCTGATTATCAGTCCTAAGTCCGCAAAAATGGCAAAAACGGCTTGTGAGATATAACTCCCGTTTTCACCATGGAAATCACTTAGTGGTCCAACCCATGGTAAGCGCATAGTAGTTGAGACTTAGTCTTGACCTATCTTACACAGATGGTTGGAGTCTGCTGAGCCTACCTCAGGAAATCTTCGAAGGTAAGGAGCCGTGATCGAGCGCGTGTCACGACTCCCTAACCGCGATTTGACCAGGAGAATTCCGAAAGTCTGTGTAGCCACAGAAAGAGATCATCTGGGAAACCATCGGCTGTCTACGGTAGATATGACCCAAACAAAGATACCTAGAGCATGGCTTGTGAATTCGATCAATCCTACCTAATCTTATCCGATTGGAACATCAAAAAACCACGCGCCAATAATTCGCGCGCACCCTGTATATATATATATATATATATATATATATATATATATATATATATATATATATATANGTTACGTGGATCGAACTTCGAGCCAAAATTCAAGGAAATCACCTGCGAAACCACTTTTGAACGAATTTCGGCTTGCAAACTGAGGCTGAACGAGTTTGCGAAAACCATTTTTCATTGATAGAAGTGGGAGTCTTCCACGGTTTCAGAAAATTTACTATATTTGCTCTTCTCTTCTGATTATCAGTCCTAAGTCCGCAAAAATGGCAAAAACGGCTTGTGAGATATAACTCCCGTTTTCACCATGGAAATCACTTAGTGGTCCAACCCATGGTAAGCGCATAGTAGTTGAGACTTAGTCTTGACCTATCTTACACAGATGGTTGGAGTCTGTTGAGCCTACCTAAGGAAATCTTCGAAGGTAAGGAGCGGTGGTCGACCGCGTGTCACGACTCCCTAACTGCGATTTGACCAGGAGAATTCCGAAAGTCTGTGTAGCCACAGAAAGAGATCATCTGGAAAACCATCGGCTGTCTACGGTAGATATGATCCAAACAAAGATACCTAGAGCATGGCTTGTGAATTCGATCAATCCTACCTAATCTTATTGGAACATCAAAAAACCACGCGCCAATAATTCGCGCGCACCCTGTATATCCAGAATACTTCCTTACCCATCTTCTTCTGGAGCAAAACCACCAGCCAAGCTGATCAAGCTGGTCATCTCGGCTGTTTTTGCGGGGCAACAAACAACGCCTGAACTATCTCTGATCCACCGAGCCCCAGCGTGTCAGTTGCATGACGCGCGCGCGCAGCTGTAGACCGCGAACGCTGCCGGCAAGTTATCACTTACGCGGTGTTGTCCGTGCGGCGGTAGCCCTTCGGAAAATAAAGCGAAATTCGATAAGCAAGACGCGGCTCCGAAAACCTATTTTCTCGCCTCTCGACGGCACGGCCGGGCGAGCCGCCAGCCCGCTCGCCTGGATCTGAGGTCGCGAGTTGTGCTAGTCGCCCTATCGATCGTCGTCGTCCAATGCATTTCCTGTTACTCGGGGATGGCACCACCACCAGTTTTCGGGATGCTCCTTGAGCATCAGTCATTACCCCGACATTGTTCCTTGGCTGCTGTCGGCATCACTTCTTCGCGTTCCCATTTGCGCACTGCACAGATCTCAGCGGGGTTCTCTGGGCAGCCTTGAACTTTTTTCAAACCCTACTTGTCTCCAATCCGTTTGGAATTTTTCATTTCTTAGATGTTTCAGCCTTAGGAACCTGTCAATCTTAACCATTCTCAGTTGATTCGCAATTACCCGACTCTCCAGTCTGTTTCCTCGGAAATTCTCCAGGGCCTGGATGCGTCATTGAGAGTATCCAGAGTAAACGAGTTGACGCTCGCGCTAACGATGGGTAAATTTGTGTGGTGTTGACACGTTTACCCTGGGTAATCTAAATGATGCATACGGCATCAGGGATGAGCGCGTTGCACTGACATATTGTTTCCTTTGCTTTCGGGATGAAATGACGACAGTGCAAACATTCCCACTCTCTCCTCTGCTTTTTGATGCCGTTTTTTGTCACTTTGACCGCATTGAATGGAACCTTTTAAACTCTTTTCGTTAAATAAACAATTATTGTATTGTTGAATACGTTTGATTCAACCTTATTGAAAGCTGCTTCAGCAGTACGAATAGATTTTGATGATCAACATATTTTTCCAGTGTTATGTTTAAAGAAAACTCGAAATGTCCTCGCTGAGCGAAATTGACTGCGCCTAACCCTTTTTGTGTGCTTTGCCTCTATTGAAAATTGGAAATTCCACGAAAACAGAACAAAAATAATTGCTCATTTCCCGTCAATCGTGTCTGGTGGGAACAGCACTGTCAAAAAGATGTATTAGAAGAAAAAAGAGGGAAAATCTATGAGAAATTTTTCTTGCAACATCTATTGCAGATTGTATGAGGCACAACGGGAATTTCCTAGAAGCAATATACTTTACTAGGTTATCGTCTCCTTAACTTTTGGCTGGGTTCATCACTTCCAACGTAATGTATTGGTTCTGCTACACTATACACTGTAGTCTTTATTATGGACTGTGCACTATATGTACATCATAGTAAGGGAAGAACGTTTCCTTTCATATTACCATTGTTTAGGGATTATTCTGCCCTCTTTCTTTCTCCCTCTTTGCCCTTTCTTTATCTTGCGTCGGAGAGCCGACCTTACACTAGGGCACAGGAGACCCCAGAAGCCGCCATACGGCCCTCTTTTATCCCTTGATGCGACGGACGAACTTTTTCTATAGGTCATCATGACCAGAGGTGATGACACTTTTGACCGATTTTGCTCTATTCGGTTAGCTTGAAGCGAATCCATAAATCCATCCACACACAAAACTCTGCGTCCAAACTTATCTTGAAAATCGATTGCCTTCGCCGAAAAACTTTTCTTCCAAGGCAGCGTTTCGAACGCTTTAAATGCATCGAAATTCTCCCGAAAGTTGCTAAATTTAGAGCTTTGCGTGACTTATTTTTGGAAGTCCGTTCCATACGAAAACGCCGCATTGCCTCATGACGCAAGTCCCACCCACCCCATTCCCTTCCGGATACATGTTATACATACTTCGGACCGAATAAAAATCGAATAATTTTGTGGCATTAATAACAATTCAGGAAACAATTTAAACACCCTGATATTCGAGAATGAGAAAGCCCCAAATTTCTTCTTCTCATTCATACAGTGCCACAATGGTCCCTAATCCCTAATCTAATGTATTACATGTAGCCCTGGCTAAATCTGCATCTATTGGTATTTTTGTTTTAACTCCAATTGTTTCTAAGCTTCTAAAAGCGTGATTTCTTGTTTAAGTTTGTTTCGAGGAACCTTGGAGAATTTTCCGTCCCAAATTTTTGTTCAGATTTTTTTTGGTATCTACTGGCCTGTAATTTCTGGCCACACTTAGCAAGTGGTCACAATTTTTTCCTGTTTTCTTTGTTTAAATTCACAAATTCTCTCTTCTTTGAACTACGTAGGCTTATGCGTTAGAATGGTGTCCATGAAAGAAGAGGAAAAGCTTGTCTTTCTTGTTGAGTGAGGGCATGAATTCTCGTTACCTGTGGATTTATGAATGTTCCTGGAAATTCTCTCTCCTGCCCGCCCTCCCCATGTGGACGAGTTTATCGAATAAGTATTATTGTTCTCCGGATGAAAATTTCCTTCACTCGAGGTTTCCCTCAGCGATAACGGACTTTGACAGATTGCTAAAAATTGCGAGGTCTATAACATTCGCTTTGAGAAGCTTGTCTGTTCCAGATGTGCAGGAGCATTTCAAGCTTCCCAGGCTAGGATTCATGAAAACATAACCGAGCAAAACCAGGATAACAAACCATTTCGCGACCTGCGTCTCCTAACATTACGAGGTTTATACCATGACTAGTAAGGCTAACCATTATGGGTTTGCCTAGATGCCATTCCATGGATCCCAGCTCCAAAAGCCTTCGCGAACCCCGCCGTTGGTCAGCGGGACACAAGATATCCTTAGCAGCTGCAAATGTTTCAGCTAAATGCATAATTCCAAAATATTTTAATGTTTTAGAGGGGTTCCCCTACATTCAACCTTTTTTGACTACATTTTTACGACTTCTTCATTAGAACCATGCTATAATAGAGTCCTCTTTCTCGTCCCTTCTGTCCTAAATTTTTCTAACGAGCTAGGACAAAGACGCTTTACAAACGACCGTCATCATAGTGCAATGGCTTGATTTATGGCCACCTCTTTCCAGAGGCTAAATGCTCTGTTTTACATTGGCTACGTTTTGTTCCGTGAAGTCATCGTCACAGCGAAGAGAGAAATATCTGAGGCATCCCAACAACGATTTAATTTTGACGACTAGGCATCATTATGTCGTTGCTCTGGAATGATATTCAGTCGCTATTTGGTTCCTCACACCTGCTTTTCACTCATTGTCAGATCTCAGCATTTTTCCCTTCTTTTCTTGTAAAAATTGAATTTTCTTTCTGTTAATAAAAATTATGAACATCACATATTATGTAGACTGATTCCCTAAAAATGTCCGTATTTTCTCGATAAAAAAACTCTTCTTTTCCGGATTCATGTATGTAGACAACTAGGAAATTAGCCAGCTATCTTAGTACCACGAAAGTGTAATGAGTGAATCTATTTCTAAGAATGACGCGAATCATTTGACGAATTACTGTGAAAGTAAGAGGACACTATGTAGTGCGTGGTGCACTACTCCGTGTCCTAGACAAAAACAGCGTCGGGATGTAAGCAAATACCCTAGTGCTCTGGTACCCAAGTTCTAGTGGCGAGCACGCTGCTTGCTCAGAATCGTGAAAAGCAAGTGATATGATAACTATAAGTAAAAAATACAAATAAAGAACTAAGGAGAGGTAAAATTTAAAAAGTGGTATGCCTATCTAATGAAACGCGGATAATTTTTTTACTTTAATTGGGAAACAATTGAAAAATTCAAATATTCAAGAATAAGAAAACGTTCAGGCCAGTGGTGTGCGTTCTTAACGTGACGAATTAACGCACTAACGCGTAACGGTCATTTTTAGCCTAACGTAACGAATTAACGGATTAACGAAAAACCCCAAAAATCCGTTAAAATTCAATTCGTTAGAGAGCCAAACAGTGACTGAAATGCATGCTTTCTCGTTCTTACTTCTATCTACCAGCCTTCTCGGGCTATAGATCAAGTAATACATACCTATATTCACGACGATTGTGAAGCTCGATCTGTACTGAGGCATCTGCGGGACGCTATGCTCCCATGGACATCTGAATAAGTATGGTTTGCCCGAGTTTCCTTCTTGTAATGCATATCCTAATTCATATTCGCGCGTTATCCCTTGTTTTCTCCTTCTTTTCCCTTTGTCCATGTGAAAGTGCATTATGCTCGCGATTGATCCCGCGGATGTGCGATTATGAGGAAAGTGAAGAAGTAGTTGAGGTGACAATAGTCAGTCCTTTATTTAAAGACGCTTACTGCGAATCGAAGGAAAATCCGACTAAAACGTGTAGAAGAGAAAATCACTCCACTCACAGCCAAGCCGCGTTTATGAGGATTCCTCACAGGAAGATCCTGAGATTGTCCTTCTTTCCTTTTCGGCAGTCCGATTTGGGCAGAGCTTCGATGAATTGGCAACTACTTGAAGAGTCGGACGAATACTTTGCGCAATTTCGTCCCTTTCTATTGACCATTTGAATATTGGTGGAGTGGTGTTAACACCTTGAACAAGCTTATATGAGGGTTCTGAGAGTAGGCTTAGTGCCTTATCCTCAGTATTGTAGCTTTCGCGTTTGGGAGTTCTTTTGAATCTATCTCTCTTCTCTCTTTTTTTGTTTCTCTCTCTCTTTCTCTCTCTCTCTCTCTCTCTCTCTCTCGCTTTCTTTCTTCTCTGCTTCCTCTATATGAACTTCGTAGCCCCTTTGATAGCCCCCAGGAAATCAATCGGAGTACAAATCACCACAAAAAAAGAAGTTGAAAAAAAAACCTCATGAACTCATTCTCTCCAACCAAATATATCCACATAAGGGGCGCGCCATAAGTTCTGGCACACCATATTTGGTTAAAAAAATTCAAGAGTTGGACTTTCCCTTTTTTCTGTGTCAATGAATGGTCTTGACTTGAAGCAGTGGAAGTGGAACTTAGCCGCATCCTTTCCACTCCCAAACTTACGTGAATAGGGCAGTATAGGGCAGTTTATACTAGATGCTTGCGTATGTCGTGCGTCAGACACACGCATGCAGTTGCGAGCGAACTCCTTTTTTTTAGGAACTCCAAGAAATCTGTGATTACAAGTAATTAGAAACATCCACATACTAGCCACAAATCTTTTTTTCCTCTGTGTTCTGTGTATGTTTCCATCTCTCACTTCTAGTTTCCGGCTCCGATACTGTCCAGCTTTGTTTTGAAGATGATGCACGCCCAAGCGCGTAATGTGAATAGGCTAATGAATAGATGTGCATAATTTGTCATTTGTGACACGCAGGTGGATCCTGACACAGTTGTCCGCATCCAATCAGACGTTTCTTTTTTATCCAAGTGGGCACGTCTTTTAATGTGCATGTTGACGCATCCAGCAGATTTCATTACGGATCCCCACCACTTCTAGACAGCTTCTAGTGACGGTCCCCAGAATCCAGACGACATCCGCGTTTGATTTCCTTCTTCTGATGGCTTATGAATCACAATAGGATGTTTATTGCTTTTGTTCCTTTTCGGATTGCTTGTGACTCATAGTCCGTGTCACCTTTCCCTCGTAAGCTACAGTTCTCCTTCATGCGTCTTTTGTGCACATTGTGGCCATCGAGGAAGGAGGAGATGCCGGAGCTCGGCTGGGGTGCACTTGTTACTTTGAATAAATAGATATGATGGGAGCGCTGTTGGAAAGAATTTAGAATTCTGACCACGCCCTGACTTCTTGTTAGCCCATGAAGTGCATGGGCAGAGTGCTGCAGGTGCAGAGCCTTCCCCTGAATTCCCATTCACTGAACGCACCGTTCCATTTCGCTGATGAGATCGCAGTCGACTTCTCACGGATTGCGCTGGACTATGTTTCTGCTGCTGACGTCTCCAGTAGAACAAAAAGTATGCGTTCGATTCGGTTGCTGCCGGCTATGCACCGCCTTCCCTTCGGCACCGATCCGTCCGGCATTTTCCCGAATCTTCTTGGGGTTGACTGACATCCCATCTGTTGAGCATGTCTTTGGGCTACCCTTCGCTACTATTTTTGTATTGGTCGATGTAAAGCCGTCCCATGGCAGCCAAAAAGGGATTTTGTTGCCTTCAGCTGCTGTTTTACGAATGATCTCGGCACATCACACGTACAAGCCAAATATGGCTGGCGCAGATCTGTACACAGCTGTGTCACCGGGGCCAAAAACTGCCACATGGCGCGCTGAAGCCACGGGCAATCCACAAAAACTTGCTTCCATAGGAAATTATTGTCTGGCACATCCATGTGAATGCTCTTGGCAACTCATCCATTTACATTTCGAAGTCCTATCCCATAAGTAGCTTTCGAGCTTTTCATGGAAAATGAATTCACATAATAAAGGTCATAAAAACGCCGACAATACTTTTTCTTGGCCTTTTTTCTGCGCACATGGGCAAAGCGCTCACTATGAGCACGAGGTTTCTGTTAATCCTCCCTCGCTTCTCTGTTCTTATATGTGTAAGCTGCCATTCTGATCGAACTCGTACGAGTATAGTTTATTGGGTCTCCGGTGAACGAATTAACCCTCAGTTTTGGGATATTCTATGTGCAAAAATGAAATCACCACGTTAAGAACGGCTAGAATCAGCTCAGCGCTCGAGCATGAAGTTGAGTTCAGATTCGGCCTTCAAGCTAGTAATCATATGGCAAAATTATCTACAATTTGCCTTCTGACTCTACCTTCAACCCAGTAGTTGTATGTCAAAATCATCCACAGTTTACCTTTTTTCTTCATGATATTGTAGCCCATACTCTTCCAAACACATGTAGTCACAGCTTAGCTTTTGCTGCTTACCCTACTATTTTCTCGCAAAGTTTTGTGAAAGACCGTTTCTGGTTTTTTTTTTACCTCATTGAGAGATTAGGCCAATAATTTCGTTTTTTTTTTCTATCGCCATACACGTAGGAAACTCCTATGGATCCGGACCCGCAAGCACATCGAATCCTTGGACTCTTGAGCGTTGGTAGATTCTGATGGTGGATTCCATGAAAGTTCTCGAAAAGTGGCATAGTTTTCCCTGCATAAGTCTGGACGGGTTTCCCGACAAATGTGGAATATTTTGGGCTCCGTGCTCGACGAGCTGAGTACTTGTGCTTAAATTCGCAATTCTGATATCCTCCGCGCTAGGCGCAGGACATTTCAGAATTGTGTTCATGACACGTCGTAGTGACATGCGTTATTTCTGTAGCTTTAACGTTATTGGATTACGGTGACTTCTATAGGTCGCAGGCAGAGAATTTCTTTCTTTTTCCCTAATTTCTCCCGGACTATTGTCCGTGGCGGAACACTAAACACCACCACACACAATATCACAAGCTGATGCTACCTCGGAGGAGTGCCTATATAAAGTTATACTTGTTTTCACGCTGAGCACTCATCTCATTTCGAAAAGTGGAGAAGTAGTAGCCTTTCCGAGAATATTCATGAATCTCGGCCCGGTGGCTGCTTCGTAATTGAGATCTGTGACTTCGAATCTCTTGCTTTTTGCGTCCTTCTTTTTCCCGGTTAATTAACGTTATTGCTTCCGAAGAGAATGAACTTGCACTCATTTCTTCGGTAGGTTAATTAGCCAAATGTGATTACTATATTAGGATGGAGAGCCGTCCGGACAAGCGCGCGAACAGAATAGAACAGTAAGAAAAATAGAAAAAAACTTCTCGCGACAGGTTGACTAAAATTTCTTCTTGACAAGTTGTAACAGTTTTATTTTGTGAATATTAGCGGTGTTGTCGGTGGACAAGTTCGTTTCAACTAAAGAAGAGCACGTGTAAAAGTCACCGATTTCAGGAACAAAATTAAAAATTAGTCGCTGAAATAGAAATTATTTAGATTTTATACATCAAGACTTGGAAAAAGCTTGCAGAAATTACGTAGGATCTAGCCTCTTGCGCACCAATAATGAAGGGGGGGGGGGCAGCCCGGTAGTGTGCGGGGTGAGGGATGGGGGGTTGGCAGCAAAGCAGCATTGCGGAAGGAAGGGGTTGAACAACGTCCCTTTCACTACGGATAGGTGTAGAGGAGAAATTAAAGAAGAGAAGGAAAATTTAAGACTACGCGCTAATTCGCAAGCGATAAGCTAGAATTTGGACGCCTGCAGTTTAGCGTGAAGGTTGTAGATCTATGCGTGAAAAGCTAACTTTTTTTGCATCAACACTCATTTTTGAGACAGGCACTGAACGGAGGCGATGTGAATTGAGTTTAGAATGGAAGTGTTTACAAGGCAGACAAGGGCAAGGCGTCCTCTCCGCTCATTCCTGTAGATGAACTTGACTTCTCCCCCCCCCCCCTCCTCGCCCCCTTCACTCCCTCGTCCCGAATGTGCTTACGTAGTTACCCATCACCAAGCACTTTTTCGCTGCTCGAGCTGCGTGTTCGGAAGGAATTCAATCAGTTTCCCGCTGAGTGTTCTTATTCGGTCATGTTTTCTTCGCTGTATTGATTCTGGGGCTGTTTTGCTGACCAAATCATCAGAGGTCGCTCTGCTGCTCTTCCTAGATGTCACGGATTACTCCAGTTGGCGTTTTTGCTCTTCTCCCGCTGTTCCCTCACTCTCCTTGCGGTTGGTGTGATTGTTTTGTAAACAAGAAATTGACTCCGACCGTGATACTGATGAGCAGCGGAGATTTCTGGGCCATCGAGGTGATGGTCCTTGACGTCCAGCCATAATCGCCGCCCTGATCAATGCTGGAGTACCCGTCCTTTACACACTGCTCTCGCTTCCCTCGAAGTTCGAGATCGATAAGCTCTTCAGCGTCTTTGAGAAGTGGATTTAAAGATGTGAAAGCCATCAGCTGTCGGTCGGACTTCATTCTCCTTATCCCTCTCAAATGGGATCCACATAAGGGCACACGTTTTTCCGAGCCAAAGTTGATGTGAAATCTGCCCCTGAGAGAACTCAGTCACAAATTCGCTCTGCGCCTGACATTTGTTTCCATCACCCAATTCCATCAGGAAGGGCGGTTCCAGCGACGGCACTGGGCTCCACTTAGACCGCTCTCTGTATTGTTATTCTTCTTTACAGCGATGTGTGTGTCTCTTAATCGATCGTTGTTGTTCCCTTCGTGTTGTTCGAAACTATGCGCTTCGCTTCGCACCCCGCTTATCACTGTTGGAAGGGGGGGGGGGCTTTTTCCACGGGTCGAGAAGCGGAAGCGGGCTGCGTCACCGTCCGCTGCTGGCCCTCCGCTGACTCACTCACTCGCATCGACGGTGCTTTTCCATCCGTACTACGACCGATGTAGCATTCCACGAATCACCAGCGTTTTATATCATGCGCTGTTGTTAAAAAACTTGTTCCACTCTTTTTTACCATTACCTAAGAAATAGCCCCTCTAGAACTCCACATCCACGCCTACTCCTGATCGAGTATCCTTTCAACGATGATTTGATGTTAGGTGATCCCTGCTGACCTGTAGCGAATTCCATGAACAGTCCCCAACATTGTGGCTTTTCCGCTATTCAAGAGCGGACGAATTTCCTGGGTAAAAATAGCTATATCTCACTGCCATGAACAACTAACTTTCTGTCTTGCTATGACGCAATTTTGAGTAAATCGCGCCGCCTCTTGTTTGGTAACTCATACATCTTGGACTTGCGAGTAGGTCAGGGCTCTCCCGGGAACTTCCATGAATCCCGCCAGAGGCCCTTTACAAACCCAGTGACGGGATTCGTGATCGTTCCCAGGAAGGTTCCCCACTTCCCGCTCTTTTGGAATGGACTAGTTTGTTAAGCGAAATGTCGCATACCCTGCAGTCTCGTCTATTTTTTGAAACTGCTGAGTGTGACAAGTGGCTCGGACAAAGTATACCCATCTTAGCCTGGAAAACTTGTCCACTCCGGATGGGCGGGTAGATCACAGCCTTCTTGGGATGTTCATAAATCTCATCACTGACAACAATCTATGCTAGAGAAGATAAGGTGGTCGCAGCGCTACAGAACCTCCAAGTTCTTCTTTTTCGATTGCGAAGCCGACGCTACAAACAATGAATATCATGGCTGGGACCGAATAATTTGGTGAATTTGATTAATAAAATAATTTAGAAACTTCCATACCACAAACGCAATTACTATGCCAAGATTCAAGGACAGTCGAACATGGAAATTTAGAAACCATTTCGAATTTTTGAGAGGGAGAGCTCCTAGACCTAAATTTTTCTCAAGGACTGCTCAGCTCTCCTGCTTGATTATTCAAACATTTGACCCACTCGAAAATTCGAATACATCGGACTAGTACGTTATTCACTAGTTACTTATAATGACTCTACACTGCTGCTGAATTTTTCTCTACCTAGAGCTGCATGCATCATTGAGGTTACCCCGGGTAAATCTGTCAACATTACATAGACTTACCCATCGTTAGCATAGACGTCGACGTGATTACCCTGGGCCTGGATGCATCACTGAGATCACCCAGGACAAGCGTGTTTACGTCCGTGCTGACGATAGGTGAATTTTTGTGGTATTAACTCTTTTACCTTGGGTAATCTCACTGATGCAGCATCTGGGCGGTCTCAATGATGCATCCAGGCCACGGTAACATCTATCGAAATGAAGGGCTCTGCTGCATTTCACTTCTCAACTCCGAATTAGCAGAATCTCTCTTACACTTCTCCTCATCAACTAATTATTTTCAAAATTACCATGAATAAAATAATAATGTTTATCTGCTTGCATTCACGTGGCTTTTCTAATCTCTAGGGCACTGAACACGAACTGGCACAAAGGTCTCTTTTCTCGATAATGCCTATTTGCTTCAATGAGATCTGAAAGAAGCTGTCCATAACATGGCACGTGAGAGCGATGGGACGTGCAAGAGCACTGTATCTGCCAGATGAGGGCGTCTTCATGGTGCTGTCGATTGAATTTGCGCTTTTTTTTGCTAAATATAATCCGTTTTAACAACGACGATAGTTGAGTTATTGTGCCTATGATCAGCATTTCTCGCCTGTCTCTCCGAATACGGCGCTATTTCTCGTGATCTCTCTTTCTCTAGTATCTTCACTACAATGTTTTCCTGGGAAACACACTATGTATTCATGAAATTTGGAAAGATTTGAAAGGTGGAGGTCAAATATGATTCTTCGCTGGCATTACTTGGAATCTTTATCTAGAGCGAGTCGCTCAAACAAAGGAGACGTATTTTGGGAGCAGAACTCGTTTACCTTAGAAGAGCGAATAGGTGACCACGAGAACAACCTCCTTTCTGAATGCAACCTCTTCCTGAATTGATTTAAGTTGGTTCACCGTCTTATAAAAATCCCCAAAATTGACGATTGTTTTCTACTTGTGCCTGATATGTTGTGCCTTTCTCGACCGCCCCTCCAAATGCCGCACATTTTCCCCCGTTTTTTCTTCTCTAAAGTCTCTCCAGCTATATTCTCTGGTGAAATGTACCATAACATCTCATCCGGCTCATTGCTTTGAACATAGTTAGGCTTTGATTCAAAGCAAATTTCGGTTCCAGACCAGCGCTTCCACTGCCCTCTGCCTTGCGTTCTCTCGGTTTCTGTCGGGTCCTCGCCGCGTCCGTTTTCTGTGCCTCCTGCGGTTTGCGAGCACGTTGTTCTCCTCTCACCTTCGTCGTTCTTGACGGGAATTGTGGCCGGCGTGCGCTATCTCTCGCTGCCAAATCAAGTGCAGGCTGGTGGGAAAGAGCGTGCGGACGGGGAAGGACCAGAGCCCCTTCCGCTGCCACTTCCAACTATCACCGCGCGATTATCGTCCGCCGCCTTCTCTTGTTTTGCGCACCGTCGCTCGCTCCGTGCCTTTGATCCATTATCGATCCGTATTGATCAGACGTCGTTTGCTAGGTGTGGAGTCTGGAGTCGTTTCCCGAGAGCTGTGATCGTGCTGGGCTGCGCTGAATGCATTGATCGACTGAATCACGCCCTACCCTGGCTTTTGTTGGCGGAAAGTGTGTGAGTACAGCGCGTTTGCCAGACGCGCTGGCTCTTTGCCTCAAGGCCCGCATGGATGCGAAAGAGTTCGAGTTCCGACCCACCAAGGAGGGTGCCAGGTCGAAGAGTCCTGGAGTGATTGGGCGTCTGAGCAATTTCGCCAGAAGTAAGACGCGTCATTCGCTCAACGAAAAAACGTCCAATTCCACCACATTCAACGAAAAACCAAAGAAGGTGAGTTTCTACCCTCCGTTCAACCGTTTCCGACATGTGCAGCGTTTTAGGTTGAGGAGTGCAGACCTCCGCAACGCTTGCCGCATTTCCACATCGCTATCTCTAACCTGCACATCATGGTTGAACGTTGTCTTCATTCATCTCTAACGTGTCAACCTATGATCTGCTTGTTAGAGGGAACGGTGCGGAGAAGGGTAAGCGTTGCGGAGATCTACGCCGCTCAACCTACAGGACTAGTATAAATCCTCAGAGAACCATCCACATCCACACCCAACAGAGGCTTGCATGTGGACCATACTGTGAGCTTCGAGTTCATCAGGGTTATGCAGCGGTCATTTGATGGTCACCGTAACATTTTTTTCAAAATTTTCGTAGGGATATGTTAGGATTATCGTGAGAAATCGGATAAAGACGTTCGTTTTGATAAGAAAATGGCAGGGTGATGCGAAATAATCTTGATGTTCGAAATCTTCGCCGTTTCAAAAGATTGTTTCGTAACTCTTATCTAAGGAATAACATAACTCTACAAAAATGAAGTTATGACAAAAAGGGTATGATTCAGAAGGGCTATTTGGTGGACTCTTTGGCACTCACAATTTTGGTTCAGTTACCCAAGTTCAGGACATTCACAAAAATTCGATTTTTGCATGGATCTAGCCACAGTCAGCAGTATACCCATGAAGGCCTGTCCGAGTTCCTTGCGCTTGCTTTATATTCAGGGATCCTCAGCTGGTCTTCTCACATTTCTCTTTCTTTTATTGGTTTACTGGAAGTGGGTGTAAACAATGAAAGGGGACCTTCCTCTTGTTTATTTGTGCTCGTAAGCATAGTTGTTTTGCAACTACTCCACTTGTTAGTCGAATAGAAATTGAAGTTTGTAACTCGATTATACTACTTTCTAGTCTTAGGCACATTTTGTATGTACAGAAAACTCCAGCAGCCGAGATCATCGAGCACGCGCTACTGCACCTGTTTGGACAGGTTCAAACAGGATGTTGGGGGAATTGGACAGCAGTGAGAGAGTAATGAAATATGCGGATGCGCAGACAATCAGACTGTCAATTTGCATGCAGAGGCCCTGACTTCTGGATATATCCCCTAGAAATGTGAAGCGGATTTGAGGGGATCAAACTCAGTAGTTCACATATGGTCAACGTTCTCAATTCCTCTTGCTATATATGGACAACTAAGGTTTTCACCAAAAATATTGGGTATGCGATGGAGCACGTCAGCCGAGTGCACTTTCAGAGATATAGGGCACATTTGGGACGCAAGATTAGTAGCATGTTTCGCAAATAAATAATAGTGCAGCGACCCCAGCAGCAAGAGTGCAATCGCCTCGTACGTCGGGCATCCATAGTTCGAGAATCCCTGAATTCATGGATGTTATCATCGTGCCGATGATGCTCTCCGCGACCTCATCCATATCAAGGGCCCCTAGAAGGCGGGGCCCACCTTTTGGCACATACCCCAGGCTTGCACAATCACTTGGCCACGGAAGGCCGCTTGCTAATAAATTCATCTGCTACGTCTCTCTTCGCCAGAAATACAAAACCCACTGAACCACTCGCATAAGAGTTTTCGGGCAGAAGACCCAAGAGACTCTCGCATCCACTGTACAGATGTAACTTGTATGGGCTATTCTTTATAATTGTTTACTTCCAATTTTTGCTGACTGGCAGCGTCTCTCGGACAAGCTATTTGAAGATATCCATCATCGTATTCCCCAAGGCATTGAAGCTCCGAATGCATCAAGAATTATATTCTTAGAAAGACATTGTTCGAAGTGGAAAACCGTTGTGTCCACTTAAGACTTCTACCCATATATACCCACTGCCGATAGAATGGACTTTATACCATAGCGATCAGATCCCTGATCTGTCGCGCCGCATATGTGGTGCGGCGCGGCAGACCAGGCGGGTGGTATTCTGTGCTGCAAGAGTGGTTGACCACTGTGCGCAGTTTTGGGTTTGCAGCATCTGTGGGATTACATAACACTGTAACAAAGACTGATTTGCGAAAAAAAAGAACTATGCGGTGATTGGTGTGTTACGATGAAGAAATCGGGTACTTGCCGTCTAGCGCAGAAGTTGCCACGCTACGCACAAGCGCGCAATTCTCAGTTTTTGAAACAGACTATAAACGGGTTGTAGAACCACTCATCTGACCTCCGCACTCATATGGCTGTGTTTCCAGGATCTCCATCGTGAATTCCAAAGATGTCGCGACAACCATGATCTTCGCCTTGATCTCAGCTCAAACGACGTTAGTTTTCGTTTATACTTCCAAACAGCTCTTGCTGTCGAAACGTTTCCAGATGGCGTTTATTGTTTTTCTTTTGAAAGTAAGCATCTGTTTTAGATAACGTCAATACCTTCATCTATCAGGGATCTAACACAGTTGACTGAGTTGTTCTTGTATAAGAATAAGCTCACTCAATTACCACATGAGCTGGGCAACCTGGTGGGCTCCATTTAGGCTGTTTCTGGTTCTTCCCTTCATTTTTGTTATTCCATTTAGGTGTCGCTTCGAAAACTGGGATTGAGCGAGAATGCCCTATGTTCGCTGCCGGACTCCCTTGCCACTCTCACCCAGTTAGAAACGTTAGACCTGCGGCACAATAAGCTTACAGAGGTGTGGGTTTGCTTTTACTCCCAGGCACTTTTTCGATGATGACATCAAAAATGATGATTTTCACCTTCTCATCCTCTTTGATTACCACTTTCAAAGCGGTCTTCGTCACAATTTTAGTGTGTTTGTTCAGATACCACCTGTAATCTATCGCATTACATCACTGGAGACCTTATGGTTACGGTACAACAGAATTGTGTCTATCGACGAGGACATTGGAAATTTGTCAAAGTGAGTCGGAATCACATATTATGCAGTGTTCTACCGTTGTTCATACGCTCAAAGCTCTTTCTAGTTTTCGCTCATTTTCAATGACCTTCGGTAAAGTGAACTTCAAGCGGCCGTAGACAAGGGGCGGGACCGCGGCGCGGGCACTCCGGTTGTCTGCTGCACCTCACGGGGCAGCGGGAAATCACAACGTATCGGTTTCCTCCGTGTCTCTGTATAGCAGCCCGCTGCCTTGATGTAGCAGACAACCAGAGTGCCCGCGTCGCGGTGCCGCCCCTTGTCTACGACCGTTTGGAGTTCACTGTACATAGTAGACGACATTCTTGTGGATCGAGCTTGTATCATACTCATTTGAATGACGGCTAGAAGTTCCATAAATGTCACGATCATTTAGAAATGCTGAAAATAGTTGGGTCTAATTTTTTGTCGCCTTTTTTTCGTTTTCTAACAAATTATTGTTTTTTTTTCTGGCTGCTATAAGGAATCGGCATTTTTCATTTGGTGGTGCAAGAATATCTGACGCGAGTCAGTGTGTAGTGCACATGTTCGTTCGAGTGCCTTCATGATTTTGATTTAAAGTGGATAGGCGCGTCCAGAAAAAAAAAGGATTAATTAGCGCCGATCATCACCATCGTCGATGTCCTGACTGGTGTAAAGTCTTTTAACTTGCTGTCAAGCGGAACAATGACACTAGAATTGCTTTCCTGTGATCATGTTTGACCACTCCTTCACAGTACAAATTGAAAATTTGCAGGCTCAAGATGATCGACTTGCGCGAGAACAAAATTCACAGCCTCCCTGCTTCAATTGGTAAAATTCACTCATTGGTCGTTTGTCTTCTGAGCTACAATCACTTATCGAAGGTGCCTGATGGTACGTTTTGGGATGAATTTCTCCCTTTTTTACTGTTATCTACTCCGTGTTTGCTTACTTGAAGTAGAAGTTTGTTAACTCTTGCGATCACTTGTGTTCTTGCCGCTGTCTATGGGTTACATTATACTCAGTGTTCGTTGTCAATGGACATCGCTTGACAAGGCATTCATATAGATAGCTCCATATTTGAGGAACTCCTGTGGTCAACTTTGTATCATTTATACTACAACTTTGTATCATGATTTCTTAGCCAGAATTCGCTCTTTTGGAGTCCCGCCATCACTTTATCGAGTACATTTCCAAAAACGCGCTGATTGTTGGGTGCAAGAGCTTCAGTTGTGAGAAATATGAATTTGAAGCGGTATTTTGACATTCTACGATTACCGGACACACGCATCTAGGAGTATAGCGTTTTCGGTTGCTGCGGCGACATCGATTGGTGTCTCCCTAAGGCCATTCACTTATGTTTTTATTTTGTTGGTAAGCGCTGCCTCGACAATTCATCTCAAAGCATAACCTTCCTAATTCGGCGTTGACAAAAGGCTGCAATTCAAAGTTAGGTTGAGCGCGCACACAATGGCCTTTTCTGGTTTTTATTTCTAAACGGGCGCTGTTCCTCAAATTTTGATGGCTAACATGCAAACTTGCACGCAGTTCCCATTTGAGGATTTCTTTTTTCAGAACTAGGACTATGCATAAGTTTGACGCAGCTCGATCTGCAGCATAATGACCTCATTGAGTTGCCGGAAACGATGGGAAAGTTGAAGAATCTCGTTCGATTGGGTATCAGGTAAAGCGAAAATTATACAATTTTCCGACGGTTTTATTCACCTTTTACTTTTGTTTGGGTATTCCTGTAGTTTTTCAGGTACAATAAGCTCCGTTCATTACCTGCTTCACTGGAGAACTGCACTCAATTAGAAGAGTTCATAGTCGAAGGAAATCATCTGCAACAACTCCCGGTATGTCTCATGTGAGATGTAACGAAGTAAAAACAATGGTTCATCGCTTATATGCCGAATAGTGCTAACATTTTCATGAGTACTAGGAGCTATCGCCGTTCAAAAAATACAAAATTTACCAGATTTTTCCCTTGCAGTGCACATTTCTGCAAGAATTTTTAAGAAGTTAACGATAGATCACACTTCTCCTAGTATTTTAATAGCTTTGTTGTTGCAGGACGCCATGTTGACATGTCTTCCAAAGCTGAGAACCGTTAACCTTTCTCGGAATGAACTTGCAGGATTTCCCCAAGGTGGTCCTCAACAATTTGCTGCTGCCGTGGTAGGTTTTTTTCTGTGAACTTTAGCACTGTTCTTGCTACTGATGGCTTAAACCTTTTTTTCGTATTCCATTGTTCAAAACAAATATTCCCTCAAACTTTTGCTATTCCTTCTGCGCAGTGAAATCGTACTGATACAGTTATGCCTCAGCTGTTCATCGAGCCCCTTTATTTTATTAATTTATTTATTGATTTATTTTATTTATTTGTGAACTTGGTCTTGATGATTCTGTCAATCAATTCAGACAATTAATATGGAGCACAATCGAATCAACAAAATCCCGATCGGTATCTTCTCGAGAGCGTCTGGTTTAACTAAACTGAATTTGAAGGAGAATGAACTGCTTTCATTGCCATTAGGTATTTTTTCCTTTCTGCTTGCATGTTGTGATTCAATCTCTGTTAACCTCTCTCCAAGTCCCTTGTTATTTCAGATATGGGGAGTTGGACTTCTATAACAGAGCTAAACCTTTCGACGAATCAACTAAAAGTTTTACCGGAAGATATTGAGAAACTCGTAAGATATTAGACATTCTGTTTTGATCTTAACATATTTATGAGTTTTTCTTGAGCACAGATGTTCAGGTGAACCTCGAGATTCTTGTTTTATCAAATAACCAACTCAAGAAAATGCCGGCGCAGATAGGGAATCTCAAGAAGTTGCGAGAACTTGATCTGGAGGAGAACGATCTCGAAACAATTCCAAGTGAAATCGGTAATATTTGAAGTTCTAATGCTTGGCCTCAATATAACATGTACGAGAAATAAGTGTATGCTCTGCAAATCTTTGTAATCTGTTCTGTTGTGAATGTAAAATCTACGCTTTACAGGATTCCTGTTGCTACTGACCAAATTGTGGGTGCAGTCGAATAAGCTTGTGAGCCTACCAAGGACAATAGGAAATCTTGCTAGTCTTCAAGATTTACGAGTTGGTGAAAACTCGCTGTCCTCCTTACCCGAGGAAATTGGTTAGCTTTTGAAATTCTCTTTCTTCTCGCCTCTTTTCAACCTATTTGCTTTATTTTTCAGGTCACTTGGATTGCTTAAAGTCCCTGTATCTAAATGACAACCCTTCGTTGCACAATCTTCCCTTTGAGCTGGCACTATGTTCTTCACTTGAGATAATGTCAATTGAGAACTGTCCACTCAGTCAAATTCCCCCCGAGATCACCGCCGGAGGTCCTAGTCTTGTTATTCAGGTACTGTTTATTCACCATTTTTTCGCGGTTCAGACGTTTTCTGCACTGCATAATTTCTTGTTCTCCAGACACGGAAACTTAGGAATATCGGAAAAAGGATATTTTAGCAAATACTTGTTTCCAAATGTGTTCGACATATAGTATGTTCCATCAACTTCTTTTTACTCTATTTTAAATTAGGTAGTTACCCTATTCTACATTGTGTAATGGTTTCTCCAGCATCATGTTACAAATTAGACAGTTGCGATCAAGCATCCTTGCATCACAAGAGTACCGCCCGTCTTCTTTGCCGCGCCGCACCACCCATGACGAGACATACGTGATGGGGCGCGGCAGAACAGACGGGCCGTATTCTGTGATGCAAAGAGGGCACTGTGTGATAGATTTGCTGAACAGTTTCCGGAAGCTCAAAAATGTGCCGATGATCTTCACTAAACTGTCATGCGAGTTCTTCTTATAGATCGAGGTAGCTAAGTGGCCTAACGGACAGCGCATCAGGGTCATCTACAGTGGCCCAAGGGTTCGGGTCTCTTTTCTGCTTTTCCTTTGGAAATAGGTGTTCCCTGTAGTACATTTCGAATGTTCTCCTTTTGAAAACATTGGTCGCAAAAAGATTTTGGTTGTTCTTTTCTGTTGATAACGTCATTCACTTTACAGTACCTGAAGATGCAAGGTCCTTATCGAGGCGTTGTGCTCACGCAATGATCGTCGGCTCAATGGAGACTTGTACTGCTTTTTTACATTCTTATGCGAAATGTGATATTCTTGTGCTGTTTCCCCGTCACAGTCATTGCATTCTCTGCGCTTGGTGCTGCTAGTCTGTTGTCGTTCACTCATCGCCGTTTCTTATCTCTGTACATCACAATTCGGGCAAGGAATGTATGAGGCTGCTATGCTGGGACTGAGCTTGATTTATTTTTTAGGAAATAGGGTACAGACAGATGACCCCAGTGTGAGAAAACTCCTTGCTATTTGCCTCTGTTGAAGAAGGAGGGCAGAGAGGAAAATTGCTTCACAGCGTAAAAGATAAGGGGTGTCGCACTGAAGGAATCTGGTGGGATGATGGCACCAAGTTTACGACTTCAACCCACATGCATAGAGACGCTCATACATTCCTTCCTAGAAGAAGCTGTTGGTGAACGCTACATGTAACCTCTGGAATCACTTCATCTGCTCCCCGTATTGTCTGTAATTCACTTTTATATATGTTGCTATATTTGCGCATTCAGTGTTTTTTTTCATGTATAATGTTATGCCCTGTCACGGGTGAATTTTGATTTGGGTTTCCAGGTGTATACAGTTCCGTTTTATTTTTGAATAAAATTGTTACATTTTTTTGCCAAAATGATTGTCGATGTCTGAATGTTAATCTAGCGAAAGCAGCTGAACATTTCAAAATTTACTCAACCTTGTTGATCCCAAATCATCACATTTATTTGCTTGTAATCGATTCCCCAAAATTAATGGACTTTTCTGGAGATAGTGTACAGGGTATACATTGGTATTCGAATTTTTCTTTCAAATATTCGAGCATTCGAATAATCGAATATTTTGATTTTCCGAATAATTCGAATTTTCGAATAATCGAATATTTTAACATTTCGAATGATTCGAATATTCGAATAATCAAATATTTCAATTTTTCGAATATTCGAATAATCGAATATTTCAATTTTTCGAATAATTCGAATAATCGAATTTTGGCATTTTCCGAACTATTCGAATATTCGAATAGGAGTTTTTTTGAGTTGTTCGAATAAATATCTGTCATTGCCTCGGCGAAGTGCTTTTGTGATGTGTAAATTCGCAGACAATAGTTCAATAGTCTTGCCGGGTGCGAGGATAAAGAAGGACATTTTATCAAGCAAGGAGTCCTCGTGATATACAGTGGCATATTTAGCACGCTGCCAATTTTGGGCGATCAACTGATGAAAATATAAAATCTGTATCTCAAGATTGGAATGAGCTATCAGGGCGATACTCGAGAATGTAATAAGACATCGTATTCTCCTTCCCGCCTCAACTTTCTTGCTCCGGGAAATGCTTCTGGATGGGATTGCACGCATTGAGAGCTAAAAATGCAGTGCTTTTGGAAATGTTTCAGTTTCTCTCCTAGATGACTTTATTGATCTGGTTGAAATGTGATTTTATACTCGATATAATTGCGTGTTTTGCTATAGTAGTTTCGATGAGCAGTTTCTCTTCTAAGGGAAGATCGAAAATAATCAACATGAGTGAAAAAATTGTGAAAAAAGATTCGTGGCAATTCCAAGGATAAACCAGGCATTTCCAGCCGCGGATTTTTTCTCGATTTGTGTTGCTAACAGACAATCAGATACTAAAAGGGAGATTCCGGGGCTTGAATTAGCAAGATACATGAAAATGAAATTTTTGACGAAATTGACAAGTTTGTTTCTGTCTCTGGCTCCAGCCGGTGCGTAGAGTCCAGTGAAAGCGTTTATAGGGAAATGTTGAAGCGAAACATGCTCAATCTGAATCACCACTTCATTTCCTTCCATAGCGAGATACACGAATTTTACACAGAATTTCGGAAAACCGACGAAATTGAATTTTTATTTTTTAAATCCAGTTTGAATCGAGTCTGTGCCCATGGTAAGCAACAGGAAGGAAGCCCTCATAGTGCTTCAACACATACTCGAACTTGGTTTTGATTGCTCATCATAAGGCTGAGAAGTGCAAAAAAATTCTGTCGGCCAAAATCGTGGGTGTGCTAAATATGTGGCCGCCACTGTAAGTACCTCAAGGCAGTGTCCCACTTTCATTTTCGTATTTGGGCCGTTAAAACTCCACGAAGATCGCTTTCCCCAAGTGGTCCACAAAATCTTGTACACTTCTGATCCTTAGGCATGGGGTCTTTGTCACCTTTGTGGCCTTCGTCGTGAATTGTAGGGATCAGTGCGACGAGGGGGTTTAGGATTCATTAGCACTTACTGTCCTTCTCGAAAAGATAGACGGATTGCGCGTGCGGTTTCTTCGCGTCGCGACTGCAGAATCGTGGCGGGACTTACTCGACCCTCTCACTTAGAGCATGCTCTCTCCGCGTCCCTCGTTCAGGTCCCGCAGCGATGTTGCAGTCAGTCAATCAGTCTATCTTTTTGAGAAGGACTATAGGTTGCTCCTATACTCCTCGAGGGCATAGCACCCTGCGTCGCCGCCGCCGGCGACGCCCCGCCCACAATCGATGCGCATCAGCCTCACAGCAGCAGTTTAAGGAGGTTGTTGCAAAGTCAATGTCCAAATTCTGAAATGCGAATTGTAGTGGCTCTCTGCTGAAGCATAGAAATGTTTCGAGTGCGTATGTTATTTTCATTTCAGAGTTTAGTTCTCTCTCTGGGCATTTTTCCCGAATCTAATCATCATTTCTAGCTTCTTATTGAATAAATCTACGATAATTTGCGTGCAAAAATTTGTCTCAATCTAAATCACTTGCGCAATCTTTGTATCAACGCAGTGCAAATGAAAGTAACATCAAAAGAAGAAAGCGGGGGTGAGAAATGATGTTCAAGAAACCCAGATCTGACACGAAAGACCCAACGTTCAACATAGCCGCTGGCGTGAATTTGACGTTGATGACGGCATTCTGAAGGCATTTACGGAAGCCTTCACAACAGCACCGGTTCAAAGTCCTGAAGATGACAGAGATCCCCGTCATTCACCTGTCTATGGCCACGTAGAAGGAAACATATCTTGTGAAAATTGGGTCGTTATCGAATTGAGCTGTAGTTGAAGTAAAAGTATGACGTGATCCTCTCTAATTTTGAGAAACTTGGGGGTCATTCCTAAGTGAAGTCGGAGTAAGTTTCGAAGAATGGATCCTATTGGGTTGGGCAATAAGTTCGTGCAGTTTATTCAACTTGAGTTTTCACTGAGGATCAAAATCTGTTCGAGTGCGTGTTGGATATGATTTTGTAGCCCTTTATTTTCTCTTTGCAAATATTCCTACCGATTTCCTCAATACGTGCTACATCTCGTTCTCTATCGCGTAGAATGTGTCCCTCCAAATCGGCTAGGACGAAGATCTCGGACGGCTGCTACTGTTCCCCTTCAATCGCAGATCGAATGCAGCTCAAAAGGTGACTGGTATCTATGAGATCCAAGAAGAAGCCATTACTGTTGAAAGGACGGCACAGAATCAGATGGCCTCCTCTGAGAGGTGAAATTTGGCCCGGAGGTTGTCCCTCCTCTGAATTTGGAGTTTCAAGGAGAAAGAGCCGTTTATCTATTAGGTTTTGCTCTACATGTAAAGAAGAATCACCACGAGCTTAAATCTCAGCAACACCTAGGTTCAAGTGATTCACTTCACCAAAAAACACCGAAGGGCTCAATACGAGGTTACCCTTCATACTGAGAGGTCGCGTCTCTTCTGCACAAATTCCACCAAAACGAGAACCGAGATGCTGGAATTGAAGGTAATTTCACGCATGCGACCCATGCAAGCCTAAAGCTATCTCAAACCACTTATTTTGTTCATTTTGTTTGGCATTTTCTAGACTTCTATCCAGAAGTTGCAGTCGAGAGTCGCAAATATAGTCTTCTCAGACAATGTGGCCTTTCATGGAGATGAAAGAGGGGAGCTGCTCTGTCTCTAATAGCATTAATAGCGAAGGAAAAGGGCCATATAAATCACTTGTTGTTATTGATGTTGTTTGTGAGAAACAGTAGTTTTGATGCCCACGGAAAACCGCTCGAACTTATTGCCCAACCCAATATTATATGTACTACATCAGAGTGTACGCTGCTCAGACCAGAACAAAGTCCCAAAACTCTCTCCGAAATTGGAGTTATCCGTGACGTGACAACTATCTGGCTGTGTTCCAATGACCGAGTTCATTCTCTGTCGACGTCCAGCCAGTGTACACAGCAGCGCTTTTTTTCCAGAGAAAAATAACCATAGAAATGCCCTTCAGTGGACGAAGAAAAAAGATGCAAATTCCAATTAAAGCAGTTGACTTCTTATCTAGGAAAAGTCTCGGGTGGCAATGCCTCTGTTCAAACCAGATTCTCCGATCTCAGAGGTTCCAAAAAGCCTATATTCATGCTTGATGGAGATGGTAAAGTTGCTGGAAGGTGGCGGAGGAACGCAGATTGGCTGGTTATAACTCAGTTGGAAAGTTTCTCTCTAATGCGATCTTTTATATGAGAGAGTCAGTGATCAAGATGCGACCTACTATTCAAATTATGAGTGCTCGATTTTATGCTTTTCGAATAATTCGAATATTCGAATGATCGAATATTCCAACTTTTCGAATAATTCGAATATTCGAATAATCGAATTTTGGCATTTTCCGAATAATTCGAATATTCGAATAACGGAAATTTCGAATTATCCGAATATTCGTTCGAAAATATTCGTTCGAATACCAATGTATAGTACAGGGTGGCCTTGAGAACCGAAGGTGAGACATTGATGCTGGCGCGCGCAGGGGAGGTCGAATTCAGCTCGGGCTCCCTCTAAAGTTCCAAAAGAGGATTCAAATTTCTGTGCGGTCATGAGAAGGCTTTAGGCTCTAGATTCTATTAGGTTGTTGCAAAATCGATGTCGGATTTTTGGACCACGAAATTTGGAATAATTTTTCAGAAGGTGAAATGGTGCTTCCCCATATATTTTGTACTTGTTCCAAAGCCCATTTCTTCCTCTTTGTGGGTATTCATTTTTATTCAGACCTATTCGCTTTTGTTGTGGTTTTCGGACTTGAATCAAAATGTACTCGTCCGCTAAAATTCGTCCCAAACTGTTCAGTGGATTCGAACTCGATAGCAAGAGAGTGGCTTGCACATGAAACGTCACCTGCCTGTGCAGGAGGGAATGCTTAACAAAGTGGTAGCCCAGGGTTGGCCCAAGTCATTTAGTTTTGGAGACACGTGCCTCAGAGTTATGGACTAAAATTCAATGACGTCAGCGCCGTTTTGAAAGCACTGTTGGAGGCTATCGCCAGGGGACCTGTTCGATATCTCGAAGGTGGCCTTGAGGTTCATTATTCCAGTATTTCTGGGGCCATTGGAGAAACGAGCATGATGGAAAAACTGAACAAGTGGATCCAATTCGATTGTCCTCCAGTATTTCACAGTGGCTCAAGACCACACTTCTCATTCTTTTCTCATTTTCGAGTTCTCGTAACTTATATGGGAAGGCCCATCAAATCATGAGGTAATTGGTTATTAAGTGTAACATCAGGAACACTAAGGTTTCTAGGATTTCTGCTCTAACCGGTTTCGGGGGTTGAACTAAAATATTTTCTAGTTCTAGAATTCTTGTTAGGTAAGAAAAATTCGCTAAACATGACAATGTAGATATGAGAGCCCGCGATTCCTTCGGTTTACGATTTCCGAAGTTCTCTTCGTACATAGGATGCCCTTCGTACCAGGATGTAAGAGTCGCGCTCATGAAAGAAGTATTGGCCCATACTAATGTTCACGCACCCAAATACTGGTGGTGGATAGTAGAGTTCTACATTCAAAAATATTCCTCAATTTTTGCGAACCACCGACTTTTCGAATATTCACTTCCGAATTTTCTAGTCCCGCCGAGTTTACGAATATTCGAATTTTCAAATATTTGCCAACCACCAAATTCTGAATGTTCGAATAGTTGGCGCAAATGATGTAGTAGTTCAAATGTTTTCTTATTTACAAACCTTGGCATGCTTGCTGATCTGTTTAGTTCTTCTGGCTTCAAGGTCTTTCAGATGGAGCACGCCGTTTACCTGCCAGATTTTCTTTAATCCTCATCCTCAAAGTTCTTCCGATCCCTCCAATACACGTTTCACTGGATGTCAGACACTGTAGCTGTTAAATCACTTCCGTTTGCGCGCAGCTGCCTGTTCTACCCTATGTACAGTGGGCGTCAATGGCAGTGACCCGTCTGCGGCCTCGCAAAGCACGCGGCGCGACCGCGCCGCTCATGATACAATCGTAGCTTTGGTGGCGAATCTGGGTTTCCTTGATAGTTGTTCATCACATTTGATGGTAACTAATAAGGAAACTAACTGAGATCTCCTGCTGAGGCTCTTACCTCGCTGTTGGAGACACCCAGCTGTCACCAACTTCGGATTCTCGGAGCACAGATATGAGATTTTCGACAATTTTAGATATCTCTGAGATTCTATGCGATAACTGTCTTTCGATATATTCCCTCGCGATTATGTCAAACTCATCAATTTCGTTTCTCAGAACATTGAAAGAAGGGAAGAAATTAGCTGTCGAAGTTTTTGTCTATCGCTCACTATCCTCGATGCGGAATTCACAAGCTGAAAACGCAGGGTCACAATTTTCCGATTCTTTCCTTCTCGAGGATTCTAGTAGAGCACTGCTTGTTCTAAGTAACTGCATGGTACTAGTAGCGGCAAATTATCAAATTCGGCCGAAGTAAAATCGTGAAAACTGGAAAATATGAAAATGTATTTAATCGACAATTTTTCAAAAGCGTCGCACAACACCTGCTTCACTGCATGCACTGTCCANCATCTATCGCTCACTACCCTCGATGCGGAATTCACAAGCTGAAAACGCAGGGTCACAATTTTCCAATTCTTTCCTTCTCGAGGATTCTAGTAGAGCACTGCTTGTTCTAAGTAACTACATGGTACTGGTAGCGGCAAATTATCAAATTCGGCCGAAGTAAAATCGTAAAAACTGGAAAATATGAAAATGTATTTAATCGACAATTTTTCAAAAGCGTCGCACAACACCTGCTTCACTGCATGCACTGTCCATACGGTCCGTTCGTAAAAATGCGATAGTGATTCCAACCAATTACCCACTTTCAACCTAATTAATTCAGTGTTTAACAGAGGGACGCAGAGGGGCGACCCCGGATCGCCCCAGGTCGCCCATTTGCTACTGGCTGCGGAGCGAACCGTACGCATCCCATAGGTGAAATTTTGTATTTGTACACAGTTAACTATTCTTGCTTGTTCCCCAATTCTCTGAGAACTTCGAAAATGTGAATACTTTGCAGATACCTCAAGTGGCTGTCTTACCGCCCTTCGTAGCGTCCCGTAGGAGCGCTATTATTTCAAAAATCGGAAATCCATAACGTGTTCAGAAGATCGATGGTTACATCAAGGTGCTATAATTTCAGAAAGCTTGTCTATCCACTCAACTCGGCAGTGAAGGGTCAGATGAAAGGTTACAACGGACCCATGACTCTTCGAAGCCTCAGTGCCAGATGTGTCCACCTACTTCATCAGGACGTACTGGCTCCTGGTTGTGTCCATTTTTTACTCGCCGGCAAGGCCACACCCACACTGACTCCTGATAGTGTCACGGCGAAGTTTGCTGTTACGAAGACATTCTATCTTCAAGGCTTTGGATAATTTTTTGGGTACTCTTCTTTTGAGTCAGAACATAAAATCATGTTTTACTACAGGTAGTTTCTCGCATTAAAAAAAGATCGTGGTCAGCGAATTTACCAGGAGATGACCAAGCTAGTTTTCAATGTTCTTGTCGTAATCTCTCTGTTACCTGAATTGTGCGGAGGTAATTTTTATTTTGTATAGGTATTCATATCCTCTTATATTCACTGAATTCATATTGTGTCTTGTTTTACCTATCCTAAAGATACTTCTATTGCTGAATGAGTCGCTCCGTGGTTATAGGAGTTCGACCATTTTGCCCCGATGGTTACCTAGATAAGAAGACAATTGACGAGTATATCCTTAAAACCGTGAATGCTCGCCGACAGGCCTTGACTGGAGGCAAGCAGCGAAATGGCGAAACCGGTACGAACCTGCCAGCAGCGAAGGACATGACTAAAGTGGTTAGTTATTTAATTGATTGGTTACACCATAAATTGGGAGCCATGACACAAGAATAATAAAACGAACACTTGTGGTTTCAATCATGCTGCAAATTCGTATTTTACAGTGATGTTTACGCTCTAACCAAGCATAGCTCTGAAATATTCCACTTTTCTTTCCTCTGCGAATGTGAGCGCCATTTCACACAAACAAACACAGCGCACAGCTCAATAATTAACTGGTACTTTAGCGTTGGAGCTGTGAGTTGGAGCAGATCGCCATAGCCGCTCTAGGCACGACGTGTGTATCTCAACGAAGGGTTAATCCCAAAGGATTGGCAGACTTCTTCCACCAGTAGGTTTATTTGCCGTTATTTAGATTATAGACGCAGCATTGGCCAAGAAGAAATAACGTTTCGAACTTTTGTTCATTACTTTTTTCTATGCCAAGCTTAAAATATATACTAGGGTGGTAGAAAAGTCATGAGCCGATTTTTTTGAAAGTGTCAAAACTATCGATTCTTGGTGGATATCACGATCTACCATGTGGTATCATTCTTTATCATTAGCACTTTCGAAACTGGTAAGTATATGATCCGGGCTGCCTTTCTTATCTTCAATAACAATTCCACAGGAGCATCTCCGAGCCATAATCTCCTGTGAATGGCGTCGCGGCAGTGGAGTGACGGAAACCGATCGAAACATCAACAGCACATTGGGGGAGGACACCACCTCCATCAGCACTGTCAAACACTGTTTCGCTTGCTTCAAGGAAGAAGACACGAACTTCAAAGACAGCCTCGGTCGACACGCCTCCACACGGTGGAAGACTCCTCCATTCTCGGCGCCGCCTTCGACGGAAGGAGTTTCTGGAAGACCTCATTACTGGAGATGAGAGTTGGGTCCTCTACATTTTCAACGCGTGTCGTGCCGTGTGGCTCCCTCGAGGAAAGGGACCCGCCAGCGCAAGTCGAATCGGACATCCACTCCAAGAAGTGTCTCCTTTGTTGCTTTTGGGATTCGCGAGGAATGTTATATTACGAACTGCTCCCACAAGGACATACCGTCTCCGGAACTGTTTACGCCAATCAGCTTCAGAAAATAACGAAAGCTGTTCGAGAAAGGCGGCCGAGACGAGCTTCTGTCCACCTGCTCCATAATAACGTTAGGCCTACATAGCTGAAGAGACACGTGACAAGTTGGAGGAGCTGGACTAGGACACGATTCCCCATCCATCCTATTCTCCTGACAATACCCCTTCGGATTACCACTTATTTCGTCCCCTCAAAGCATTCCTAGCTGAGCGAAAATTCAGCAGAATTGAAGATGTTGAAAGGGGGGTCGGAGGCATTTTTGACTCCCACTCTCGCCAGTTCTGGGAGAGGGGGTCGCTGACCTGCCCATTAGGTGGGACATTGTAGTGACTAACGATGGTGATTATATTGTTGAGTAAATTTCATTGAGCGCTGAGTAAGGAGATAAACAAGGAACATGTAAATCGACTCGAGACTTTTGTTGAGGGATGACCTCCGAGATCAACGATGTCGGGTGCTGCTGAAGAGGAGACCGCAGTGAGGCGGGAAAGATCCGAGCGCGGGAAATGTCCCGCTATAAATTCTGACCTCGCCATTAAGAAGGGTTCCTTTCTTACGACGCTCAGACAATGGGACGGGCTGACCGCGGTACCGAAATTTGGCTGACCGTAGCCAACTACGCGGTCCGCCAAGTAATTGAGCGCGGTCCGCCAAATATCGGTGCGCGGTCAGCCCGCAATAGCTCCACGGTCAGCCCGCTGCTAAAATGGCGCCGTGGGGCTTACAGCGACAGTAATGCTTTCTGAAGCTAATGAATGACATTTTACCTATCAAAATAAACATCGGACGTTATCCCATCCTTTTTTTTAAATAAAAGGAGTAAAATGTTTAATTAAAGGATGGAAAAGGAGGATCATCGTGTCCAACATTGCCATAATTCAATCCGTACTCTTCGGGCTACGTTCCTAGATAGTAGGATGTTCACTCTAAAATAACCGCCTACGAACTATCCACTTGAAACCAATGCGAACGCTCTCTGAGCGAGAGCTCCGTTCCAAAAATGAACCACGAGTGTCATCCACTCCCCCTGAACTGGGGAGTGATTTCCACTCGATCGGTAAAATTTGGTGGTGAGATTAGTACCTCCCGTCACATCTTCTTTCTTGACTAAAAGAGTCTGCTATTTTTCTCCACTTGTATAGGAACACTCCCAATGTTCCTACATCCTTAATCGCAACGTACATTTCACGGGAATGACTTGCGCCTTGTCACTACAATGGGCCAGAAGTTTGGCTGACCGCGGACAGTACCGCGGTCGGCCAAACTTTGATTAAGGTACGCGGTCAGCCAAATTTCGGTGCGCGGTCAGCCCGCAAGCCACATTTTGGTACCGCGGTCAGCCTGCAAACCCCACTTTGGTACCGCGGTCAGCCCGTACCATTGTCTGAGACGGGTTTTCTGCTCGTAATCGTTATCTGCAGTGCGTTAGTGACGCTACTTTCCTGTTGAGCCCCTTTTGTCTAAGTGACTTAGGGAAATGAGGTCCCTGAGTGGCCCCGTTAGCTGAGAAAGTTCGTGTCTCTTGAGCAGGGTCCTTGGTGGACCAGAAAACGTGGGGAAACCTACCCAGGGCTAGCGCCTAGGATTTTTAGCGGACTCAACGCACGCCTACGTCTTCGCGCTTCTATCTGGACGATTTAAATCAACCGGCTCATTGCAGCCCGCGCTCCTCATCAGTGATTTTTATTGTCTTCATTGTCTCGTTGTCTTCATTTCTAATTGTTTACCATCAAATAAATCATTTGTAGCTCGTTTGCTTCTTGTCTCTGCCACAGCCGTTCCATCGGTCTCTACTGCTCATATTCTTTTGTTGTTGTTTTGTTGAACTCGGCACCGAAAGAGCCCTGTGCTCTTACACTTTCTTACCACCCTAGTAATTTACTCAACAATACGATCACTGCCATTAGTCACTACAGTGTCCTATCTAATCTGTGAGTCAGCGATCCTCTCTCCAAGAACTGTGGAGACTGGAAGTCAGAAAGGAGAAATCGCCGACCGCCTTCTCGGCGTCGTCAAATTTGGTGATTTTTTTAGCTAGGAACGGTGTAACGAGGACATGTAGGTGATAGTCAGAGGGGGCAATATCAGGGGCATAGATAGGGTGGATGGGGAACCATCTCTCAGCCCAGCTCAAAAATTTTCACGGGGCCTATCGTTATCGTGTAGTAGGTCTGCAGAAGGTAGTCTCGGCCATTTTTCTCGAACACTTTGTGGGACGAACAAGTTGAAACCTCCCTAATGTTGCAACGTTTTCAGAGAGAAAATTTTTTATCAACACGGGTCGAAATCTGTGACTTGGTGGCAACCAGAGTGCCCCTCAGTATGAAGTGTGTCGGAGGGATCTTGAACCAATTTGGCTTCCATGCAGCAGAATCAACTGATATCAGCCAGAAAGTATATACTCGCTGAACACTGGTTGACGTCTAGGAAATTTGCTTGAGTGAGATCAGTTTAATAGTGACGCTTTGTGGATGTTTCTGTCACCCTAGTTCATTCTGTCAGCTCTGTTTGGGAGGCAAAGTTGCTCCTCAGGGCACACTGACTTCAGTTAAGGATTTTCGGTTTAAATGCAGGTCAGTGGTCATCAGAAACTACAAATATTCCAGTTGGTTGCACTACACGCATAGTACATAGTGCACCACACTGGAAAGCAGGTTCGGGAATGTTTCTTGCTCAAGGAAGAAGATATCTGTGATAAATATGCCCGAGAATTTCTGAAATTCTGATATTTTAGTAGCAATCCATGCCGCACTGAACTGATCTAAAAGCAATATCGAGTACCAGGACGCAAAAATTGGGTGGGAGGGGGGTGGGCGTGGAAAAAATTGGGGACCGCCGTTTTGAGGGACGCGGACAAAAAATGAAATCTATAAAAACGTTGATTAAAATAAATAATAATTAATGAAAATATTTAGAAAATAGTAAACTTTTAAAGTGTGCTAGTACGATGTCTTCATTTATTTTTTAAAGTAATTTCGACAATTCCGTCACCTATCTCGGGAGGAGGCACCCTCTCCTCCCTGCGTGCGCCACTGGTGTGTACTTATTCTTGCTTCACCTACGAGATTTCACACCTCACCTGGACATTTTTGCTTTACAAACTTCTCATTTATCCCATTCTAATGGAATCTAACTATATCAAAGCTTTTCTGAGCAGCCACTGCTTCCGCTGCGGTGTTCCACAAAGTGCATCGCTCTGAAGAAATGCCTACTTTACCGAAGTCGAAGCGATGTAAACAGTCATATATATCAAGATTTATAAATTTTAGGACATTTCTTCCATCCATGGGCACTGAAATACTTTTTTCCTGGAGCAAGAAAAATTGAGACCTCATTTTCCATGATGTGCACCAGTAGCTGCACTGCAAGCAGCTGGGAAAAATACATATAAATAGCAAGTAATCTTGGAGCATGTCAACGAATGATCAGCACAGACACATTTCCCTGCAAATACGAATCGATTCTGCTGCGCCATAACTAATTCTCGTTGAGATATCTACGATGAACATCATTCTGCGAAACATTGGGGATGATGTGGAATCACAGATATCGACCCGTGTGAAATAATATTTTCCATTCTTTGAGAAAATACTCGACGGATTTTTAGACTGATTCCATTTCACACAGGGATTTCTGCAAACCTCTGCGATTTTCATTGAAAGAGGTTATCCACCACTAACCAGTAGTTGCAGTCTTTTTGCTCGCCACTATAAGTGTAGATTGATGCTCTCATTATGTTTCAATCACAACCTTTTCAGAATAACAGATTTAAAGGTTCGTATAAATTCAGCGAATCCAACATTGACGGAAATTACTCGCCGCAAAAGACACTCAGGAATGTCTTGAAGGCCTATCTGGTGCAAATCGATTCCTTTTATCTCGACGTTCCCAGCGGCGCTACAGAAGTCAACTATAATGGTGACGAGCAGTTGGAGACTTACGCCAACGTAAGTTGACATTCGAGAATGACGCTCTTCCCGCACCTTTCGACTAATGAGTGGTTGAAGAACTTTGACAGAAAAGTTGTCCACGTCGCTACAGTGTTTTGTGTTTTATTCTCTTGTGCTACACCTTTCTCCGTCTTGCGGTACACCTCGGCGTGCAACAAACATTAGTACAAGGTGTGCCATAAGCTTTGGAACACCATAAGTTTTATAATAATGCTACATTAACTAAAGTCAACATGAGTGCATGACTTCTATGACCACAATAAAGCAACACGATAGCAATACAAATATCGTATAAGCTCAGAAATATGTGGCCATTTGCTTTTATAATAACTCAAATTTGGAAACGAAGCACTCCCATCGCGGCGCGGTACGGTAATGTCATTTTTGTTCTGAAGCCACTCCGCACAGTTAGTAGACCCTTTCCTACTGGAAATTCGCAGTAGATGCATATAGAAACATTGAAAAATCGTCGGCTACACCGAATTCTCATCCCCCTCTCTAATTCGAAAATTCCAGTATATTTTTGAGCAGAGTCGTGAATGAGTTAATTCATTTATTTTTCGTGGTTCACAGCATCAAAGTGATACTGAATTCGAACTGCACAACGTTTTGAAACAGAAGATACTTTGCTCTGTTCAATTCAAATTGAACAGCACCAAAATGACGCTTCAGCAAGAATCATACAGGGTGGTCCAATTGAAGTGACAGATAACACTTCTACTTTTTTCTACGTGCATTTTTCGTTTCTCGAAAGTTTTTGGTCTTTATTAAACGAACACAATGCTAACAACAATTTCATTAAAATTCCTCAAAACGGCCACCACGAGACTTGATCGAAAGCCACCAGGCTCCCCACAACGTGCTTTGAGGAATCTTGAGCAATGCCTGGCGAAGCCAAGCCTTCAGGATTTCAACGGTAGCTGCTGGTGTAGCACAGGCCTCTGACTCCAAAATAGGCTATATGGTAAAATCCACCGGGTTCAGATTGGGAGAGCTGGCCGCCATTGCATTGAGGATATGAAGTCCGGTACGTTGTCCCGAAGCCATCTTGAGAGTGACAATGAGCGGAATCTTGTTGAAAAGTCCACCTTGCAGTTGCGAAATGTTTTTTGGCTCACGGCTTCAGATGTGTTACCAGAACTAGGGATCGACACAAGTCAGCGTTCATTCTGCTTCATTTTCTCAGAAAAAAAACCAGCGCGGTTTAACTCGACTCAGTGATTCCGGCCTGTACCATTATTGAGTAGGATCTCTGCTTGCGAGAGACCCTATACAGGCTCTAAGTCACAGAATTCTTCTTTAACCGTAATCTGTCATTCTTCTTACTTAAAACTTGCTGAACTGTGAAAATTTTCTCATCGGAGAAAAACCAGGTCTCCCAGGTCACCGCTGGCGTCCCGCCTGTGGTTAGTATACATATTTGTGAAGAGCAAACCAAGAGCTACAAAATGTTTACTGATATGCAATCGAACAGAGTTTGTTTCTCAGTAAAAAGTCAAAATGAAAAAAAAACCGCACGAACATATTGACCAACCCAGTAATTGCGCATTTTGCTATACAGTGTGTTCCATAACTATAAGGAAACTCCATGGGTGGTAGTAAACCTACCGAAACTGTTACTTAACAATTATCATTAACTGACAGCTAACCCCACCTAACGAAGAACTCCGGGATTGGTAATGTACGCTTTATTGTGTGGAATATGGTTCTGTGAGTATTGCGGATGACTACCAGGACGAAACCGGCACCATACTTACAGGTAAACTCACAGTTCGAAACCGAACTGTGAGTTCTTTGTAACGCCGACCTTGCTGCCAGTATGAAACGACGAGGACACGAGGAGGGAAATAACGTGCGGCGCACACGACGCAGACAGTGACCTCGTCGTTTCACGAAAAAGTCCTCGAGAGGACTTTTGGCACATGGTGCGAGTCCATCGTTGTAGCCAAGCGAGCGCATACTGGCTCCCTTTCGGTGAAGGCGCAATCCCGGGCACATCCAGCTGATCTATGTTCTACCGTTCCGATCATCATGACCTCCCACCAGAGATCATCGATGACACCAATTTCCTGGTGGTTGATTTTGACTGCTAAGCCTCACACATTCCCGGATGAAATCCCACATATTTTATGGGCACGACAATGTATTTTTGAACTTAACATATCAAAGTTAATTTGTGCGGGAAGGGATTGACCGTTTGGGTTATAAGGGCCACATAAATTCCGTTAGTCGTGGAGTCAGTAGTGCAGAGGTATGCCGGTACACTCTGAGGACATCGAGTACTCTTGGCTGAGGGTTCGAAACCCCTGATGGGTAGAAGGTTTTGCTAAAGCCTCATCATCCAAGGATCAAGGTTGCCAGTTAGCTCGTAGCTTGTTCACGGTTGCAAACCAAAGCTGACAGTTAACTACGACCTACGACTCATCGTTTCGTCGTCGTTGCAAGAGGTTTACTACCACCCCATATTTTGCGGCCTTAGAGAGCTTGATTGTAATCGAACCGACATGATTCTTGCTCCATTCGATTTGGAATGCCAAACAACCGCCGGAAATTTGCTACCAGCTAATACTTAATAACAACACTAATTCCTGATCACATTTTGGCAATGATATTTCAAGGATGCAACATGTAAACTTTAAATGAGCCGTATTTGCAAGTCTTTGGTTGAGATTTGTATATTCGCTTTTAGTACCATGACTCTACCGTTGACCGATGATTGCTCAACTACTTTTTGTGTAAATTTATTCTCACATGATAGTAAGTCTCGTATGGAGCACATTTGGTGCACTCAACGAATAAATATTATTATCCTGCATAAACGAAGTTTTGGGTGAGGTGACACTTCAAAAATGGCAGAAGTTGATCAGCAAGAATGTGTTGGTAGTCGCTACAATTCATTCTGAATGAGATAAAGGCCAGACACAACGACCCAATGCTTGAAATGGATCCCCATACCATGCAGCTACCGCCACCAATGTTTCTCTCTGAAAACATGAGCGGTTCCTTGCTCAGATCCCTCTATTACGATCTCGGACCATCTCGAGGTCGAGCACCCTTGCGCGCTTGCGTCGCGTCGGCATTAGTGTAGGCTTCATTTCTTGTCTGATAATCTGCTTTGATTTCTTGATTGTTCGCCAGAAAGTACGTGATGCCGATAACCCAAGGTCTGCTTTCACTCGCCCAAACTGATGGCGCAGCTGGACAGAATGAGGTGTAGATGTCTCGAAGCGGCTTCAGAGAGGACTATTGACCGGCCCAGGTTCTTCTTCTTTTCTTCTTTTCGTATTAGATCAGATTGTTCGAATAATTGTGAACTGCACTTGGCAGATCTTCCGATTTCAGCTATATCCGTTCCTTCGCAAAACTACTCTAGCCTGCTCCTCCAGAGACAACCTAGACCCACGGAACTTGATTAATGAATGAGAATTACTGTGGTTTTTGTGAATGCGTTAGCGATAACAGAGGAAGCATTGCCGTGTCCCCATAACTTTGTAATACGTTTTTTTTTTCGATTTTTTTTTCACTGTAGAAGTCCTATGTATCCAAAGTATTAGCTGGTAGTAAGTTTCCGGCGGTTATTTGGCATTCCAAATCGAATGGAGCAAGAATCATACCGGTTCGATTACAATCAAGCTCTCTACGGCCGAAAATATGGAGTTTCTTCATAAATATGAAACGCACAGTATAGCAAAATGCGCAATTATTGGGTTGGTCAATATGTTCGTGCGGTTTTTTTTTCATTTTACTACTTTTTACTGAGAAACAAACTCTGTTCGATTGCATATCAGTAACCATTTTGTAGCTCTTGGTTTGCTCTTCACAAATATGTATACTAACCAGTTTCCTCAATTTTCACCACACTTTATCCTCTATCGCCTGAGGTGTGAACCTTCAGTTCAATTAGGGCGACAACCTCCAACAACACCCACTGTTCCATTTCTATCGCGGAGCGGAAACAGCTCAAAAGGGTACATGTATCAGCGACATCTAAAGAGAAGCAAATACACTTGAAACGACAACGAAGAAATGACGCGGATAATCGTAGAATGGCTCGATTTGTCATTGGTATGTGGTATATGTGGTAACCTCTATCACGTGAGGGGCATATAAATAATAGCCTCAGTTTACAGGTAAGACAATAGGTTGAATGCAGACATCCGCTATGGATCCGCTGGTAGCGGCCAGCGTGAGAGCACGAAAAGCATGTGCGTGCTGCAATTTCTTGGCTTTCCCTCGTGTTCCAGTTTTGGGGCAAAATATGGTCTCTCACTGGAGCTTGTGGGAGAAAATCAGGATGTTGCAGGACAAAAACCCGATTTTTAGGTGACTCCACACCCGAGCGGAGGCATTAGCTTTGTAGTACGGGACTGAATGTCTGAATGGTTTGTTTTGTCACGCGAATGGCTCGTGTTTGTAATGGCTGTGGGGTACCTTCTATCAGGTGAGGGGTATATGAAAAGGAGCATGATTAACGAGTAAGAATTACAGTGGTTTATGTGATTGCGATAATGATAACGGAGGAAGTACTGTGGTCTCTTCATAATTTTGGCAGACGTTTTTTTTATTTTTTTTTAACTCCAAAAATCCTATGTATCTAAAATATTAGCTGGTATAGTCCATGTTCGCAATCGGCGGAAAGATTTCGAGTGCGCAGGGCCTGCGGCGCGTATGCGACGCGTCCCACTTGTAGCAGCGGTCTAGCGTTTTCGCTCATCTGTGAGGACGCCGTTCGTCAGAGTTAGGCTTAGGTAAGCGTTTTTAGCGGCTACCCAAGACAACAGCTCTCTATGGGGCCAAAAGCGAATGAAAAGGACCCAAAAAAAAGAAAACGGGACAGACACGCCGCGCATGTGCCGCAGGCTCCACGCGCTCGAAAACTTTCCAACGATTGTGCACAAGGACTATAGTAAGTTTGCGTGGTTTGTTACATCTCTTGACTCATGAATGGTTTTCGTTTTGTATCTAACAGACACGACCCGCGCTGGTGGCGAGCTCTCGGACAGTTATTGCACAACGTTCGCTCGGTTGGATTGTCTAATTAATTGTATGCTGTTACAAATAGCTATTTCAGCAAAAAAGTAAATCAGTAGAAAAACGTGATTAGTCTTCTTTGACTGCTTCTGTTTTACATGAGGGAAAGCAATAAGGTGGAACGCATTGCAGCAAAGAGCTGGTCATGAGTCTATTAAGATAAATGGGAGATAACATTGTTCTAGCAAAGCGAGCATTGGGAAAAGTCTGGAAGTACGGCGTCAGTCAAAGTGCCAGACTAGTAAATAAATCGATGAATAAATAATGAAGAACAGGAATTTTTGTGTTCAGAGTTGTTTTTAGTTGGTCCGGTCCGCGAACAAGGAGATAGGTTGTGCGATTAACGGGTGTTCTGGGACTCGTAAAGACTCGAAGGTGGGAGAAGGAACAGCAATGTACTGCGTTTTGAATTCAAGGTGAGTTATCAATAGACTTACTAGAAAAATATCCTTCTCACGGAGCACATGATTCTTTTGTGCTAATATCCCAATTGAAAACTCTCTAAAACGTTTGAACCGAGAAATTGGAAATTTCGTTAGTATGGCAGTGTATACAATGAGATTAAAAAATTATGGACGTGCAATCAGAAATATTGTGGGTAGGCTGCAGTGGCAAACGCAGAAAGTGGGTGAGAGTGGGGGGGGGGGGGGGGGGGCCGTTAAAAAAA
>JARK01001349.1:290227-301032 GCA_000688135.1 Ancylostoma ceylanicum | reverse complement strand
GGGGGGGGGGGTGGGAGGCCGTTACAAAAAATGGAGTCTCTGCCACATTGGACCACTTCGTCCGTCACTAGTATGTAAATACCGTAATTTGCGTGCATATTGCGTGGAATGCTGCATACTGCGTAAGACTGGGCAGCAGCTCCTAAACATGCAAACGTGTGCGAATGGTGTAGAAAAGTGTTTAACTGCAAACAGGAATGAATCCGTAAAGATGAGTACCTCTACCTTATCCTATCATACATACCATCGACGTGTCTTATCTTGCCAAGCTTCTCATCTTCTTACAGGGAACGTCAACCACTATTGCCACTACCGCGGACGCCGCAACATCCACGCGGCGCGGGCGAGCGCTGTGAATGTTGGGTGTTGCCTCGCCCGTGCCGCGTGGATATTGCGGCCGCGAGAGTGGCAATCGAGATTGACGTTCGCTATATGAGCAGTATCGTTACTTCGATGAGAGTATCCCCAGACTTCATCAGCAATCGTGCGATAGGCACGACAGCCGGCAGGCGATAGGCACGACAGCCAGCTGTTGAATTTTTAGGCTTTTCTAGCTTCTTTTGCTAACACTGAATTCCCCATTGTTTTCCAGGAATATCAGAAAAGGTGAAACTATCTACGAGAGTGCCTGAAAGTGCCACAGTACGCATACGTATCACAAGTTGCGATGGATGGCGAGATTGTTTAAGCTTACCATGAATACATAAGTAGATGTTAAAAATGGATTCCGTAGTTCTGTGCTGTGAACATGGGTTGTCAGTTTCAGTTGGGAATAAATGATGCAATTTTTGTTGTTCGATTAAATTCACAGTATGCCTGTCCCAAAGCCAATGAAACAACTCAGATATTCCGTGGAATGTAGTCACTTTGCGTTCCAGTGCATGAAATAGACGGAGTTTGCTTTCGATTTAGCTGCCATCTTGTTGCTAATCAGTTGCTATTGGCTTGCTATTCAATTATGATCTGTTGCCAGAAGTTGAAGCAATGCCGAGGAGCAACTAAATGGTAAGTGGATGGCAGCCCAACAGCAGTCACGTAGCAAGACAATAGCGCCTGAAAACGACCAATTTCATGGAATTGGTGCTCAACATGCTTGAAGCTTCATTCCCTGGAGTGTGTGAGAAATGTGCTTATAGATGGAACTAGAAGAACCCCTGGCACATGCCCTTTCAGATTCTTCCGCCAACAGCTGATACTACCATGTACTCACATCAGTGGTGTAAGCGCAGTGCAGAATGTCGTCGGACTCGATCCTACACAAAGCAAGGGCACAAGTTATTGAGCAACGTTTGCTCAATTGTTTCTCCACAAGGGACTTATTCTTTTCACTGATAAATACAGGGAATTTCAGAATAAGAACAGTCTTGGTTATGGCCCACTTTGAATCTCGATAAGATAGGGCTTAGCCTTCTCATCCAAGCAACCTTCAGTCCAGCCTCGTTTCTTCACCATCGATTTTGCGTGAATTTTTCAGAACCGTTCCTTAATGTCCATCAAAAACACGTGGCAATGCTTCTCCCTTCTCCCTTCTTGTAGTTCTGAAATAGCGGGCCGAGTCAGCATTTGATGACACCGAAAATTGCTTAAAGGCAGCACCCACGGAAATTTTCGCCTCTTAGATTTTGATCCCCTCATGATCCAATCGATTGTGGGGCCAATTTTGCAATAAGAGTACCAGTTAGAACTTTCCCAATAATGAGTAATGACAGGTAAAACCTGGATCAACAGGATCAGTAGGCAGTAAGTTTTACGAGTTTTCATGCTAATACCGCGCTCCAAAATCATTCTTGGAGCGCGAAAAATGGCAACTATCAGCTGATTGGGCAGTGATTGCAGCTGGGAGTCTTTTATATTAACGTTTTCTTACCTCATTTCGACCACAATTTCATTTTGATCCTCAACTTTCCGATATTTACTGCCTTCCCACCTATTATTGGTCTCTACAAACCCTTTTTCTCACTCAGGACATCCAATTTTTCAAATATTGCGCGTATCTAAATTATTTAGCTTCAAAAACTACCGTATGGTTTTGTTCTTTTCCCTAGTCATGTTTTTATTATGAACATCCCATATTCTTTCTCTTTGTGCTCTTTCTTTTTCAAAAAACTGCTTTACCAGCCAAATATCCGATAGCGCTAAGAAAAAAGGTGGCAATCATGGTTGCGTTATCGACTTTTTTGTTCGACCCCATAGGTGCAACTCGACCGCCATGCTCTAACCTACCAAGATTGAATCATCCAACAACCTTTTTTGCATGAGTTTTGGTTGGATTGGGGACTTCAGCAATACTCCTCATGCTCAAAAATGTAATTTTGCGCTACAATCTCGGAAACCGAATTTTCCGTGGGTGCTGCCTTTAAAAGTAGTGACAAAATAATTCAGGTTCAGCCCTACTAAAGAGAAGTTAGCTCGGTGGAAAACATGTCACTAGTGCAGAAAAATAAGCCATCAAACTGTATAAGATAACTTGTGGTCCCCTCGTATCACTCTCGTTCGAGGAGCATTCAAGCATCCAGTCACCTTGCTAAGAGGGCTCGAAAAAATGTCATTAGAAGTACACATCAAAACGCAACCTCAACCTTCGTAGAACTGAGATGGCCATATCATGTGCAGAACTCTGCATACAAATCAGAGGTGCACGGAAATGCTTATTTCCAAATTGATCACTGTGTGTACACAGATGAGCCACCAAATCATTTTCGAAAGCAGAAGTTGCGCGAAAAGAAGACGAGATGGGATTTTACCAGCGGCTCAAAGGCAGCACCCACGGAAAATTTCGTCGCGAACGTTCCGAAAGTTTTGAAAAACTCAAGGCTCGGAGAGTATATTCGCCACACATGCCGCACTGGAAGTGTCCTTTTACCTATTAACAATAGGATCGCCTAAGACCAGACGGACCTATTTATCAGCTGATTGGACGTGTTTTCGCTCATTCGTTTCCGCAGTTAGAGCACCGATATCTTTTTGGAGCGCGGAAGAGATCGATTACCCAGCTGATCTCCTTGTCAAAAGTCACCCTTCTCGAAGGAATCCCCTCGTCATGCTTCCAAAACTGGCGTAGTTTTCTCTCGCCTTTTCAATTTTTTTTTGTTTCTGGTAGTTGTTGTCGTTTTCAGTAGATTTACACAGTAATTATGGTTGGATCACTGTTGTTATCTCTAGTTTCTGGGGGATTTTCAATTTTCTCTAATTTCTTCTCTCCTGGGGAATTATATAATTTCTTGATTCTCAGTTGACATTTTCTTTAATTATTAATAATTTTCCTATAGTTCTTTTTTCGCTGCGGTGCAAAGAGGTTGCATTTCATCAGAAATAGCTGATTTTGCAAAGATCCGCCTGGCGAAAAAGACTGCCTTATCGATCTTTTGCTACCGGTTCTCATCCATGGCTCGCGAAACTCGGCCATATCTGTTGAACGCTACCTGATTGTGGAGCTTCGAAAACAGTTTTTCCAGTGCTCACGTGAAGTTTTGTGTTTAAGAAAGTGTTGAGCACCCTCGATACCTACGAAATATGCTGAGATTCTGAAGTCAAAAATTTTCGTGGGTGCTGCCTTTAACAACTCCGTCCAGGTTATGACTTAAAGTATATTCTTCTTTTATCTTTTGTTCCCTGACTAAATCCGAGAGAACCATCCACGTCCGTTATTGAGTCCGAGGCAAACTCTTTTCGCGGAGGTGGTAGTTGGTCTCACGCCGCCACGACGCTTAAAACGACCTTGTCGTCTAGCGGAGCGTGTTCACGATGTCTTCTAGTTCTCGTTGAGCTGTTAAATATTCGTTGCTGTAGAACATTGTTAGCTCTGCTACTTCGGGTCGCCCTTGCTCAGTTTACAAAAATTGTTAGTAGTCTTCGTCAGTATATGGCTCAGCACCTCCGCGCTCCTGTGCGCGGAAGACCACATCAGCTTCTTCCGACTCAAGCATCGTCCTCCATTCGACAGCAGCAATGCCTGCGAATAGATAAACATAAAGGGTAGAACGTAACCATTGAGTATGTACGCCACAAAGTCATCTTCACAAGAATCACGTTTGATGCTCGTTGATCTGCTCTACTGCGTTTCGCAGACGACGCACATATTGTTATCAATGATATCGATGACACATAATGTTATCAATCATTGTAAACGCCCTCAATCTTTATACTACGCATAGTTCGTCATGCTAAATGAATGTAGACATTATTTTAGGACACTACATCCTAACCGGATTCACAATTTCGCTGCATATTATCATCGCTATGTCATGTTGATTGATGCAGCAACTGGCAAGTATCAGGTTGGTGCGAAACTAATTGCCGTTTCGCGGTATGACCAAATAAACTTTCCCACTCTCTTCAATCTGATTGTGAGCAACATAGATCCAACATGTATGACATTCTATCGGAGCCTTTGTCTCTCTAACGTTGCTTGAACATTCTAGCTATTTTCAGTGGCTTTTCATAAAGTCGCAAACAAATGATGAGCCGATGAGATTTTCGGGGTGACAATGGTTAGTGACTTAAAACTTGATCATTTTGTGACAGAGGTGTCAGGTAATCTCATGCTTTTCCTGGCTCAGAATCACCTTCCCAGCAAACAATGGGACGTCGCTTCACGATCAAATGTTGAGGGCAACCGTGAAACATGAACCGGACGGAACCAATCAGACTTTGAGAGCAAGAATGGCTACTCACTATACTACAGTTTCAAAACATTGGACCACAATCGACACTGGAAGAAAGGTGCAGAAGTGAAAACCTCATGACCTAACTGATGACCAGCCTCTCCCCAGATATGACACCTCTAATTTAATTTTTCGCCCGAAAATCTAGACCGTGTAATTACTGTAGATGGAGAATCATGACTTATAATAACGGGCTTAGTCTGTGTGTCACGTGTGTGTGTGTGTGTGTGTGTGTGTGTGTGTGTGTGTGTGTGTGNGTATTTCCGACCCAAAGACACGCATTTCAAGCTAAATATGTTTCGCTCAACAAACCGAAATAACAAATAAGTAAAAATAAAGATCATGACTTATAATAACGGGCTTAGTCTGTGTGTCACGTGTGTGTGTGTGAAACGAAATTCCCTGATTGGTCAGTGATGGTGATTGCATACCGTATTCTTCTGATATCGATCATTTCTGAGAATGGGAACGGGTATGGTGTGGTGCAGTCGATTCGAGTAGTCGGGAGGAGAAGGAGGAATAGATACCGGCAATAGGGGCGCCGGCATCCAAGAGTGGGTAGGCGCAAGGAGACGGCTCCGGCGATGTGATAAAATAGCGCCGGCACCCAAAGTGGAGGAAGGTGGATCTGTCGTCGTGGTAAGCGTGCGCCGGCACCCAAAGTGGGAGAGACGGGTCCACCGCTGTGATAAAGCTGCGCCGGTGCCCAAAGTGGGGGGGGGTAGGTCCGTCGTCGTGATGAGGATGCGCCGGAGTTCAAAGTGGGGGAGACGGGTCCGGCGATATGATAAGGGTACTTCGGCGTCCAAAGTGGGGGCAGACGGGTCCGGCGATATGATAAGGGGATGCCGGCGTCCAAAGTGGGGAAGACGGGTCCGGCGATATGATAAGGGGACTTCGGCGTCCAAAGTGGGGGAGACGGGTCCGGCGATATGATAAGGGGACGCCGGCGTCGAAAAGTGGGTAAACGCCTGAGGATGGATGAACAGATGAAGAAGAGGTGCGTCAGTGCAGAGTTGCGAGAAAATGCTCTTAATCAGGTCCATCTTTGTTCTAATTGTCTTCTGGCGCCTAAATACAGTGAGAAAGTACCAAATGCCCGCCCCAGCAGTGACTATTATACCACCCATGTCATTCTGCCCACCTCACGTCCCTTCCTGCGTGTTCTACTCTCATTTGTTTCTAAGCACACCGCACCCTACTTTTTTATATGTTCAAGCCGATTGTTATCAATGGATCACTCACAACAAACACAGTATGATAAACCATTCCCCGTGTGCATTCAAGGTTGAATCGGTTACATATAGCTACAGTTAGCTATTTCACTCGAGAAAATGATAAAATTGCTCTGAGAGAGGCAAGCAGTCCTCTTTGATGAATTATGGGGGAGAGCGTTTAGGGGAAATGGAGCGAAAACTGGCTTGACCATAGTTTCACTAAAATGGATGCGAGGTGAAGTCATGCGAGCGAAGCGAGCATAAGGAAAGGTCTGGAAGTCCGGCGTTAGCCGGACGGCCAGACTGGTGATTTTTATACGATAAAAAGTAGCGGAAATATGTACGGGTGAATGCGTTTCCCCTAAAATGAGTTTTCCACTCTAGGGAGGTTGTGTTAGGACTTCGCTGGTGCTGTAAGAGTGTGATTCACTGCGGCTTTCCCCAACTTGGCCAGTCATTGAGAACAGAGTTGTCATATTGTGATTTCGAGTGGATGTTCGGAACTTCAACACAAATGTGATACGCAGCGGTGAACAGAGGCACATTTTCTCCCACTCCAGGATTACGCTGAGCCTCCCATTTCAAAACCCGCTCGGTAAAAACAGACAAGTGAGGCGTCGAGGTTCCCACTTAATCCTCTTGTTCCTTCGACCTTTCCTTAGTGAGTATCACTTCTCCGATCTTCAGGTACAAACCTGCGACAACAGCAGGGCTGGGATTCATGAAACGTTAACCACGCAAACCAACGATTTTTTAGTGTGAATGGTCTTGTATACATTACGCAGTGAGAGGAGAAGCAGGACGCAGAGGTTGGTTTGCTGGCCTGGGTTTGCTTGGTTATGCATTCATGAGTCCTAGCCCTCATTGCTGATTCGGAGCATTCTGAGATCGTCGTCATAAAGCTTGGAGATTTGCCACTTTTGGATTTCGCAAGGGCGGGAAGGCGGGAAGGCGCGAAGAGGTCATCCAGGAAAGGGGCGGGCCCAACAGGATCTGGATGGCCATTCCTGCTATTCGACAGCTATTGTCCCGCCCGCTAGGCCCCTTTATAGGTTGTAAAGATTATTATCTAGGAAGGATGGGTGGCACCCCTCATATCTTCCAGCAGTGGCGGACGCAGAAAGTGGGCGGGAGGGGGGCGTGGGAAAAAAACTGGAGTCTCCGCCGGTTTGGGGACCCAGACGGAAAATAAAATTAATAAAAATATTAATTTTAATAATAAATAATAAATAGTGAAAAGATTAACAAGTGTTGTTCGAGCCATGAAATGAGAAAGAGTCAAGAAATGTTAACGCAATCAAAATTTCCACACTTCCGGTTTCGGGGCTAAGAACTAGACCGGTTGCGTGACTTCCTTGGTGCCCCCGGGTACAGGACCCTTTCATCAGTAGTTCCCAAGGAAGTTACAAAAGTTTATTATTAAAGCCTATTATGTGAGGATCAAATGGAAAAAAGGAGTAGAGAAGAAGCTAGCAGACCGGGGGAAAAATTAAGGAAATGAGCAGTATATAGAAGTGAACCGGATGATAGTCGACAATAAGTGAAATGAGGTTAACTTGTTCTTATATATAGTGTATTTCAAATCTCCCGCCCTGATGGGATATGCAATGGAGCAGTCTATGTTATCATGTGTAATGTACTAAGGGCCGATCATGTAATTTTATTCTACGTTAAGCTGCCTAATCTATTTCTAATAGAATGTATAAAAGGAATGGTATACGTTGATTCAAACCCATACTTTCTTAGCATAAAAGGTTTATCGACCACGGTTCGATGTAGAGTATTAATAATATTAGGGATACCCCAACCATTATGCCTACTAGTTATGCATAGCTCTTCCACTCTGGTCTTGAAGTCTTCCCACATGCTACACGTTCTATATATTCTAATCATCTCAGTTATAAAGGTATTAATGATTATACTAGACGGTATGTTTGAGACAAAATTAGGGTACCTAATAACTTTGAAGTTATAGTTATCCGTCTTGTTGTAGAGTTTAGTTCTAATGTTCCTAGCTGTTATTAAAATTTCTACATCTAAGAATGTGGTTGTTTTGGTTGATGTATTGGTCTTTTCTATCTTTAAGGTTTCTCCGTAGACTTCCGTCAAGCTATCTTCGAATATATTGGCGTTAGGGGAAACATGCAATATGTCATCTATATATCTGAACGTGTTATTATAGAACTGGAGTGGGAACTCACCCCTTGAGATCGAGACTTTATTTTTAATGAATTCATATTCCATGTATGCTAGGGTCAGATCCGCTATCTGTGGACTGCAAGATGCTCCTTGAGGGATTCCCCTAACCTGTTTATATATGCTTCCTCCATAATAAATGAAACTAGAATCCAACAATGAATCTATCATATAGAAAATATCTTCCTTCCTATAATAGTTAGATGTGTTTCCCGTATCGGTTTCTGCGTACATAACCTTGTCGCCACAAACTTTAATAAATTTAAAATCTTTCATACATAGGGAGATAATTTTTCTCATATTAGACTTAACTACATTATGTGGGAGACTGGTGAACAAGCTAGTAAAGTCCGCCGAAAATATATCCGATCTAGGTTCTATAGACATTAGTTCCTTTACTACACCAATGCTATTGTTTACAGCCCAATAATGTTTAATCCCTGTTCTCTTATGTATGACTTTACAATAGTTTATAAAATGCTTCTGTATGTGCGCGAGGATGCGTTGTAGTAAATTGTTTAGGGGTTTAAGTGTGCTATGTTTTGCACCTGTGATATACCTGAATTTGATAGGGGTTTTATGCATTTTTGGTATCCCGTATATCCGTGGTATGGCACTAAATAACTCCCTTGTTTTAATATTCAGCCCTTTGATTATTCTGAAATGGGATGCCTTCACCTCTTCCTCCGTTAGGTCTGTAATTTCGTACGTACTTCCTCCTGAGTCCGTTTGTTCTAATTCTTTTTCGAGCATAGCAATGTATAGTTTTTTACAAGTAAAGCTATAGTTGGATGCCGCTTTATCTACCGGTGTTATAATGAAATATCTGTGCAACCACCCAAGCTCTCTTTGGCTATAGTCATACTGTTCTACGTCCATGTTGTCGAATAAATTAAACAGTCTAGGCTTTACCCTATTAAGTATATATTTGCTAATAGTATTTCTTATAGGCGTAATGGATCTAACATTAGTTTTAGTCATTCTAACTAGTTTCTTGGTCATATTATCTATGAGCAGGTTAATTTCCTGCAATATCTCACTTTTAGTAATCTCTCTGACCTTTCGGAATTTAGTTCCCTTCGAAAATAATCGCCTTAGGTTATCATTTCTAACTATTGTTAAATCTCCAGTACATATATGGTTGAGATTCTCATTGATGAACTCCTTATTCTCTATACATACGCACAAGGAATTTTTAATTCTTTCTATTTCATTATCATTAAGCCTACGTAGGAAGTTATTGTAATTACATAGCGTGAGAGAAATAGGTGATTCGGTTTTGTAACAAATCCTATATCGAATTTTGTTAAGAACGTAATCATCGTTAACATATTGCTTTACTCTAGTTCTCAGAACATTACTGTTTATAATTTTATTGAGATTAAGCTTACTCATTATTTTCCCAACAAACGTAATACTAACAGGAACAAGTTCTTCATCCTTTTTAATTTGGGTTCTCCTTCTCCAGAAAGTAGAAGCCAAAATTGCATAAATTTTAAATTAATTTTAATAAATATTTAAAAAATAATAATAAAAATAAACAAATAAAAATAAACAAATACAAGATTTTTATTTGTATTGTAAAGTAATTTCAAAAATTTGGCGACCCATTCTCGGGGGGGGGGGGCTGCGATCCAGCACTATCCAGCCATATGTCCGCAGTTATAACGCGCATTTCCGCAGGCATACCCAGGAGTGCTGGCCCCATTCCGCAGGCATAGCTCCCAGGCATGTCAGTGTATCCTGATATCCCGCATTGAGCATCGGCCAATTTCGGATACATACGAGATAAGCGCGCTTAAAGGCAGCACCAGCCGAAATCCTCGACTCGGAGCTGAGGTGCAGTTCGTAAAATAGAGGGTGAGCACATCATAAATGTGAGAAGAACACAAGGAATGATGACCTACCTGCAGAGAAACAAAGATCGCTGTCGCGGCCACAGCCGGTTTTCCACGGCACGACGCGCCGGTTAACATTATCGCCGTGGGTGGTCTGGCGCAGCGGATGCGTGCAATTTGTACCATTCACAGGGTTTCGGGACGCGGGACGCGCCCACACCCCACGGCCGAGCACTCGTCCGCGCCTTCGACACATGGTAAAGAGCGCCTTCATTTCTTGCATTTCTCGCCTCTTTCACGCACTTTCACCCCTGCCTATGAGTTTACCGTCCCGAAAACCCCCGAAATTCGTAGAAATCTCTAACGCGAGGATTTCCGTGGGTGCTGCCTTTAAAGGGTGACCAATCCCATAGTCACATTCTGCCAGATAAATAGTTGCGGGTTGATTCCCAATTCAATGGTAGAGGAATCAGTAGTCCATAGGCTAACCTGCCCTTCAACGCACTGAGATGGCTATTTTCAGACAGTCTGGTGGATCCAAAAAGAAGAAGGACAGGGGAAACCGCGGCCATGGCATCCAACGTTGGATTAACAGACATATCCGAATTAGTTGAGATGCTTCCACCAATCCGTGGCTCACGGAACTATGAGGATATACAAACGTGTCCAGCGGGAATTCTTGAGTTTCATCAGTAAATTCCGAGGTCCAGTGACAGCTCTGCATAAGCTCAGGAACCTCTTCGTAGCCCATCTTATCGATAAGGGGAAGTCCAAGTCACTAGTATACCATGTGGCAGCTCTGGCGCATTTTTTTCGGACCCCTCCCTCACGAGGATCAAGAAATTTTAAAGCGCTGCTCCGCTCGGCCAACAGAGCCCCCCCCCCCCCCC
>JARK01001349.1:277257-290061 GCA_000688135.1 Ancylostoma ceylanicum | reverse complement strand
CAGTCAATCATAGGGCCAAAACCTTCCAGGAAGATGTCAATAGAGTGATCAATTGGGCTCTGAACAGTGGGTCGCGAGAAGAGCTGGTAGGAGCCAGAGCCATACTCCTCATTATTGCAGGTTTCCTCAGAATAAGCGTACTTTGCAATCTCCGATTCTCGGACATTTCCTTCCAAGGAGAGAATAATTGGTGACTTAGAGTTTGAAATCGAAAACCGATCAGCAAGGGAGATGGGCTACGATTGCCTTTCGACTCGATGAGCAGGCCTTGAAATTATGGAATGCCTTCAAAAATCTGCACCGCTTCAGTTCACCGGAAGACTTCATTTTCAGTTGCAAGACTGGCGAACCTCCATCACGGGACTTTATTTCTCGCCGACTCAAAAAGACGCTCACGATGCAGGTCTCGCACATCGTCGGCTCACATCGCACTCGTACCGCGGAGCTGCAACTACCGCAACTCGCGCTGATGGCGATCGTGCTAATGTCATGACAGTTGGACGTTGGAAATCACGGAAATCCTTCTTGAGTTATGTGGACCTTTCTCCACTTTGAGTCGTTTTAGTGGTATACACGACTGGTTTCCTTACTCCCTATGCTTTCTACACTATGTACAATACTGATTTGCCTAGGTTTCTACTTGTTGTTATCCGCCATTTGTGCTTTCCTTAAACTCCATCCGCCTCATTTTGAATATGTGTTTGCGAAATTCAAAGGATAGGTTTTGCCGGAGAGTATCGTAGGCAAAATAGGTTTTTTTCGGCAATTTTGCACGGAATCACATATACCACGCTGATCAGAATCCACTGGAGATTCTCCTGGGCGGGAACTTCAAGAACGATCACTAGACCATTTGAGTCATCTTCTAGTAGAAAGATAGTCTCGTACGGACCTAAATGGCACGCTTGCTTTGCAGTTGAACACATGAGGAATTAATGGTTGCTCAGCTAGATGGAGTGAGTTTGACACTGAAAACATGCATGCACAACAATGCGCTCTGCATTTGCATTTGCGAATAGGACATGAATCGAATGGACCATTCATTTTTAATAAAATGTACATATTAACTGATAAACAAATCTGACAAATAGATTACGTAGGAGGTCTTTGTCATGGCATCATGATATTCTTGCAGTCAGTCGACATTCATATAACTACCAATCGAGAAATTAAAAAAAAAGAACACAGTGAGGATATAGCATGTATGTAGGATAAAACTCTATGCGGACTAAGGTTGCAGAGGAACGGGAACAAACGTAGGCACAACGAAATGAAAGAATAATTTTGCAATGAAACGATCAACAAGGATATACAATATGAGTTTACAAAAGGTCTTCGTCATGAGGTATAGATTCCAACTGAGAAACATTGTCGATGGGATGGTACCACACCCAACTCTCGGAGAAAATATATATTTGCCAAGATTGTAAAAGAAAATCAAAATAAAAAGTGAAGGATCTTGAAGTAAAACTCAGCCGTCCCAGAAGAATACAACGGGCAAGCACGGCATCGCTTAGTGGGCTTTCTACATCTGATATTGAAAGAAAACGAGGATTAGTCAAAACTTTTTGCTGAATGTGCAGAGCTTTGGGGAGATGTTGAGCAACTTGTTGGCGGCGGAGTAAGCAATCCAGAAGTAACAGCCGCTTGGGCTGAACAGGATGGTGATAGTGGAGGCACCGAAGGATATTTCTGAAATGAAATGAATAACTTCGGGACTACAACGAACAGCTAATAAAGGGTATATTCGAACAGTGAGTGAATAGCCTGGATAGCTTGGAATAAAAACTATAAAAAGTGGAATTTGACAGGGTAAACACTGTAAAATAAGTAGAAGTGGCGCATTGAAGGCCATCAGAAAAAGAGTTATTTTCATACCTTACTTAGTTCACAAATACAAAGAAACTACAAATAGAACTGCAATGTATAAACAATGTTTACGAGATCGTTTATGAAAATTTCCTAATCTACAAAATATGGTGAAAATAGTAGTATTGAATGTGATATCACTATTCGTATGTTTTCTGCTTATGTTTCCATAACAGGTTTGGATTTGAAAAGTACGTGCAACACAACTCAAAGAGAACTTACGTGCCTCATCAACCTATTCACGTGTTTTCTTTTAATCTTTCAATTGATACATCAGATATTTCATTCTTCTCCTTGGAACAAGATGAATACACTGTTTTGCGAAGAACTACTCGTTTTGAAATATTATGTGAGGCACTGTAATTACTCCTACTGTTAACTGACTAGATAGCATACACAAGCTGGTTGGAAAGTTCTGGTAGGACACGGTAAAACTGATTGAAAACTCGGCACAAAAGGAAGTGAAAAACAAGGTTGTCGAGGAAAAGCGATTTGTAAAAATCAGGAAAAACAGGTGGATTAAAAAACTGACCCCCACGCTTGCGCCGCGTACACCCAGATGTCTCTCGTACTCGGTTAGTTGCCCCATAAAATGGAAGTTCGGAGCTATGCTTGCGTTCCTGCGCAACACTAAGTCATACGCATCCTCTAAGCTCCACCTGAAAAACTGTGATAAGTGTTAACCAACGAAGGGAGATAGAGCACAAAACTCACTTGTTTTTTGCCATGAGATACGCAAGACAGATGGTGACACTACGGGATATCCCCGCTAAGCAGTGAACGAGGCACGCATCACCGGCACGGGCCGCAGCGTCCACGAAAGCGATCGCTTCTGCGAATAATACATATAAGTGGTGATGGTTAATATTGATGATACTGTTCGCACGAACCTGGAAAGTACTGTGTGAGATTATGCGAGCTGTTGTCGTCGACCGAAATCCTCAAGTAATGGAATGATGGATTATCCTCGAAAGTATTTGGGAGATTTGAGGTGACGTTAATGATGTAGTGCACACCGATGCTGAAAAAAAAACAGTTAAAAGTAAATTGATGAGGTCTTCCACGACTATCACCGCTTTGATCTTATGTTATCTTCCGATTACATTTTTCCTTCGTATACACTTCCAGAATTACTACTAAGTATTGCTCGCTTGTCCATGTAAACAATCTCAAAACGATCCTTGCGATAAATATGATATCAGGAATTTAGAGAGGCATTTAGAGAAAACTGACGACAAGTGAAATCGTTAGATTTCTTCCAATTCCTAGCAGTTCTCTTGAAGAACATTTCAGAGATTATTGAGATTATTGCACTAGCATACTGCAGAAATATGCCGCAAACATGTGTCTTGCTATGTTGAAAGCCCATACCAGAAGAAAACGCTAAAAATAGTCGCGGCGATATTCTAAGCCAGTCATGCATGCATGCGGAGTAACAATTATAAATCCACAACCCACGCCCGACAAGCATTCTAATTTTAGCCATCCTTCTCACCACCCACATGAAAGTCTACGCCTCTAAAAGCTCCGTTCATAATTAGTTTTCAACAAAACCATAAATGTGTCGAATACAGACATGTCCTCTTAATTAGGCGGCGCAGTACAATTTGCAAAATACCCAGAAAAGTATTCGGGTTTACCCTGACATCAGTAATTATATGCAAACGAGAAAAGGAGACATCAGTATTTATATGCAAACAAAAAGCCAGCACGGCATAAAGATTCATTCCTGCATAACTGAGATAATAGTGCAGTGCATAAGAGCATGCGATATTGGTGTTGGGTCAGATAGGAGGGGTTGGCTCAAGTTAGAATTGGTACCAAATTTGAGGTTGGTGGTCATAAAGGACGGTAAGCTTGGAGCTGGCAGGCGCGTGTTCATATCGGCCAACTTTTAACAGTCATTGTTCTTCTTGGCATACATCTCAAATTTATGAAAATAAGAACACTGTTTTGCGTTCTAGCGCAAAGTCAACACAGATATGGTAATGTTGGCTGAAAGAAAGAAACACATCAGATCTTAGCGTTTCCATAACTAAAATTTAGAAATTTTCTCAAAGTTTTGCGACCTCCAATATTCTCATTGTTTCAAGAATCTTAAAGGAAAATTGAAAATTAGATTTCTAAAAAGATGGACATGGAGACATTACCAAAAATCATGAGTTTGACATGGGCAAATGATGAATCAAGACTAAGTTACATTTCTGCAGCAGTCTTGAGGTCACACTTCCAAACACAAGGCGCAAGAATGCAAAAGAAAAACAAACATACATTATTGGGCAGAAAATGAAACTTTGCAAGAAAATCGAGCCTGGCGATATTAGACAACAAGTAATTGAAAGCCATTACTATAGTAAAAAGCTCCGTTCGCGCTCATCATAACTCATGAGCAAAAAGAAATGAAAGGAACCACCTAAAGTGCGTATCAAAAGTATGTATCTAACCCAGCAGTTGTGAACAGCGAGCTTTTAGAGAGCCGGCTACAAAAAGGGCATGCCCACAGGTAACAAAGCTCAAGGATGATAATTCCGCAGAAAAGGCAAGAGCAGCATTTCATCAAAATAAATGCTTGAAACTAACCGTTTCAACGCCTGAGCATCACTGGCTGTTTCGTAGTTGCCAAGAAACAAGTGAGGTAGGATTTGAACAGGGAAAACTTGGCGCTTGTCCGTCGAAGGTGGAACACCAGGTTCAATTCGCAAAGCGCTGAAACTTGAAATATAGTGAATGAAAACTAGGTTTTACTTACTGCAGATAAGACATTTTATAAAGAATCACAAACTGGTAAAATGGAAACTATAGAAGGAATGAACAACAGTACTGGTTGAGAACAGTGTTAACAAAAATATGAGAGTAAACGATGCTCACAGCATCGAACTGTAACAAAATGCTCAATATTTATTTTTATAAGAGGGATGATAATTCTGAAGGGAATGCAGTGGCTTTAGCCATCTGGACAACAAATGGACTGTCCAACGCGCACCGTTCTGTCATTGAGGTGGGCCGAATCGCACCTGAACTTGTCTTCTGTGTGATGGTCGGGCCGCACATAGGTTTCAGAGAGGTTTTCCTGGTGTCCCGAAGTGTGAGGACGTCATTTTATGCGAAATAGGAGTAAAAAGCTTTTGTCTATCAAAGATCTTGATTCTTCTGGTTTGTGGTTAACACGTATCAGTTGTATGCAGCATATACGTTTTATCGTTCTTTATAAAGTCATATATGATCCATTCGTGATATTGAAAATGCTACTGTCTTGAGAATATGACGGAACGGCGCGCGTTGGACGGCCCATGTGTTGTTCAGACGGCTAAAGCCGAATGCAGTTCGTACTTTTGTGAAGAAATTTAAAAGAAAACCAAATGCAGTACTATAAAGCCGGAAAGCAACATAACGTACTTGAGGTTCAGGCACACCACATCACCAGACGATCTGGAAGGTTGTCGTTCATCATCCACTCGTAGTAATGGAAATGCGGAGAGGACAGTATCGACAGGATCTGGAAAGAAATTTCCTCATTAACATACCTGTTCTAGTAGAGGAAAATAACTAGAAATTACCTGTTAGAATCTGGTAGTGTACATTGGCGTGTCGTAGAGCATTCGCTAGAGCATCCGAAGTTGACGCTTCTGTTCCATGCTCGGGTATGATAACTACCTTCACGTCAGGATCGCTGAGGCGAGGCGATATAGTGGACAACGAAAGGGAACAATTAACCAAACGACGGAATAAGACGTTTGGAAGGCGCACCCTGAATTTGGAAACATTTTGAAACCATTTCCAACCCTGTGACCTAGTTTGGTCCGAAAGTCTTGCACCAACATTTATTTTTCGATCCAAAATTCCTTGGTCTTGAACTGAGATTCTTTGGCAATATAATGTGGTAGAATGTCCTACGACTTCCCAACTATAGAAATTGGCAAATCAGGTCCCATCCATCAACAGTAATGTTACGATTGTTCGAGAAAAGGTGTAAAATTCGGTACAAGACTTCAGGACCAACCCAATGGTAACATGCTCAAGCTTTTTTAAACCAAAACAGCGACAATTATATGATGCCCAATTGGTAATAAAATACCTGCTCGCATTCTTCACAGTGGCTCCACCTATTCGGCAATCTAAAACGCATATGGAGTGGGGATCGGTTTTCATGAAGTGGTCCAGTTCTTTCCCAGTAATACCTTCTTCCCGATGGAATGAAGTGGATGGAACTGGAGTACTTACCATACCTGGAAAGTTACACTAATTATTGGAAACGGAAGTGGACAAAAACGTGAAATGATCGTTGAGAAACAATGTTTTTCTAAAGAAGGTCACGCGCAAAGGAGTCAGGCAGAGTCGAGTTGCAATGTCGAGATAGACAACTATGGAAAAGGAGTCGTTGATTGATTTATGTCGGAAACGGGAGTGTTCTCAAACGGAACTAGCAATTAGGAATTGCAAGTGTTAGACGGATAAACAGAAAGAAAGAAGAATGAGTAAACCGTGACGTGGAAAACAGCTTCAGTAAATGCCAATTAAATTCAACTGAGTAAACAGCATTTTGCAGAGATCGTCGCCAAAATAAAGCAAGTGAATGGTATACTATTTGAAGCAATAACAGTACACAGGAACAATGCTGCATACAGGATTTGTTGAAAGAGATGATCATGAATATAACGAATACCAATTTATATACACGATAGTATTGGTTTCATTGGCCAGCTGCAGATCTGCTTGCGGAGGGCGACGCATACAGGGGTTTTTTCCCGCAAAATGCTTATTATATTCATCACACTTAGTGACAAAGTTGGGATTTAGGGTTTAGTTCTAAATTTGATCTGTTTCACTTGTCTAGATTATTTGTATGCTTATTTATTTGTTCGAGTACACACGAAGAGTTCCATAGAAAAAAAAGCATGCAAACAATTATTATACTCCAAAAGAAAGCAGAAGAAGAAGAAAATTAGACTCGTAAAAATATTCTGTAATGTTCAGCATATTCTTATCTTTAACACAAGCGTGTAATGTGTAACTAAACGAAAATAGAACAGAATATTTGTTTTTCATGCACTCATCATTTTCACGATACATACAGTGGGCGTTAATGGCGGTGACCCGTCTGCGGCCTCGAACAAAACGAGGCGCGACCGCGCCGCTCGAGCGATAATCCTCTCCGGGACATCAAATTATGGGATTTTCTTGATAGGCAGTTAGTTTTCTTATTAGTTGGCATCAAATATGATGAACTCAAATATGATGAACAACTATCAGGAAAACCCAGATAAGCAACTGCGGCGACAATTCTAGCGTGAGCGGCGCGGTCGCGCCGCGTTCTGTTCGAGGCCGCAGACGGGTCACCGCCATTGACGCCTACTGTATATAGTCTTCCCAAAAAAACACTTGCCTCCCGCTAAGCTGCGCGTCGACTGAGCCACGTCGCAGCACGTATGGTAATACATAAGAGGCGCGGCGCGGCTTAGAAGACGGGCGGTGGACGCCGGAAGCAAGTATTTTTTGGAACGACTGTATGTGCTCTATGATTTATTCCTGGCAATAGGGACGTCAAATATTTGTGGATAAATGGATAAATAAATAAATTGTGACGGCCGCGTATGTACGAGGCCCACGGCATACGATTCCCAGACGAGCAAAGACAAGTAATTAATTTGAAGAAAACCCCACTAAAACAGATAGAAAATGCGAAATGAGAATCATATTCGTGACTTCGCATCGTGAACAAATAATGCGTGCAAGCTTTTGCAGTAATTCGCTTTTTTTCGAGTTTTGCAGCCGATGATGAGACCTCTGAAATGCAATAACATCAAAAATTTATTTCTTCTTGTGTGCTTTACTTACATAGTGACGTTATTTGTGACCAATAGACAAAACCAAAAGGGATGATAGTGTAATCGTAGAATAACTTCAAAAACGGAAGTTACTCCAGCCTTTCAGTGTTGCTTATTTTTTTACAGAGAGGAACGACTTTGTTAAGTCCCCAAAACCCTCATCAGGGGCAAAAAAAGAGCTGCAGAGGCCCGAAAAACAGAGCGACATGCGCGAACACAAACAAGAACACGGGCGATTTGCAGACATTAGCAAATTAGTGAGGTTCACGAACAAAATCCCCGTCAGCTGCTAATTGAGCGCAATCGCGCCGGAGGATTAGCGGGCCGAAGGCGGTGGCGGAATGCGCGGGCACGGAAAAACCCGGGCCTTCCTCGTCGCTTTGTAACGACGACGAGGAGCAAAAGAGCGCCGGAAGCGGCCGCCCCCACCCACGCTGCGGCGGCGGCGGGGGAAATCGCCGGCCGCGCCGCGGAGCGACGGCTCGCCGGGGGACGAGGATGGTGAGTGGACCACGGCGGCGATTCTGAGGGGTGGGGTGCGAGGGAGGAAGGTGATTTGGGAAGGAAAGGAGGCGATTTGAATAAGGCTCTTGAAGATTCTGCGAGTCCCAGTGCAGAAGTGTCGCTCCAATCCGTCTACACCTCATCTTTTTATTTTTTTTTTTCGTTTTTACCTCCTAGATAATGAGTCCCAGACGATGATAAATCCGAACAACTTCAATGCCTCAATACTCAGACATTCGCTCGGGAGTCCCGCCTGACAAAAAGCTTTCTTATCACTTTCGGGACAAAATCGGGAGCTCCGGCGGGAGACATCATTTTGGTTTTGTTGCGGGATTAACCCGAGAATGGTGCGGGTTTGTTATTGCCACGTGGTAACCCTTATCAAATGAGAGGGGTATATAAGGGCCTCACTTTACAGGTAGGCTTCAGTCTACTCTCCGCTCCTGCGGAAAGTGGAGTCCTACGGGACTCGTCTGGCCTACTGAGGCCCGGTTAATACCGTGGCCCAGTGTGAAGACCAGGCGAGATGCGTGGGAGGCCGTTGCGCTCGGCCGTGACGCGGATGCGAAATCCGCTAGTAGCGGCAGGCGTTGGCCAACGGACCGCATACGCGTTGCGGCCACCGTGCATTTTTGTTTTCTTCCGTTTTTCAGTTTCAGGACAAAATCCGGTCTCCCGCACCATGATACTGGTATCATTTTCGGGACAAAATCCGGTCTCCCGCCGGAGCTTTGCGGGACAAAATCGGGATGTTGCGGGACAAAAACTCAAAGTTTTTGATGACTCCCGCTCACCCTCGAGCGGGAGTCATCATTTTGTAGTGCGGGACTCCCGAGCGAATGTCTGAGTAAGAACAGCTCAGCCTGGACTCGGCGACCTTCGCGGTTTTTGCGTTGCTGTCAATTTACTGGTTTTGTTCGTAGGGTACAGACAACACACTTTGATTCACGCAATTATGGAAAAAAAGCGACGAAATAAGGTGTGTTAGAACTAGAAGGTGCTTGAAAAGACTAGACAGACCTGTATTTTAGTTGGAGGCTGTTGGTTCAATTACTGTTATTATTTAGAATAGCCCCCAGACGGAGCCGCTGCCATGACAAGGAAAGATACTTCCTCAAATAATCGAAGTTCCCAGGAAAGGTAAAATTCTTCGGTTGGGTCCCTGCCGATTTGATCATTAAAAGTGTATAGTGTATTTCAGGAATCGTAATGAAGGGAGCTAGTGACAATGAGTGCAGGTGTACACACAACCGGTGCTTCACGCGTAGTCGTATCGTTTATACTGGACGTGAGCCAATGTTGTGGTCTCCTCCAGCCTAGGATTTGGAGCGCATCCAGTGAGCAAGTTTTTTTTTTGGAATCAACAGCAAAAGCTTAGCATGACCGCGAAAAAAATAAGATAAAGACGAAGAAAAGTTAGATAAAGACGCCGGATTGAAAAAAATAGATAAAGGCAAAGAACCCTTCCAAGTGCTTAAAAATTGCACATTAACATGAAGTCATAATAATGCAACGATAGAAATCCGCCACAAGCATTATATTAAATTCAAGCACTTGAGAGCGAGCCGCTCAATATTCCCACGGTGTAGTTGGAACAGTATTATACAGAAACTCTGTATTGACGTTGACATCTACCTTGCTTCATTCTACAATTTTTTTAAAACAGTTCTAATTACTTCACGTTATGTATCTCCTTTGCGATTCCAGGTGGTTTTGGTGTGGATCCAGCTTCAATTATAGAGATGAAGCATTATGTAAATTTTGAATCCAACCTCGTTGAAATAGCAGAACTTAGGTAAGGTCTTTTATGGTTTCTCAGAAGAAGAAGAAAAATGATCAGGATGCTGAAAACAAGTAAAGAGAACTAACTAAGTTTATAAGGTATGAGAATAAGAAATCTTCTATAAATATAACAAACAAGAGATGAAGCGCAACTCTAACATAGAAAAGCGGCCAGAACTGATTGAACCGGGTCGATCCCGACCACATGACTTCGCCGGCGACAAGCTGGAGGTCACCGCGACGCATCTCCTGGGGGGTAAACACCAGCCACAGCGTGCCGAGTGGGGAAATATTGGACAAACGTGAACAATATGTATGTATAAATGGCCGGCGGCAGGCCGTTGGCTGGCTTCCGACGCTTAGTGCTAGAAACCCAGGAAACCGGGTGTTCTCCTGTCGATAACGTGCCTTATCGATCGGACCCGCAGGGGTGGTTTCAGCGTGAGTGAGCCGCTGCTCCACGGGATCCGCGCCATGGTTCAGACTTTGTCCGTTGCGTCACCGTTGCAAGTGTGAAGCGTTGTCGGACAGTTGCCGAGGTTAAGATCACGAGAGACACTCGGGAATCGGCAGCTGTCTGGCACGGGTATTTAGTGTCCGCCGCGTTGGTCCCTGGGGAAACACAAATTAGTGACGGAAACCGAGGAGACGAGAGAGTCAGATGCGAATTTCAACGTTGTTATGCATGGTTGAAGTGCAAAAAATATAGAAAGTTCAAAAAAGCATGAGGTAGATGGAACACTGGATAAACTTTAGTTCTTCCAATGTTCCATCTACCTCATGCAGTGGTTGTAGCAGTAACATTGAGAAATGAAAGTGAAGATGAACGAACTTGAAGGAAGGAAAGAAGCCGACATGTATGAAGAAAAAACACGCTAGAATCTTAGCACATAGCGGGTAAAAACCGAAAAAGAAATCTGCTTCCATGTTCCTTCTTCTTTAACCCTTGGTATTTTGTTGCAAACATCGAGCAGAAGAATAAAACCGTCCACTTAACAAACCTTACTGGCACAAAAATAATTTGAAGGATTACAAAAAAAAATCTATAAAAAGAGAAGAATGCCGAAATTCCTACAGAATCATAAGGTGAATATTGCACAACTTCACAGACTGTCTTACCGTAGCTGAGGCGTCAAATAAAATGCATTTTAACATTCACTGCCCTTCAACTACCGAGCGAAAAGAATTTTTCGAGCTTTCATTTAATTTCTCTGTTTTTCCCATGGATTCTCAACGATGTGAATTACGAAACAGTTCCAGCTCGTAAGCATTCTCCCGTCTACATATGTACTCAAGTCCTCGTGGTGCATTTTCACGTGAGCTTGGACATTTTATCTCACGCCTTTACTACAGTAAGACTGTACGAGGAGGTTATACAGAGTTAATCTTGTCTGAAGGATGGAACATTCAAGACAAAAAGATTTGGAATTGTAGTAAACAAGTATTGGAAAGCAAGAACGTACACTACGATGCTGACGACGATCTTCGATAAAGCAGACAACAACTGGAGATGGCCATCGATATAAGCAGCAGCTATGCCTGACGTCGGAATCGACGTACTCGATGAATGGCCAGCGAAAAGCAGCACTTTGAGAAGCTGCCATCCCCTGGCGGCCAATTTCCGAAACGATGATATCGGCATCGGGCAAAGAAGCAACGAGCAATGATGTTTGTATACTTTTAGCGCATTCCAAATCAGGTTCTCTCGACGGCAAAAACCAGCAGGTTCCGGAAGGGGCAGAGAATGTCAATACGTGCGTGCTGCCTTAACGACGTGGGCGGCGCCTCGGGCCGACTTCGGTCTGGCCGAATGCCTGGCGGCCGCCTCGTACGCAGTTCGATGCCGCTGCCCTACGCCCGCCACCCTACGCAGCTTCCGGCGAGATCGATGCTCCAGGTGATTTCTGGCTCGAGCCGCGGCGCGTGCCCTCGAAAATTTTCGCCGACGCAAATGTGCACGGAAATTTATCCATTTCCGCTGACGGCGCACGGGGGCGGCCCAATTTAGCGAGACGCTTTTAGAGACGCGAGTCCGCCGGAAGCGACTGGAAGCGTCGCAGCTTCCGCTGTCCCAGTGGAGGAGTTCAGTCCGCTTGAAAGGCGCAGTAAATTTTCCCACATTTTCCCATCACATTAATTTGAACGATCGTCCTACATATTTCCGTTTGTGTCTCGGCTAGATGGCGAAACCGGAAGGTGTTCTATTTCTTCGATAATGAATACAGCGATCCAAGGAAACAGAGAACGGGCAACGCGGCGAACGCACACAATGCACGTTCGCCATAAACATCAGAAGGAATTAATAATTTCGCGGCAATGCCATAATGGCTGTCAGCCTGCTGGAGTTACATTCAGGAGTTACACTGACTGCCGCTTTCTCGGCCTTCACGGCATTCTTTGGAGTCAGGGGCGATAGAATTCATCGTTTTTGAGACTTACCCCATTTCGAGGTTTGAAGGAGCTAGAACTAAAATTCCACGATGAGATAGCACGAAATGAGGGAGCAGTCTACATGTGGAGTTGCTTTTTGCCTGTTTGAATGCGCGCCCTTTCACATTCGCGGATCCCGTCACGTGAATGTCATGCTATCTTGTGCAAGCGACCAAGCCTGCGTAAGCCGGCACGTCGTTTCGCTCAAACGCCATCACTATAGAGTAAAACTCATCTGTTTGTGTGTTTGTTGGTTATCGCTTATATCTCACGATCCAACCGACAAACACACATGAATCCTATACCGTTCAGCTTCGCCGCGCTTCGCGTAGATCACAATGATTTTTTGCACTGCGGGGCACAATTCTGACCCGAATGGTATAGGTTTCATGTG
>JARK01001349.1:243260-273432 GCA_000688135.1 Ancylostoma ceylanicum | reverse complement strand
GAGGAGTATAGCCGCCACCTCATGTGGACAGTCTCCTTCGCGTTCCGGATATGTATAATATTCTGCCCGGGCACTATTCCACTTCTGCCCCGAAATCTCAGAAATCAAAAATTCCTTCGAAAATTTGTCCAAGGGGTTATCTGACATGGTGATCACGAATATCATATTCAATTTGTACCGTACATTTGTCGCAACTCTACAAAGATGATGTTGTGGCACAAGATGAGTATGATATTCGTTAGGTAGCCGCCATACTCCTTGAGGAGTATAGCACCCTGCGTCGCTGTCGTCAGCGACAAAGGCCGCCGATGTTGGAGACGGCGGCCGCGAATGTTGGCGACGGCGGCCGTCAATGTTGGCGACGGCGGCCGCCGCGACGCCCCGCCCACAGTCGATGCCCACCGGCCTCACAGTCGCCAGCGACGGCGATGCACGGTGCTACATTCCTCGAGGACTGTAGCGGCAGTGTTAGCAGCATTTCTGATAACCCTCGTAGACAAAGTTCCAGCGAAAATTTTGATTTTGATGATTTGGGGCGGAAGAAATGGAATACATTGTGTCGATCAGTTTGTTACAGAAATCCGTAATATGAAAGAATCTTTCTAAATCTCGAATGCTAGCTGATATCCTCTATTGATGGTTTTTTTCTTCCACATTTTCCTGTTTAAATCAGTCTAGCTCGAATGGCTGGGAAACTACGGTTTCTGGATAATCGCGAGGATGAGCAAACTCGTGGTATAACTATGAAAGCCAGCGGTATTTCGTTGTTGTATGGTCCATTACTTGTAAATCTTATGGATAGTCCTGGTGAGTCTGCATTTCAGACGTTTCGCATGTTAGTCTGATAAGCTGTTGATGCTTTTTGTTTTAGTTGTGCTTTTATCATCTGTAGTTCTTCAGGTCATGTTGATTTTTCTTCGGAAGTCACCTCAGCTTTACTGCTATCAGATATTGCGCTGTTACTTGTAGATGTTGTGAGTTTAGTTCATAGGTGCGATCGTTGGGAGCCGAGGATATCCAAGGTGAAGGGGTGTGAGGAATCTGAGACTCGTCAGTCAGGCCCAAAGTGAAAGGGCCTACAGCAGAACTGGCGAGGGGGACGTTGGCGTTGTGAATCATCACTTCGACAAGGAAAATCCGGCAATCGGCAATTTTTAGCTTAAAATACACGCAGACACCAATTGTTTCAAAATTGGGAGGGTCTGAGCAATAAGACTATTCCATTCCCCACCTCCTAGTTTCCAGTACTCTACAATTCGACTACAGCATTCGTTTTGATAATACTTAGAAGTGTCAAAAATCGGCTAGTTCTCACTTATTACTTCTTTATTAGAAACTTTCATATATTAGCGAAGTGTGCATATGGGCTATTGTCTGCGCTACCACATATATACGACTTGTTTTTTGTTCCAGAAAACCGTTCTGAGTTGCTCCCATGAAAAATGGAGAGTGGCAGAGCCGATCCCTAACAACATGAGCCCTAACAACACAATGGCTCGGTTCCGCGTCTGCGCGTTCCTCGCACTGCCTCGTCTTTCTCTGACTATTAGTCAGAGCCAATATACTGGCTTTAGCTCTTCCCCCTCCTGCGCAGCGGAGAACGGAGTTTTACCCGTCATATCATATACAAAAGGATAGAGAATTTTCCCTCTTTGACTCGTATGCAACACGACTCATGTTGTTTCATGTGCGAAGGGAGATTCCCTACAAAACCCCGCTAGTGCTCGCCGTTTTGCCAGTTTTCGAAGATTTCTATTTGGTTTTCATCAGGTGTTCATGACAAGATTCATGTTTATCTTACCATTAGTATGATACAGAATTTCATCTTCTTCTGTGGACTGTCTCATTTTCGAATCACTGTCAATATATCTATTCTTCATAGAACGGAAACTGCCATGGAATGTGTTGCTCTCGAAAAACGCAAGTCATATCTTCAACGATGAAAATGTTTACATAAACAAAATGCCTGTTTAATCCCCTAGGTTTTCACTTTCTGAAAATGCCCTTCACTCCACGAAGATTTGGTGCTTCCTATGCAATTCTACATTCTTCAACCCTTTCTAATCCATGGAGTACAGCTCCAATCACATTACGAAATCAGTTGCAACTGACTCCCACACAACGAACGTACACACTGTTGTGTATGTTGGTATCGGGTTGATACCCACTTTTCTTCTCTTTTGTAGCCTAAGCTACAAAACTTTATTAACAAGAATAATATGCCACAATAGGTGGCAATACAGGCGGCGGTGGGTGGTGGTGCGGCGGCGAGGCGGAGGCGACAAACGGCGGTAGACAACGGCGACGGACCCGAACGACGATGATCTGCCCGGTGGTCGAGGAGCTCCTTTTATACGCTCAGGAACGCGCGCATAGATCAAAACGTTACGCGCCGCACCGATCAACCTATGAACAATTGAACCTACTGTGATCTCCATCACAACACACACATATATTCACAGATTTTGCATCTATACCTATTCATTTATTTTAGTCCCAGTTTCTTACATCGGTCTCTGTTCCTTCCTTTCTCGTTCACATGCATCCTTTTTCTCTTAACCGCATTTTTCATCTTCGTCACCTGAAAAGTGCTTATTTTATTGATTTTACATGGATTTTCGCCCCGCTCACCTCTCCTTCGCTTTGGCGAGGGGCTCTGCTGGACCCCACTGTCCAAAGTGAAAGGATGGAGCCTCGGCTCAGACTGTCGCACCTATGGTTTAGTTAGGGGAAATCTTGAAGGTCCTATTTGACAAGGCATGCTTAGGTCGAGGGTGTTTGCTCACAGACTCAAGTCTTGCTACGACAGGCTATTACTCATGGGCAGACGGTCATTTTAGTTCTTAACAAAATGGATAGGTGGGGTACAGAATTTTTTCTATTTAATACACTAATATTACGCCTGATCGTTAATTTGACATCAATTAGGCTCTGTGTAGAATTAAAGATGATTGCATCGGAAGCATATACTCACATTGTTCGACTTCTGGAGGCTGTCAATAGTTGTGTTAGTCAGGTATGTAATTCGATGTCATCGGTTTCTGCTTATATCCAATTTTTCTTTTTTGTCTCCAATTTTTTGTCCGATGAATTGCAATTAGGTTTCCTTAAAGGCAGTGTCTCACCTCACGTACACCAGCCGAGAACTGGCACAAATCCTCGGCCGGCGTACGAGATGGCTCTCGCCTTTTGGCAATGAGAACACTTGTGCAATCAATGAGATCAGCGAAGGTGTATGGCAAGACATGCACCTTCCTTGCCGAGGAACTCGTACGCGCCAGGATGAATTGGTCCCTCAAAAACGGGTTTATTGACAGTTTTGTTGGAAATAACATACATCGCTGAACTAAGCGCGTCGAGTAGGCCCACATCCTGCTGATAACTTGAAATCGAACATGAGGTGAGACACTGCCTTTAAGTTTCTTCCCTATCGGGTTCATTACCTATGTGTCGCGCGTTCCTTTCCTTGCTATTTTCTCCACTTAATATAATACTTTGTCTACTCGCCTTTACGAAATCAATTGGGCTGACGCTTCGGTCATATGTATGATGCTCTCCAACCGAAAGCTATCAACCACGCAGAATGTCCATGCAGCTTTATCATTCATCCATCAGGAAATTTATCTCGTAACAAATTTTCTCCTGGAAAATCTACGGGCAGCAACAGTATTCCGCCAAATCTACCGTTGCTGAACATCAGAAAAATGGGTGCATGCCAAGAAGAAGGATCGGTGGCAATAGTTGCCTGCCATGAAACCGTAGGTCAATATCACATTCAACTGTAGCCCCACCTCTAGCTAGGTGACGGAGATTTACAGGCTCTGCAGTTGAACTATCTTCCTTCGCTGAAGATGGTTATAGCGCAAGTAAACAAAATTCTGTAGGATAAAAGCAGATAAAGCTCAGTTTTATTGAAATGTAACTGGTAATCACTGCGAGCTATTACACTTCTTGTCGTAAATCCCGAAATTCCACATTCAGGTTATCCTGAACCGAATAAAACCTTAACAGCTTTGAACAGAATAAACTCAAATTGTTTCATATGTATGTTGAAGACTACAGTACTTTATATGTTTACTGGTTAGCTTTCAGCATTAATGCTGTTGTCAGACCTAAATATTACCAACAAATCACTTTCTCATCATGAGTTAACACATGTAAAATGCAGTAAAAATAGCAATACCAAATAGCCAATAATCAACAAGTCTTTCTAATTCGGAGCCAGTGATGAATGTTACCTACAGGGTGCGGCAAAAGTCGTTGGACAAGCATATTCGATCTTCAAAACATGAGGAAGAAGGAATTAGAAATATCGATGGTTGTTGTGTACTAACAGTTCACTTGTTAAGCTTGTTAACATGGATAACATTTTCGATTCAGAAATTTCCTCCAGTGACAGCAGCCCAATCTTATCAAAAAGTTGATGACACGTTGGCCTGTGGAACCTCGACAAGCGAATATTTGTCTCCACCATGGCACTAGAGAAGAATACTCATTTTAGGCGGCAATTTCTCCATTTTGCAAATCCAAAATTATCATGTGTTTATTAAGAATGAGCAATGCAACAAATTTTTATCGGAAAACAGAGGTGAAATTGCTCCTAAACAAGCGGAAATAGCTTTCGTAGTTCAATTTCCGTGTTTGCATGCGAAAATTTCGAGCACTGCCAAAAGCAAAGTTAGCAGTGAACTTAGAAATGCCCTACCGATTTTCCAAATTTCCCAGGTATTTCTCTGGGTTCCATAGTAGAAGGCTTCTACTACCCTCAACAGGAGTTTGGAGTCTCATCACAAATAGATGGAGAAGTGGTGGGGGGAAAAGTCCCTCTACTACCAGCGCGCCAGAGCCCGCGTCTCACCCGGACTTTCCGGAGTCTGTGTATATACGAGAGAAGGAAACCTTAGAATCAAAAATAATTTTTGTGCTCATAGCTAGGTCGCAAAGAGAAAATAACCACTGGTTTTTCCAATTTCCTCTTCAGTGGGTTCTTGGCGAGCGTGTATGGATGTCCAAAGACTTTTGCCGCACCCTGTATATTTGATAGTATTTGATAGTACACCCTGTATATTTGCTAACACGTGCACACAACTTAGCATGAGAAACCTACCTCGCCCCTACGCTGTTAACTATAGAATGAGACTGCCGTGGAAAAGTTAGAGATATTGGCGCGCTTATACGCCTGGGTTGGAAAAATAGCTGCTACTCTGTCATTCAGAATTGCCTGCAATGCATTGGTATTGAAGGTTTGATAGTTGATTTCTAACAGTTACAGGTGGTGCAGTGTATGATCCTCGAGGACGATACTGCCGGAAAGATCGAGGAACTCGAATCAACTCTGTATTTTAATCCCACTAAAGGTATGTTTGGCCGTAATTGTGAAGAAGCATGGTTGCAATAGGGCTGAGAAAAGAGTAAAAAGTGGTATTTGAGCTGTGTACAGAGGTGAATTACCTCCGTGAGTGCGCTATCCACCGCGATTTTGGAGCTGCATTCTGTGATGAGAGCAGCATGGGAATTTTTCTAAATTTCCGTCAAATTCCGAATCATGGCGAAATTTGTTATCGAATGGCTCATAAGCTGCTCATTCATAATTGTCTCTGAGCGAAATCGAATTTGTAGTACAGCACTGAATGGGCAAAAGCAGAGTTTGGTCGAAGGCCCGTCGCGGGTGTCATTACCGCCTTACTGAAAAATTACGGTGCCTAGAGAATAGTGCCGGAGATGCTCTTCAAAATGGCATATGCCTTGTTGCAGCAAAATGCCTTCGTCCTCATGTCAGTGGCAGACGCAAGGGGAGAGGCGAGGGATGGATGGGTGCCCCCCCCCCTCTTGAGAATGGGACGCAGAATTTCGGAAATTGTTTTGCAAAATGAATAAAAGTCTTGTATTTAGTATATTTTTAACCGTTTATTTTTATTTTGTTATTTCTTTCATTTTATTATACTCGTTATATTTATTTTTATCTTATTATATTTTTATTTTACCTCTTAAATATTTTTTTATTAATTACTTGATATTATAATTAATATTTTTTATCAATTTCGTTTTCCATCTGGGTCCAGAAACCATTCCCTCCATAAAGATATCATCGCAAAGCGGTAGTAACTGGAAGATTCCGGTTTGAAAGTACTCGTAAGTGTATGAAGTATTGGGAAGTTGTCTCTTCCTTGAACTTCAGGAATCTAGAATTTTCTTTATCTCCTCGTAAGTTACGGAAACTCAAGAAATCCAGACGGACTAACATTTGGCTTTGGTCTGTTGTGTTTGATTTCTTACACTGCCGCTATCGTCCTCGAGGAGTATAGCATCGCGATTCGCCGTCGCTGGCGACTGTGAGGCCGGTGCGCATCGATTGCGGGAGGGGCGTCGCGGCGGCCGCCAACCTTGGCGACGGACCGTCGGCGATATTGGCGATCGATCGTCGCCAATGTTGGCGACTGCTGCAACGGCGCTTATCGGTTGTGGGATTTCGCAATCGGTCGCCGATGTTGGCGACCCGCCGTCAGTAACATTAGCAACCGGCGGCCGCCGTCGCCAGCGACGGCGNCATATTACCTGCGATACGACTCATTGCAGAAGTGAAACTTCCAATGGGAGATTCTTTTATGTGATATAATTTCTTAGAACCTCTCAACCTGGTCTTATTACAATTTTTTTCTCATAGACAGTCGTGATGGCTGAACCTTGTTCCCGTGCATTAAATGGTAAGAGGCCTCTGTAAATTCAGAATGGCGTTGGGTAGCCTTGGCTGAGTAACTCTGCGGCACTCGATCAGGAAAATTGGCAGCAGTAAGGGACGTCCCGGAAAAATCGTCGGTTCTTCCAGGGAAAAGAGAAAGTTGACCTCAAACGTCGTAATACATCAAAAAATGTTCGATTTCCTCTCCTGCTGTCTAACTAAGATTATTCTGAAAAGAATGTCGGTACAGTCGAATTCTGAGTTAAGCTCGTGTCAAATAAATGTATCCTTGATCAATGTATTACTTCCACAACTATGCACATATAGCAATTTTTCAAAAACTCCGCGAAAAAAAAAAACAAAGAAAAACCATTTGGCTGTGAAGTGAAAACTTTATGCTGTTGCGTAAAACAATTAGAGACCATCTTTCCTTTCTTGAATCATTTGAACATGGAAAAGATAAGCGTGATAGCAAATGGTTCAAAGTTGAAAAGCTGATGTAGCGTATCAGTATAGGGCAATTTATGCCATATGTGACTTATCAGACGCATGTATCCATTTGCGAAAGATTTTCCATGAAAACCGGTCAACGCGGCATGAAATTCTCAATGAAAGGTGCGCGGCTGTCGCGAGGCCATGAACGCGTGCGGCAGAGCTGCGAGTGCGATGCGACTAGCCCATATTCTTCATCATATAGATGCACGCGCGTCAGTCGCATGCATCCACTATAAACTGCCCCTATCGCATCTTTTCGTTCGAGGTTAAGTGGAGATTCTAAAGCGCACCATTTCCATGGACTCTAAGCAAGAGTACTAGTTTAGTTTTTCATCAACACGGTACATATAAAAATTGCGTCGTTCTTGTGATGTTCGGAAAATGCGTTGTTGCATAGACCAGGGGTTACCTAGAGTAAGCGCGTGAACACACCGATATCACAGACGCCAGCACTTTTAACCTTGGTAATCTCAATGATGCATCTATGCCTACAGATTCCACGGAGCTACCCTGGGACCTAGCTCAGATGAATGAGCGGAAGACATTCTCCAAGATATTTCAGACATCGGAATTCCGAAGAGAAAAAAAGTGTCTAGGATGTTCCCGTCAACATTATTTGATGTAAATCTGCTAGATGGGAGCCTTAGATGGGGGGGGGGGGCGACTTTTATTTTTTTTCGTGACATGTTATGAACAGTATCAGTAATGTTGAAGGATCAAGATGTCTGAACAGCACAGCAAGTGTTTTTAACAAATAACAGGGGGAGTTTGTCAGAAAAACTGATAATGAAGATCTATGAGCCATCAAAATGCGATCAGCTGTTCGGTTTTGCTTGTCCTCGGTAACATCGTGTGTCTAGCGCGACTTTAGAACAAGAAAACCGGTGCAAGGAGTCTTCAAAACAAAAAAGAATGGGAGTCCTTTTCTTGGTTCAGCCTCACTACACTGGTCTTATTGCCCAAAACCTCAAAAAAGGAAGAGAGTGCTGTTCAAATGTTGCTCTTAACTACTGGAATGGTTACTTTTCCGAAATAATAGCCCAACATCCGAGGAAAAGCCTAGAAGAAATCGTCAGGTTTTGCATTGTCCAGGAATTCGAGGAATACTTCGAGACTCCTTACCTTTTCAAAATAGGACTTCCATATTTTCCTGACAAGACTGTAGTTGCTTCTGCAATAATTTCTGGATGAATAAGGTCCGCAAAGTGTATGGAAATTACCTTATCAAATAAGTAATGTTCTGTTAATGCTCGGTTTTTTTTCTCGAGCTGAAGCTGTATGGTGCACTATGGGATAATCCATTCAGAGTAAGAGAAAAAACTCTCCTTACCTTCGGGCTTCGCGGTGTCTCCTCCATCAATCTTATTACTGCTGCGAGCGTGTACATGCAATTAAGCTTCTTCCTCCTTTTTTCAAAAAGAGGATGAGGGAGGAAGTGGAAAAGGTGAGTCAGGTTGTTCGAGGAGCACTCGTTGCACAGCTCAGCAAGAATTAAGGTGTGTGTGGGGGTTCAGAAGGAATTAGTTTACTGACGAACACTGTGAGGTGTTGAAATCACGTCGGTAACATTTCCTGTTATCCATTCACATCTATGAGCATCAAAGAAGGCAGCGTCATCTACACCTCCACCCACGCAGTGTTGAACCACTTCCTTGCAGACAGCATAAACAAGGCTGCTGGCGAGGCTCGAGCCTGTGAATGGTTAGTATGACTGCTGAACAGTCGCCGACACGGAGCAGAAAACCCTCACTTCCTCCGGGCGCAGAAGGATCTGGACGAGTTGTTCGCGGTGATTAAAAGCGGCCTGAGATTCTCATCAATTACCCGCGATGAAACAGCGACAAGTGGGTGTTTTACAACCGTGGGAATGATATTCCAGTGGCGGAAATGTGGTTCATGTACACTCTGAAGTTTAGTATTGTACCGTTATATGTGGTGCAGGATATGCTCGGTGTTTTTTTTTAAATTTCGTTGGCGGATTCTTGTTGTTGGGGAAAATCACTCGACATTCCAAAGAAATGAGTTTTGTCAGGTTTGGTAAGAATTTCCATATTTTTCTTGGAATCCGGGCATGCTCTTGGTATTTGATTATACTTTTTCTTCAGTACCGTCTTAGTTATACGTACTTGGGTGTAGTTTTTACTCAAATCTGAGGCCGCAAGCATCACAGAGATTACCCGAGGTAAACACGATAACACCGCGGACTTTTACCCACCATTAACACGGGCGTCAACACGTTCACCTTAGGTAATCTCAACGATCCATCCAAGCGCTGAAATGGCACCAATTGTTGATTTACCGAAAAAAAATCGCTCGTCTTGACAGCTTATATTGAAGTTGGCCACGCTGTTTAACAGAGAAAAGGTGGAAAAAGTAACCAATGAATTGTCCTTAAGATGTCTGCAAAGTCACACGTACGTATGTAGGGTTGGAGATATTCTGTTTAAATATAAAATTACCTGTTTTTTCATTCTGTTGAAGTATAAAATTACCTGGTTTTTTTTATTCTGTTGAAATATAAAATTACCTGGGTTTTTTGGACCGATGGTCTCAATTTTACGTTCACGTGTTTGCTCCTTTTTCATTACTCGTATGGATGCCCTTGGTTGTGCTGATTTCTCTTTTTTTATTCCCCTGACATTCTATGACGTTTTGCCTCTTGAAAGGGTGGTAAACCTATACCTATACCTACCGGCGACTGAATATGGTTGATGATTCCCCAGATTTGAAGCCGTATACTAAAAGGACTAAAATGTACTGTTTTGAAAAACCCATTTTCCTGGTAGGGATTGTGCAGGAGTTTACAGCATACCTAACCTACTTATAATCTTTCCAAAAAATACTTGCTTCCCGCTACACTGCGCGTCGACTGAGCCGCAGCACGTACCATAATGCATAGGAGGCGCGGCGCGGCTCAGCAGACGGATGGTGGATACCGGAGGCAAGTGTTTTTTGGAACGACTGTATATATCTATATACAAAAGAGATGTCGCTGCAAGGCAACGTGGGGTTAAAAAAAAGCAAACTTTTGAATACTGCGAGAACTTTCGCTGCAACCTAATATGTATGTAGCATCAACAGCGAAGGAATGCATGAAGAACCCGAGAAAGTAAGTTACAAGCTGCAGGCTGAAGCTATGCAAGGAATCAATCTTCCGAAGCAATTTGGGAGGTGGCAAAACTTGAAAAAACTGTTACCGTGCAGAACAAGAGAATATAATTTAAAGGACACAGAAGTGGATCAAACTAAGTAATGTTAGAACGTGATCCAGTTAAGGTCTTAGCCGGCCAAGAAGCTTTGCACGAATGCCTAGCAAATCAAATTTGTCCAGCAAGGTAGAGGGGCAAACTTTATTAAATGATTTAGAAGAGCCGAGATAAATCACGTCGAGACATTTTTTCTCTTTCAATGCGAGCCTCCAGCCATCTACAAGGTTTGATGCAGTAGACGACGCACCAGAAAACCATGCAATTGGACTGGAAAGGCATTGCATTTGATAGGCTAAGATACTTTTTCATCCCTTCGAATTGTTTCCGTTGATTTTTTGGGGATCGGCGTAGTGCTCTTCGGTCTAGAGTCAGAAATATATAAATATTACAGATCGTAGGAATCGCAGCGACCAATGTCTCTTTCGAAGAGTGGGGAACTTCGCCTAGTAGCAGTGAACTCTTGGAAATATGTTTTATGTTTTCAATGTTTACAGCACTGTACACACATGTAGCTTGCAGGGTACCAAATTCCAGGAAACAAAATCCCTATAAAATATTACAGATATTCCTAAGTAAAAGAGAGACACATAGACAAACTCCAGAGAATTTGTTCTTCAAAAATTGTTCGTTTTTGAGGATAACTGAATGGCTGATACTGATCAAATTCAATTCTTGTCATTTCTCGTTGGATACTCATAAAAAGCATTTGGTCGGTAGGTACCATGTAACTATTGGTACAAATGCAAAAAAAGTGCTCTTTTTCAATAAGGACAGTAGCAAATGTAAGCTGCATTTGAGATAATTTTTCTTGTGACGATGCAGACATTGCTCTTCCAACCTTAGAATAAACCGGATAAATTAGTCGGCCTCATCGGCTTTAATCAATCCCGTCACGAGGGGTGCTCCACGCATTTGACTTCACCTGAACATCGTAGAGGCATTGAATGCATACGTGCCCCATGCAGTGGCTTGCCTTGTGGTATCCGGTGTATGGGCTCGGTACTTCGCCCTCCCAGACCTCCCTGACACCAATATACCGACCCTGGGGATTGGATGGCTTGGCTTACCAAAGGAGGGATCGAACTATCGAACCTGTGCGTGGGAAGTGCACCTCTTACCACTGCGCCACACAACCATTTCTGGACGTACTTAATTTACCTCACGAGTGTTTAGTTATGTCATAGTGAAAACAGTGCATGAGAGGCAGAAAAGATAAATACGACCTCAATTTTAGGCGTTAGTCAAATTGAAACGATTCGAACGACCAGGAAAATTGACTGGAAAATCGAACAATGTGCTGGAAAATTGCTTCCAGCCTCTTTCGGGCACCTGCAATTTTCCAGAGAATCGAGATTGATGGATAAATACCACAATTTCTATCGTTTTCAGTTTACAAGAAGTTCCTCTGATTTGGCGAAAAAGGGAAAACTTGGTTACAGGGTAAAATATTGTAGTATAAAGTAGATATAGTATTTTGTGAGTTTACAAAGGGATTACATATTCGTGAATCAGGTCGAATTTGTGGCCGTTTCCGACTTTGTTGGCGTAAAACGCGGTACCATTAAATTTCAAAATCTTGCAGTACCAGATGTGTGTAGTATGTGAAACGAGTTACTTAATTACTGTTTACTAACCCGTTGTACATCCGTGTCACGTGCGTTTCTTGCAGGAGTTTGCAGCGCTGCATTCGCATCTCCTCACAGAAGATTTTCCATCGCATAAGCTGCTACAAGCATGTTCCCACTTCTTAAAAGGGATGATCATGTGATTCACTCGCAGGAACGCATAGGTGATTTATGGAGGTTGTGGGCGAAAATGTGTGGATATGTTGACGTAACATGTTGTTTTCCCTTCAACTGCGGAATAGGGAGAAAATTTGACAAAATTAGAGAACAAAGGGACTTCACTATAGTCAAGACTAGAATCTGAACATAATTGAAATTAGAAGAAAATTTGTCCAACATTCATTGCAGTTCACTCTTGAAGCTCTATAAATATTCAGGACAGGAGGCGCTGGTGGAAACTAAACTCTGTTGTTTTTTCATGTAATCCTAGTAGTATATAGTAATAGTTAAATTCAGAGGCGGACATAGCTCATTTTATTTTCCATCTGGATCTTCAAAACGGCGGAGACCTCAACTTTTTCCAGCCCCCTAGGCCACTGGTAAAATTATATACGGGATGAGATGCAATATTTTCTCCCATGAACTCACATTGACTGTTTTTAGAAGGAGCAGTCTTCATAATCATTTTCTCAGATTTAGAACGTGATTTACCACTATTTTACCATCTCTACGAAGAAGAAATACTTGTTCTTTTCCGGTTGTGTCTGTGGTGTTTTCATACAGGCATCCTTGCCTTTGATCAGGGAAGAATAGTGAGGACCACGGCGGAAAAAAAAAACAAAATAACCCAGACTTCGGTTATTATTATTTTTTCTTTTTATTTTTTGTTTTTTCTTTTTATTAAAAGCGAAAATTCACCCGGCATCTGCCTGAAGAATTCTTTTCTTTCTGCTTATCACCCTAATCCACCTTTTTGTACCCGGAATGTGATGTGAATATATGTTGACGATTCAGTGGTCTCGTTGCTTTGTGTGCATTTGATATCCAGGTGAATAGATAATAATTTAATTAATTAATTAAGTTTAAACGAGCTCCGATGCCAGTATTGAAGCGCAGGAACAACAGAATTTCAAGCTGGAACTAGCGGAATTTTGCGAATTTCACTATTTACAGTATACTTTTTACTATTGCATGGTATTTACTCGAGAAACGCTGGTCAGGTTTACCAGTGCAAGGCTGCTGCTCGAAAAGTGTGGAGGACTCTTGCAGTAAAATGATTTCTGGAAGTCGACGGTGTTGCACCATGAGAGTGCAGTAATAACCATGCGGAAGTGACAAAAAACAAGACAAACGACGTCCTCGTTGCAACTTCCTACTTCCTGTCTGCCTCCCACTTTCAGTGCAACTGAAGCAAAACAAAGCAGTCAATCTGCTCGTTGCACTCCCTCAATGCAAACAAAAAGCAGAACTACAAGCAAGATAATGGAAAATTGCCTCGCTTCAGTTCAAGAATTGTTCCGAATGTAGAATGAACATTCACTGCACGTCGATTAGAACAAAAAAAAAAACAAACGAACAAAGAAAGTTCATTGTAAGGTCAAATGGGAGCGGTGCTGGTCATAAATTTCCGTGTTCGTTTCCGCTCCTTGTCAGTCTGCGCCGCAGCGATAAGCGACCCAGCTGTCTGGTTTCCGGCGATGAACATCTCGTTACGAAACCGGGGGAGGGGGGGGGGGAAGACAACAGATCTGCAAGGGGCGTTGCTCGTCACCATGACGTCTCCACGCTTCAGCAGCCAGTATTACGTCGGACATTACGCAACCTGGAACAGACAGTTTACTCGATGAGTCAACTAGCTGCAAAACGGGTGACGTCTGCATCTCATTCCTTTTGGGGGCGTTTCCGATGACGAATTGGCCTGCACGCTCAGTGGAGTTCTACGAAACTATTATCTGTGAAGCATTCGTTATTGAGGGATAACGTGTGATCGTGGATTTCTTTAACGGACAAAGTTTTTTTTTGAGGTTGCGCTGACTGATTGGTTTGAGGCTGCTCACTATAAAACAGCTTTCTCGATGCCTACTGTGTTGTCGAGCTTAAAATTAACTCTTACTACTGAGCACTGCCACTGCAGCATGCAGTGATTAGCTAGAAAAATCCTCCGATTTAGTTTTCACAACAATGGCTCACAATAGGGCTTTCTCAGGCACTCGTGGGGTTCGACCCCAGCACGAACGGGGTTCGACCCCAGGTGTAACTGGGGTCGAAGCCCTTGTTCCAGCCCTCACGTGCTCTATTCGTCCCCTCACATGCTGCTGTTCCACCCCTCACATGCTGCTGTTTTTTTTTCATTTCCTCATTCTTCGCGCAATAATAGTTTGGCGTGCTACACCTTACTGGGTAGACCGCTAACTCACACTGCTTCTAAGGCCTATGGCATACGTCACAACGACGCTGTCGCTGTGACCAGCCACGAGTTTTCGGGCAACTGTTTCTACGCCAAAAAGCTATCCGTGGCAAATTTTGTGATGAAATATGAAAACGCGTAACATTTTGTTCCAATCATTTGCATACATTTTCCTCACAGCGGCGGCGTCGCTGTGAAATATGCCATGGGCCTAAAGCAAAAAAGGATCCAAGGCTGGATCCCGAGCCATATCCGTGAACGTACCTGGGAAAGTAGTGACCTACTCGCTCTTCCAAAGTAGACGAGTTGACAGGATGAAAATAGATTTACCATGCTGGAACGGCTTGTCTGAGTCAGTGATTGCAGCTAGTGGTAAAGGTAGCAAGATGCCACACCTTGGTCGAGAAACTCGTCCGCTCAGGGAGTGGGTAGCTCAGAACCTTCCCGAGAACGTCCACGAATACGTGCTCCGGGCATTAGTCTACCTAATGCATGGGTGAAGGTTGAACAAGGGGCTTCTTCGAAAACGCTAGTGAGCTGAGACATATCTGAGGTTATCGGACGTATGTATGCTCTAAGACATTAGTACTGAACTCAGACCTCCTTTATGGAACGAGAGTACTGAAGCTGAGCGTGGAGGTAGCACGAATACTGTGCCTCGGTTCTACAAAAAAACAGACCATTCATGATTTTGATGGATTCAACTACGTTTCATGTCTATAAAATGAAATGCATGGCCTCAAGTGCAGTCAGAAGTCTTGTATGTGGGTCGATCAGACGCTTTCGTGCTAGTAACTGGTGCAGCTCATCCCACTTCAATGAATTTCTGGAGAGATGATCCAGCTCCCACATTCTACAGAGCCAGACACATCTTTGTTTACTAAAAAAAACCTTGGGAAAGTTTCTTCCTCAAAGAAGACAAAAGTCTAGACTCCCTTCTCGCTATTAAACACTCGCTATTAGTTGGACAACTTCCGACTGCAACTGCTGATTAGATTTTTAATGTTGCTATTATCGCCGGGGTGTTGAGAAGGTTCTCAAATGCTTAGGGGAAATTTTCTTATTGTTTGTTTTTTCATTGTTTATTTATTGTACATCCGAAGGTATCCGCATAATTTAAAAAAAAAACAACAGGATTACAAACAAAAAGCTAAAGAATGTTAGAAATTGTGTTGTTGTACTGCTCGGAAACCCCACATTGAATTTGGTTTTGCTCACAGGGAGACTTTCCTCTGTTGTTTTGTTTTGTGATATCCCCTCTATTAATGGAAAAATAGAGATTTTGTCCTAAAAGAAACGTTCTTTTTAAAGGGAGGTTATTATCTCACACTTACTTCATAACATCAATGGTCATAGGGTTTTTGATCTCAAAGAATTTCTTCTTCTTCTTCTTCTTCTTCTTCTTCTTCTTCTTCTTCTTCTCCTCTCTGTCTCTTCCTCTCTCTCTCTCTCTCTCTCTCTCTCTCTCTCTCTCTCTCTCTCTTATAGTATAGCGCCGATGTTCACAAAGGCGAACAGCATTTTTACATCTGATGACTTCCTCTGTGTGTTTAGTTCCGGTGCATTAGTTGCGAATGTTGGTGAGTAGCGGTGATGATCTTGTCCCTATTAGAAATTGTAACGTGCCAGATTGGTCTCGGAAACGCGTGAGACTTCCGCGCATAGATGATGGGCGCGAAGACGACAAAGTGCCGAATTGTCTTGTCTTATCACTGATGAAGGCAGGTGTCCCATCATGTCGTTCCACCACTGGACTTCTTTTGCTAATAGTTTCGCCTCAAACGATTGCACCATCTTTGATGCGTTAACGAAGTTGAAGAAGTCACGAGATCCGCAGTCATGGAGAGTTTGCCTGAGAGGCAAAAAGGGGGTTTGGGGTGTTGTTGAAGAATAAAGTAATACCAAATTAAACTATAGCTTTTATTCAAGCCTGAGGGTAGTAACCATTACCAAACTTATATCATGCCACTCAATAAGTATGGAATCTCATTCTTTCACTCTTACTGTCGGCAAAGCAACGATACTCTCAAGAAGGCTCAAAGCAAGCGAGGTACATGATCCTCGATTCTTCATTCTTGTTCAACTGAACTCCAAGCATTTTTTCCTGGGAAACATTGTAAACACGATACTCTCGAGATTTTTTAAACGGAAGAATTATGAATGTCCATTTGCACTAGCTGAGGCGAACCTTCACCCTGTCTTCATCTTTTACGTGCAACGTTCTATCTTACATAATAAATAGATAAATAAATATCTAAATACATACATACAATGGCAGCCACATATTTAGCAAACCTAAGATTTTGGACGGGAGACTTTTTCGCATATCTTATTGCTAGGTCTGGGACGAACAATCGGAACCAAGTTGAGTATGGGTTGGGGCTCTATGGGGTTTATTGGAAATGTAATGTTAGAAGAGGCAGGACTTGAAAGTTGGTTTGCTATCTTGGCTTTGCTTGCTCTGTGCTATCCTTTCAGCAGTAACATATAAAAGTATAATAGTTTGTAACCCAAGTCACTTGAGCCACATTTGATCCAAGATTGAAGTTGTAGTTGAACAGTCGTTGGATGTGGAGACGTTCATTCTAGTCGACTTGGAGAGTCGTATTCCAAGCGGTAAGAAAACAGTGGGCAGCGAGAATCAAGAGCGCAGTTGTGGGAGCGATAAAGGGCAAAGCAAGAGCTACAAAACTGACAGGAAATCGAGCGAAGCTCAAATCACAGTGGAAAAGCAAAAAAAGCCGCACAAACTTATTCCCTAACCCAATAACACTCTATTTTTGGCTGTTTTTCCATGATCTGCATGAAGTTTTCATTTCTACATTCCTGGGAGAAGAATTTTTGATTAAAGTTAGGCACTTTAACTCTCGAAATTGCCCTATGAGTGCTATTGACTCTCCACTCCAGCTGGTGCAGAGGGCAGAAGGAAACCGCCATATTTGTACAAAAACTTTATTCGATTGAATCAAGGGGATATTCAAGGCCTTGGAATTTTCCCATGAGTAAATGAATGCATATCAGTAGCACAGATCGAGGAAAATTCGCAGCCGAAGTGTCTGCTTTATTTTGGTTCTCACTGTGGATCCTTGTAATTTTTTAGTCTTGTTGACAATTCTAGTTCCTGTTTGAGATGAATACATAGTGGCGCAGCAAAAGTATTCTACAAAAATGCGCATTTATATCAAAAATTGAGAAGGATTTTCCCCGCTCTTCAATAGAGTGATGTAAGGGAGCAACGGAAATATTTTCATAAGCACAAAATTTTGATCAACGAATGCAGTAATTCCGTCTGGAAGGGAGGAACAGACCATCAGTTGAACGCCATGGTGCTAAATATGTGGTCGCCATTGTAACGAGAGTTCGCTAGTGAGTTCATGATACAGCTGCCTTATCCCGTCTTAAGCTCATACACAAGAATCATACTCGAAACAGGGTCAAGAGGGGGTTGTAAAGGGGTGGGCAAAAGAGAGGGGGGGGGGTCGTTAGAGAGTGTCATATTCCTTGACCATATTTGTGCGCACGTCATACCAGTCCTGCCTATCACTAGAAACCAACTGAAAGTTATTCTATTAAGCCTACCCAGCTGTGCATTCTATTAAGTCTACCCAGCTGTGCTTTTCCCCCAAGTTACAGCTCTCTATGTTTAATAGGAAAAATTTAGGGCGGGAATTAGTGAAGTGAGGTTTTCTCGATAAAAACGGCCTCTTTTACGTGTTTTTATCGACTAAACTGAACCAGAAGGAAGAATAACTGCGGATAGGCTGAAAGCGCAAACCTTCTACTGATAGAAACTGCAAAAAAATTGGCAAGTCAGTTGGCCAGATCTCCTTTATTCATGTTCATTTACAACCACGCCTATGAGAGAGTCAGGATTTTCGGTGAAAGTTTTTGAAAGTTTGTACTGCAGGTCCCACACAGTCCTGCGGGCCCGAAGAGAGCCACTCTGTGGAGCTCACTAAGCTGTACTACATTTCCAAGTTTGAGTTCCCATATTTGAGAGAAAGAATTCAGCACAGGAATTACAGAGATGAGGTTTTGTCGATAAAAATGGCCTTTTTTATGTGTTTTTATCGACGGAGTTGCATCGCAGTGGGAGCAAACGCGGAGAAAGGAGCTGTAAAGCCTGAAAGCGCAAACCTTCGACTACTGAAAACCTGAAAAAAATTGGGACCTCAACGGCCAGATTCTCTGATATTCGTGTCCGACTACAACCATGCCTCTAAACGAGTCTAAATTTTAGGCTAAAATTTTCGCACGTCCGTACTGAAAGTACTACCCAGTCTTGCTGGCCGTTAAAAAGTCTTTCTATGGACACTACCCAGTAGTGCTTTACCCCCGAGTTTCAGGTCTCCAGCTTCAAGAGGAAAGATTCAGCACGGGAATTACGGAGATGAGGTTTCGTCGATGGAAATGGCCTTTTTTCCATGTTTTTATCGACGGAGTTGAATCGCAGTTGAAGCAGCTGCGGAAAAACGAGCTGTACATCCTGAAAGCGCAAACCTTCGACTATTAAAAACCTGAAAAAAATTGGGCCAAATCTTCTGATATTCGTGTCCGACTACAACCATGTCTCTGAACGAGTCTAAATTTTAGGCTGAAAATTTCGCACGTCCGTACTGAAAGTCCTACCCAGTCCTCCACCCCTATAAACAGTCATTTCGTGCTTTACGGTCGATCATCTCGAATCGAAAAAATTTTGGCCCCGGAGGGGATCGAACCTCGGACCATGCAGATGGTGTATATCGATGTCTTTTGCGGTGAATTTCAGGATAATCGTTTGAATAATTCAGAACATGCTAGCTCGGAACGACATTTGCTTACTGCGCACATTTTTACGTTCTGTAAAAAATTGGCCTCAAAGAGGACCGAATCCCTGACCGTGTAGGCGTTGGCGAAGGTGGTAGGAGAGCTAAACGAACATTCTTCTATTTACATTACAGGCGGTCTGGAAAGAATTGAGTTTTGCTGTTTTCTTGCTGTAGCAAGGACCATGGACCGTTGATCCCAGATAACAGCTTGTACGCGAGAAGGGGGGGGGGGACCTATTGGGGCTCATTTTTATCATCGCCACGCTTGACCCTGACTCGAAATGAGTATTGTATACGGTATTACACACCACATTGTCCACGTCAATCAAATATGCTCCCCTTGTTAGTCGGGTTCCGCTAGCCTAAGCTGTCAAGTAGGCAACACAAAGCGCAGTTCACTATTATCTGAGCCCTGGATCACTCGCGAAAGTTGAACCTTTCACATGTGATGATCCTCCTGACAGCCTTCATTTTGATATCAAGGTGCAACACCCCAGGACCCTTTTCTATGTGGTAAAACGGGAAATCTCTCGTCTAATGAGGAACTCATAGCCAGACTCTCAGTCAAAAGCAACGCCGATAAAAGTTATGAGACAGGTAGAGTATCGTGTAATGAGTCACTGGAAAATCACAGCTGTGGGTAGAACACAAAGTTTTGAAGGGATACATTGCAGCGTAGCTCATGACCACATTTGAGCGATTTTGAAGATGCAGATTTCACTGGCTGATTGAAGAAATGGCACTACTGTCAAGTATTAGCCAGAGGGTCACACAACGCGCCAACTTACGCAGCACGCACGCTTTGCCACATGTGACTCTCTAATTCGTTGACGGCCGCTACAAACACAGCTGCTCACGTACCCAACCGTAAAGCAACACAATTATTTCCTAGAATTCACTTGTATTCCACGTAACATCTCAGGAACTTTTGGGCATCGCTGGCGACCTAAAACGGCACCGATGCCAACGATGAAACTGATTTCGGCGACAATAAAGGATCTAGGCCGGCACCATGCCACATTGCGACAGGAATGGCGATTCATCATTGAACACATGGCGCACGAAATATCCACAATTGGATGATTCTGCGCTCCCTTCGCAGTGTGAAGTTGCGCCATTCCAGAACTTTTACTGTCGGAGGGCGTCTACGGACACTTACCAGCCACGCGCGTAGCGTCATGCCGTTTCGTCTTTCTGAACTTGGAGAAAAAGTGTAAAACATGTTTCAAAAGGTGCCGTAACTCATTTTACTAGATTAATGATCGTTTAGATTAAAGGCGGGCTGTCCGTCCTGGTAGAGTTCTGAAATGGCGGCTTTCTATACGCTGTCCTACCGGGACCTGACGCATGCGGGTGGTAATTGTCCGATGATCGAGTTCTGTGTCTACCAAACCTCATAATATGACAATACTTCAAACATGGAGGTTTTCGGGGATGAAACTTCTACTAATACTGTTAGGGTGTAAAACTACAAATGCGCGCACACTTTTCCATCTCTATCGGAGTATTTTTGAAGGCGTTTGCTCAGTACTTTAGATTATCTTGAAGAGCAATTTTTTGCGCATTCATTATTGTGTAACACGTCTGGCACATCTCAATTTTTGATTTTTAAAAAAATTCGAAAGGCTGCCAGCTGGAGTTGCGCGAGTTGTAGTGGAAACCGCCATCAAATGAATTTTTCTATGTGCTACCTCGAATAACAAGTTTCCTGAACCAATTTCAGTACATATTAAGAGAGAGGCATATTGCGAAAGCACTCGCAAAGAACCGCTGCGGGACAACAAAAGAGAGCAACGCCATAAGGCTCCAAACATGCTCACCCACGTACTGGAGAAGAGGTTGTGTTCACGGTAAAATATGAAATCAGTGGTCCGATGGGGGAGGCTGAATTTCATACAGACAGTTACGGCAGACCTCTGCCTACAACATTTGTGCCACGTACGCCAGCCACTTCACCACCATCTGCTCAAACCAGCAACTACTAGAAATTTTTCACAACCAGGCCCATCCAAAGGCGACGAAAAATGCCCAACAAAAAACTGAAGAAATAAGATGGGAAGTCCTGTCTCAGCCGCCACGTAGCTAAGACTTGCCACTATCAGAACACCACTTATTTCTGGCTAGGATGCATTCCTCACAAAGAAAAAATGCAAAAACAGCGAAAAAAGTGGGGGTTCGGATAAGCGCCTATTCCGATTCTTAGCGCCCTGACTTCTTCAAGAAGGAACCTCATATCCTGCATGGAGAACGATGAAGGGTAGTTGAGATTAACTATACACACAATTTTGGTTGGGGAGCTCTGCTATCGTTTCTTGGAACAAATTTTGTTCCACGCGAGAACGAGCATCCATAGTTTTACACCCTAATAGTACTTTCTGCCCAAGGCTGCCGCGCTACATCATTGGTCCGCATCCACGTGATCGTTTGGAGTTCCCTGTATGAGTCTGTGGTTACAAAACACACACATATGTGTGCTCAACTCTAACGAAGCAATACAACTAGATGATAATCTTGAATTGAGCTAGCAAAAGTGCCTCTTGGCAAAGATTTCAAAAAAGCACTGAAGAGATGAAGCCTATTGTAGTGATCTTTGTACGGGCCTAAATATGCGCTTTATCGCTTTACCGGTGAGAAGAACAAGGTGCCAGCGAGGTGCTAGACGAGCTTCGTCCCTTCCTTTACTTCCTTCTCTAGGACCACATGGACACGGTCCAAGTCCGTACTAACATACGCGATCCATTTCCTGTGCGGCTTCCACACTGTAGGAAAGCGCCAACGGGAACCACTGATTTGAAACGTGGCCTTGCTCAGTGAAAAATCTAAGAAGTGGGTGAAAAACGTGATGATGCGTTTTTTTTTTCGTTAGTGCATGGGCCTTCTGGTAATCGAACTCCTTTCTCCTCAATGATGCAGGTGCACTCTTTCGTTTCCCTCGGCATTGAGATGGAACTGTTAATTACTAATTATCCTAGGGAATGAGAGTGCACATTGACGAGTTCCACTTGTAGTCAAACAGTCAAACCAACCGTTTTCTGTGGAGTTTTATGGTGAGAGGCTTTCCTACACTGCCATTTTGTAAAGTGCAACCTAAAGCAGTTTCATTTTTACTGGTCCCAGGCAGAATCTTACGTGGTGTGATTCACGAAGGTTCTCGGACAGGTTCCAGGATACCAGCTTATTCAGGGAAGCGGACGAATGGCTCGGATCCAGTGGTTAAATATAATACATTGGAGTGAGTAGCTTTCTTCAGTAATGGTCTTTTAAACGAGTAGCTTTCTGAAGTTTCTCAATATTTCGAAAGAGGATAGAATGACGTCTTTTCAAAGTTGAAGACAAGGCATCACACTATTTGATGTTTTGCACTAAAATTGTAGCTCAAGAAACGATTAGCGTCAGACCTTACAAGATTGAAAATTAGACCATCACTTCGTCAAGGTTCGTGATATTTGAAATGCGTAGAGACTGGAACTTGAGACTCCCATGATATTTCTGAAGTGTCACTCCGTCAAACTTTTTCCCTCCAATTCTATTCAACAATATGTGATTCCAAGGATTTACTGCTCCAGAGTTATCCACCCAATCAGAGTTCTCTTCCACAACTGCTAGCAATTGCTGCTATTAGGGTGTTAAGTTGGAAATGCGCGTTTTTGCATTGAACAAATTATTTTTTAAAAACAAAGCTTCAACACTCCAATCCGAGTTCAATGCAGAATTAGTATTGTTGAACTTTCGACATCTTCCATAAAAATTATGAGCGCTCTACTGTAGAATGTCGCAACGCCGTGACCTGAAGTAGCGACACACCCAAAGTTTGGTTTCGTCACAGTTTTGGAATTTTTCTCTTCCATGTAAGGCTTAAACTACGCAATTAAGTGGTCATCTGATAGCGCAAAGTCTGGGCTATCAGGCGGTCCGAAGTGCGATTCCCGATTCCAGATCTGAAGAACAGGGCAGTCGAGGAATCGATTTTCAGTCACAATTCCGGTTCAGTTACCCAAGTTCGGGGCCATTTCGAGTGATCCATTCTCGCATGGATTCAGCTCTGTAATACGGCAAAATTCTCTTAATTCTTGATATGGTCTGCGGTGGGGCTCAGCGGCAGTTTTACACTCTTTTACTACATGAAACCCTCGAACGGAAATTCTGAAATTTTGGTCGGTCTCCTTATAAACTCCTCTAAAAAATAAATAATGAAAGGATGTTTGACAACCTACATGCGAAAAAATTCTCTTTGATTTGTTCTTTCAGGTGATGTCAAAAGTTTGAGAGAAAATGTTTGGCAACACGTTCATAACGACGTCGAAACTTCAGCGCGCATTTCCAACTTAACACCCTAATAAAAAGACGGAGGTTTGGACAGCAATCGAGGGAAGGAAGGCAGCAACTGAGAGGGGGTACTGCTAGGGTTTCTAGTCGCAGAGTCAGCGCCAATCTGACTCCGATGAATAACCATACACTATCGTCGTTCATGAGCAGAGCATATCCTACTTTATTATAGTTTGGATTCATACCCCAACTCTGGAACAGCTCTGAACAGTTCAGGCGAGAAGTACCCGGACTGTGTGGTATTAATTTTCCACCTAGTTATTCAGTAATGCATAGCTTAATTGTCCATATAACTCTACAACTTTGTCATCTATCCTCTGTACTTACTTAACATTCCTTCAGTATACGTAGTAATTATTGGAAAGCAGAAATATAAACAGTTTAAAGGGTTGAAATTGAGAGAGAAGTACGAAATTTAAATGGGGTAAACATGTTGGTTTGCCAGCATTCTTGAGTCTGAAGGAGCTGCTAGAACAAGTGCTCCATTACTTCTGCAAGGATGCATCGGAAGAGTCAAATTAATTCTAATTCCAGCGCCTCCACTCACTAAATAGGAAATCCTTGTGAAATTAATCGGAGACAGCTAGGGAGGCGATTCAAAAGGGATTTATTCCTGAACAGAAGGTGAGATGCAAGAATGTGAGACTGCTTAATTTGCGAAGCAACGGTTGAGTTTTTCCGATTGCGTGACAAGAGGTACGCCGCTGGGCTGTGATTGGTCAATCCATATGAGCGTCGCGGCTGCAGCCTTCAATACAATGGGCAGGGCTGAGGAGAAATAGGCAAGTTCTACAAGCTCGGGTGGGGCAGATGAATGCTATTGAAGCAGAAAGCTGTAAGGAGATGGCCACGATGTGATTCAAAGCGTTGAATTTGAAGGACCAACCTGGATTTGCGATGCGTACGCGTGCAGCGCGGTCGCACGTCTTTACCGCCTCTCATTCTCCTAGTGCACTATCATTTGATGCTGTCATTTTTCATAATGCTATCATTTTTCAGGGAATTTCCAACCGTCACGTGCTTGCCCTCATTTCTGTACAAGTAAGAATTTTGTTTGGACTCAATGAAAATATGTTTAGAAGTGTACATAGACAGGTACAGTGAGCGTCGATGGCGGTGACCCATTCACGGCCTTGACAAGCACGCCACGCGAACGCGTCGCACGCGCCGGAATCGATGTCGTTTGCTTCCTTTATGTTACTTCTCTTTATGAAACATGGAAAAAGAGAAAAGATCATTAAATTGGGAAGAAAAGCGCCGAGAAATGGCACCACGACGGCTGATGACAACGATTCCGGCGCGTGCGGCGCGGTTGCGTGGCGTCCTTATCGAGGTTGTGGATGGGTCACCGCCATCGACGCGCACTGTACATACAGGAGAATTCTATAGAGTTCTGTAGTCACACGCGCCGCTTCACTTGCATGAACAGGTCTGCACAGAAAACGACAGGATTTATCGCGAATGAGAGCGATGATGTGAATTGGATGCGCGGTCGATGGTGGTGCAACACGTGCAAGTGGGTCCAATTCACTGCATTCTTTCGTACCTGTGCGGTACGCAGCCCATTGCAAAAAATAGCTGCTATGCTCTGAGAAACGAATTAAATGAAATCAATTTATAAAATGAAATGACAAACTCTAAATACATATTATGAGAAAGATGCAGAGTGACTAGGAATACATGGTAAAGCTATCAGGGTAAGTAAAGTGAAGGGTGATTGTGCCGGAGCACGGAATTCTACGTACATGAGATCGCATAGCGACAGACTAGAACGGGGAACGGACTAGAGAACACGCGTCATGGAATGTCTCTGCGAGAGGCAAACCCAGGGTTGGCCGAGCGGCCCAACCCGGACGTTGGCCAGAACAAATGCGGAAAGCCTAGCAATTACGACAAGTATACAAGTAAGTGATACTTCTGAGGGCAGAACGACGATTCCGCCAAAGCACAAACTCACGAGAGCGTGAGATTAAGTGTGAGATTCTGTTGCATGATAACACGGGAGATCAATAAGCATCCAAAAACTCAAAGAGAAAAAAAACAAAACAAAAATAAATAAGAATCAATCGTAAATAAACAAATTAGGTCGCGATAATTGAGCTGTGGCTCTCAATATCACTTCGTATGGCACAGGAATTCCGGCTTATTGAACAGCTCCACAAAAACGCATGTGCTCGAGCTCGGCGGGGAGATCGGACAGCGAGATCGTGCACTCGACACACACACAGACACAGACACAAATCGAAAACATTAAGGCAAGGAGTAAGAGAAATGAGTTAAGGATAAATCACAACTACGAACAAGGTGTTGTCGATCCAAGCGCACACACACTTAGAGCTGTTCGAAAATGGGCGTGGGCGGCAAGGGTGACAGCACCTGAAATGGGGACGGCTTAGGAGACGAGGACGAGATGTCCACAGAATCGCTCACCTGCTCATCGAGAGCGTGGCTGCTTCCGCTGCTGACCGTGCTCGTCTCGTCGTCGGGCCGCTGGTCGTGGCCTCTTCTCCTGGCATTCATGAAGAAGTTCGCCACCGTGGTGGGGTCCAGTCCCAGCTGCTGGCTAATCGTCAGCTGCATTTCCCGAGATGGTCGCTTCGTCTCTTTAAAGATCGCCTGGAACAACGCATAAGTGGGGACACCATAGAACGAAAGAACACACCAACTTCAGCTAGCTAAGCAACGTGAAAACCACTTTTCAGATGTGACTATCGCTTCTCTATCTTTTCTTGCGTTTGTCAACCTATTCTCTTAGCCGCTTGGATTTTTTCGATGTTTATAGTTGCCCACCTTCTTTAAGAGGGTATTTTAGCAATATTTAATTATTCAGCAAATTCTACCTTTTTTGAGCTCTCCACATAGTTTTATTCTCTGACTGATTCATTGAATGAATTTGTTGTCACACTGTATTTTTCCAAAGTGCATCAACCACGTACTTGATTCTGCCTAAGGCTGCACTCTGAAGGAAGCGTTACCCAGCTGAGAGGCTCTATTCCACCCTAGGGTACTTGTTGGAGATCAACGTGGGGGGGCACGCCCCCCCCCCGAGAATGGGTCGCCGAATTTTTGAAATTACTTTACAATACAAATAAAAATCTTGTATTAGTTTATTTTTATTTGTTTATTTTTATTTATTATNGAGTGATCCATTCTCGCATGGATTCAGCTCTGTAATACGGCAAAATTCTCTTAATTCTTGATATGGTCTGCGGTGGGGCTCAGCGGCAGTTTTACACTCTTTTACTACATGAAACCCTCGAACGGAAATTCTGAAATTTTGGTCGGTCTCCTTATAAACTCCTCTAAAAAATAAATAATGAAAGGATGTTTGACAACCTACATGCGAAAAAATTCTCTTTGATTTGTTCTTTCAGGTGATGTCAAAAGTTTGAGAGAAAATGTTTGGCAACACGTTCATAACGACGTCGAAACTTCAGCGCGCATTTCCAACTTAACACCCTAATAAAAAGACGGAGGTTTGGACAGCAATCGAGGGAAGGAAGGCAGCAACTGAGAGGGGGTACTGCTAGGGTTTCTAGTCGCAGAGTCAGCGCCAATCTGACTCCGATGAATAACCATACACTATCGTCGTTCATGAGCAGAGCATATCCTACTTTATTATAGTTTGGATTCATACCCCAACTCTGGAACAGCTCTGAACAGTTCAGGCGAGAAGTACCCGGACTGTGTGGTATTAATTTTCCACCTAGTTATTCAGTAATGCATAGCTTAATTGTCCATATAACTCTACAACTTTGTCATCTATCCTCTGTACTTACTTAACATTCCTTCAGTATACGTAGTAATTATTGGAAAGCAGAAATATAAACAGTTTAAAGGGTTGAAATTGAGAGAGAAGTACGAAATTTAAATGGGGTAAACATGTTGGTTTGCCAGCATTCTTGAGTCTGAAGGAGCTGCTAGAACAAGTGCTCCATTACTTCTGCAAGGATGCATCGGAAGAGTCAAATTAATTCTAATTCCAGCGCCTCCACTCACTAAATAGGAAATCCTTGTGAAATTAATCGGAGACAGCTAGGGAGGCGATTCAAAAGGGATTTATTCCTGAACAGAAGGTGAGATGCAAGAATGTGAGACTGCTTAATTTGCGAAGCAACGGTTGAGTTTTTCCGATTGCGTGACAAGAGGTACGCCGCTGGGCTGTGATTGGTCAATCCATATGAGCGTCGCGGCTGCAGCCTTCAATACAATGGGCAGGGCTGAGGAGAAATAGGCAAGTTCTACAAGCTCGGGTGGGGCAGATGAATGCTATTGAAGCAGAAAGCTGTAAGGAGATGGCCACGATGTGATTCAAAGCGTTGAATTTGAAGGACCAACCTGGATTTGCGATGCGTACGCGTGCAGCGCGGTCGCACGTCTTTACCGCCTCTCATTCTCCTAGTGCACTATCATTTGATGCTGTCATTTTTCATAATGCTATCATTTTTCAGGGAATTTCCAACCGTCACGTGCTTGCCCTCATTTCTGTACAAGTAAGAATTTTGTTTGGACTCAATGAAAATATGTTTAGAAGTGTACATAGACAGGTACAGTGAGCGTCGATGGCGGTGACCCATTCACGGCCTTGACAAGCACGCCACGCGAACGCGTCGCACGCGCCGGAATCGATGTCGTTTGCTTCCTTTATGTTACTTCTCTTTATGAAACATGGAAAAAGAGAAAAGATCATTAAATTGGGAAGAAAAGCGCCGAGAAATGGCACCACGACGGCTGATGACAACGATTCCGGCGCGTGCGGCGCGGTTGCGTGGCGTCCTTATCGAGGTTGTGGATGGGTCACCGCCATCGACGCGCACTGTACATACAGGAGAATTCTATAGAGTTCTGTAGTCACACGCGCCGCTTCACTTGCATGAACAGGTCTGCACAGAAAACGACAGGATTTATCGCGAATGAGAGCGATGATGTGAATTGGATGCGCGGTCGATGGTGGTGCAACACGTGCAAGTGGGTCCAATTCACTGCATTCTTTCGTACCTGTGCGGTACGCAGCCCATTGCAAAAAATAGCTGCTATGCTCTGAGAAACGAATTAAATGAAATCAATTTATAAAATGAAATGACAAACTCTAAATACATATTATGAGAAAGATGCAGAGTGACTAGGAATACATGGTAAAGCTATCAGGGTAAGTAAAGTGAAGGGTGATTGTGCCGGAGCACGGAATTCTACGTACATGAGATCGCATAGCGACAGACTAGAACGGGGAACGGACTAGAGAACACGCGTCATGGAATGTCTCTGCGAGAGGCAAACCCAGGGTTGGCCGAGCGGCCCAACCCGGACGTTGGCCAGAACAAATGCGGAAAGCCTAGCAATTACGACAAGTATACAAGTAAGTGATACTTCTGAGGGCAGAACGACGATTCCGCCAAAGCACAAACTCACGAGAGCGTGAGATTAAGTGTGAGATTCTGTTGCATGATAACACGGGAGATCAATAAGCATCCAAAAACTCAAAGAGAAAAAAAACAAAACAAAAATAAATAAGAATCAATCGTAAATAAACAAATTAGGTCGCGATAATTGAGCTGTGGCTCTCAATATCACTTCGTATGGCACAGGAATTCCGGCTTATTGAACAGCTCCACAAAAACGCATGTGCTCGAGCTCGGCGGGGAGATCGGACAGCGAGATCGTGCACTCGACACACACACAGACACAGACACAAATCGAAAACATTAAGGCAAGGAGTAAGAGAAATGAGTTAAGGATAAATCACAACTACGAACAAGGTGTTGTCGATCCAAGCGCACACACACTTAGAGCTGTTCGAAAATGGGCGTGGGCGGCAAGGGTGACAGCACCTGAAATGGGGACGGCTTAGGAGACGAGGACGAGATGTCCACAGAATCGCTCACCTGCTCATCGAGAGCGTGGCTGCTTCCGCTGCTGACCGTGCTCGTCTCGTCGTCGGGCCGCTGGTCGTGGCCTCTTCTCCTGGCATTCATGAAGAAGTTCGCCACCGTGGTGGGGTCCAGTCCCAGCTGCTGGCTAATCGTCAGCTGCATTTCCCGAGATGGTCGCTTCGTCTCTTTAAAGATCGCCTGGAACAACGCATAAGTGGGGACACCATAGAACGAAAGAACACACCAACTTCAGCTAGCTAAGCAACGTGAAAACCACTTTTCAGATGTGACTATCGCTTCTCTATCTTTTCTTGCGTTTGTCAACCTATTCTCTTAGCCGCTTGGATTTTTTCGATGTTTATAGTTGCCCACCTTCTTTAAGAGGGTATTTTAGCAATATTTAATTATTCAGCAAATTCTACCTTTTTTGAGCTCTCCACATAGTTTTATTCTCTGACTGATTCATTGAATGAATTTGTTGTCACACTGTATTTTTCCAAAGTGCATCAACCACGTACTTGATTCTGCCTAAGGCTGCACTCTGAAGGAAGCGTTACCCAGCTGAGAGGCTCTATTCCACCCTAGGGTACTTGTTGGAGATCAACGTGGGGGGGCACGCCCCCCCCCCGAGAATGGGTCGCCGAATTTTTGAAATTACTTTACAATACAAATAAAAATCTTGTATTAGTTTATTTTTATTTGTTTATTTTTATTTATTATTTATTATTATAATTGATATTTTTAATAATTTTATTCTCCGTCTGGGTCCCCAAAACGGCGGAGACCCCAAATTTTTTCCCACGCCCCCCCCCC
>JARK01001349.1:214169-242923 GCA_000688135.1 Ancylostoma ceylanicum | reverse complement strand
CCCACCCACTTTCTGCGTCCGCCACTGGTCTTTACCAGTGGCGTACGCAGAAAGTGGGTGGGGAGAGGGAGGTGTGGGAAAAATGGAATTTCCGCCGTTTGAGGACCCGGATAGAGAACATAATTAATAAAAATATAAATTATAATATTGAGTAATCAATAAAAATTATTCAAAAATAATAATAAGAATAAGCAATTAAAGATCTACCAAGATGCAGGTTTTATTTATTTTGTAAAGCACATAGTTTCGAAGATTCGGCGACCTATTCTCGAGGGGGGGGGGCGCCCTCCGCCTTTGTTTGTCACTGGGGTCTAAACCCTAGGACTTAGCCCATTGGTGGAAAAAATTTCGTAAAAATGCATTTTAGTTTATCTATGAATAGCATCACAAGTGTTGCTCGGTTGCAAACGTGGGTCAGCTGATGAGCCAGCCTAGTTTCGCATTTCCAGCCAATCCATGGTTAAAAGCTATAGAATGCTCAGTCCCCACCAAAAATGAAATGCATCTTCGGAAGACGTCGTCCAGAAAAAATTGGAGTTCTCTATACCACGGAACGAAACCGCTATTCTGTCTTCGAAGAATGTTGCAAGGGGTACGTAACTTTCGTCCGGGGGAATTTCCGCATCGCTTTTTTCAAGTAACAAACAATTTATGTATTTTACTACAGAAGAGAAATGCGGAACATCGCCGAGTGAAATATCTATTCTGTACACGGTCATTTTAGTCAAAGAGGTGCAATAATAGCAAAGAAGGTGTTGCGTGACTTCAGAGCAGATAATCGCCGGCAGGGAAGCAATTTGACTGACAGCGAGACTAGATGAGGATGATCAAAACGAAGGAGCAGCAATGTTACGGAGGTAGTGTGACGGATCTAGGCGTGTCTTTCAACTAGGTGCCTTTTAGAATTTAGTGAAATAATCGGATGATGTTCTATTCAGTGGGGCAGCTAGCACTATCTCGGTTAGCTAATGCGAAATTCAATGTACAAAACATGCCTGACTTGATGGAGCGCATGCTCGAAAACAGCACGACTTCTTGGCTATCTTATGGCCCCGCGGTAATCGCATTTAATCAACAATTCGAAAATTAGTCAAAAATCAGGTATCTGTTTGTGAAAGAGGGAGGATGTGCATAACCTCACAACGAGCTTGCTACAATATTATTAGAGCACATTTTGACTATTCGCGGCTTTGTGAACCTCAGGAATATGAGTTGGTCATGAAGTAGTTAGCTTTAAGCAATTCCGAATGCTGTTGAAATGAATAGACAAACGAATGGAAACAAAATTGACCTTTAATATGGTAATTTTATTGTCGAGACCAGAAAATATGTGGAGGAAAAGGATGTAAACTGATGGATTTTCTATGCTCATCCACGCTTATATGTATGAAGGAATAACTGTTTATGATCGAAGGCGCTTCGACGAAATCGCAGAAAATTAACAACTCAGGTATCAAAAAATACTGAAATCAAGCTGCGCTAAGACTGGCAGAGAAGTATGTGCTTTGAAGAATTTGCTTAGTGGTATAGGGCTCTGGTCCGTTCTCTTAGGCTCTACGTTACAGGCTTTCAAGGGACAGTATTTGTTGCTGTTCCTTATGATGATTAAATGAATTTTTTGATCGTGCGCAGGTTGAAAGATGAACGAACGTGAACGGTACGTGCCAGAAAAGAATATTTCTTGTTTTTTTTCTGTTCTGTACAGTTTTTGCAGGTTGGATTGCGCTGGGTTGGATGGCATCACATACTGCTGTACCTAATTACTAGAAGGTGCAGAATTCTAGCAGGAGTTCACGACATGCAGTCGAATGTCCAGTGGTGGAATTCATAAACGTTCTTGGGAAGGTCATAACCTACCCGCAATTGTGAAACGGACGAGCTTTCCGTGGACAAATGAGTTTGGTGTGTTCGAGCAATTCTTCTTGGACAATCATGACAAGTTATGGTATCGTAGGAATAGTGAGTTTCATCAATCTCTGCTAGACAAACTCGCCCAATCCGGAGAAGCGAGTAGCTGAGAATCTTCCCTTGAACGTTTGTGAATCCCACTACAGGAAGAACCGACACTGCGAAAGTATGAATTTCGGCTACCCGTCCAAAAGCACAGCATAAATGACAAGCCCGCATTCAAAGCGCCTGTCGGCTTTTCCAGACATCCGAATGCTATAAAACTGAGTGACTCATGAGCGAGTTTCGACAGCACAAGGCAAGCTGCTGCGTAGAAAAACCATTAGGAGTTCATTTGCGACATGGACGTCGGACAGCTAGGTGACTTGGCTTCGCATTAATGGATTCTCAATGTGCCGCATTGATTAAAGGCATGAATAGTCGGGAAAAGAATATGAGTTTTTATCGCGGATATGTGGCTGTCGAAATCTGTCGAAATATGTAGCACAAATAAATATGTAGAATAGCGGAATCTGGAGAAATGTAGGAGAATTTCTCCTTTTATAAGGGATAAGCTTACTGCACTTAGAACAGTATATAAACTATCTAAACTAAAGACACATTCAACTAATTTTGTTGATAATTTGGGAATCGATCCGAGATTTCTAATAATAAGAGTTTATATTGTTTTCCAGTCCCTGTCGCCCCTACGAAAGGCACTGTTAATGTTGGTTTTGCACCTGCCATGTTGCAACAATTTCTAGCACTACTAGTGCAGGAAAAACGTGGAAGCATACTCATACGAAGTTAGCGGCAAATTTGTACGAACATCTCACAGGAGAGCATGATGTCCTATATATGCACTTCTCTGCAAACTAGCGCTTGGATCGATTCCAGAAACAGATAAAAAAGAAGATTGAGAAAAGTAAGCAACGATAGCCTGTTCAGGTGAGAATGTATGAAAAAAAAGTTTCGCCCAACAAGACAGCAGCTCACCTGCAGGGTCCTCCTCTGGATGTCGGTGAACACCAACCGGGGTTTCTTTGGCGGCTGCGGCTGGTTGTGCTGCACCTGCTGCTCCTCTTTCCGCTTGCATGCTGAAAGAAAGATAATCAGGCTCTCCCTCCGCATATCTAAGCCGAGCTGTTCCCGCTCCGGCGTTTCGCGCCGCCGTATCAACAGGATCCGGGGGCCGTAGGGCAGCAGCTAGCAATGAGTTTAGCCCCAATTGGCAGTGCGTAATTGGGCCCGGCGTGTCGACGCGCTGCCACCTTGTTTTCGGCGTTTGAACGCAGCGACTCGTTTGTCTATAAACGGCGTTTCAGAATTTAACCGCGCCGACGCACAACATCCAGAAAGAATTCCGTGTTTACGGACAGCAATCCCTTCCGGAGCGCGGGCTGTACGGGTGAATCGCTCGATCATTTTAAAGTCAATGCGCTCGGAACGCTGCATTCTCTCGCTGCACAACTAATCGCTGCTCCGAATAGGAATTACGGAGAACGCAGGATTGGAGGGGTCTGCTAGGGAGACTGCAATCATCTTAGGATTCTCGAAAATTATGGGGTTCCAAGAATTATTTCATAGAAAAAATAATAGTAGAAGGTGGACCAAATCCCCTTACAAGAATCCAAACAGCCAAAACTTCCACAACCTGAATGACCTCCAAGAGTGATTCCGTTCGAATACTTGAAAATTAAACTTCTCATTTCCCTAATTCTAGGAATAACCAATGTTTTTGAACTTTTTGTGACACTTTTCAATTTTTACATCGTTTAGACGAAAAAATACACCCCTACAGGTGTTTCATCTCGGAGTGAACATCGCGTTGCAGCTACGCGCGCAAGCGGCAGACCATCGTTCTATCCAAAGAGCTCAAACCTTCAGTTCCTAGGCTATGTGCGAGCGGTTTTTAGCATTTCACACGTAGCATCTGGACCGGATCCGCAGTTGCACGGTAAATCATTCGTTTCCGAATGCCCTATAGAGTGTGCTATTTTTGCATTCCAATGCTGTAGATGCAGTACGCGTCGATGGCGGTGACCCGTCCACGGTCTCGAAAAGCACGCTGCGCGACCGCGCCGCTCACGATGGAATCGCCACTGCAGTGGCGAATCTGGGTTTTCTCGGTAGTTATTCATCACATTTGATTTCAACTAATGAGAAGACTAACTAACTGTCATGAACACCCCACAGTTTGTTGTTCTGGAGGGGATTCCTGCTGGAGAGGCGCGGTCGCGCCGCGTGTCCTTCTAGGCCGCAGAAGGGTCACCCGCCATCGACGACCACTATACATTTTTTCTTAGTCGGCTTATAGTGTTTCGCTTACGTCATCTCGAAATATAAAGTTATCTAACGACTTTCTAGAATGGACGTACTTGATAAATATCAATATTATCGTTTTACACTATTAATTTCATCAATACGTTATCTATCACCGAACTGATCCTTAGTAAGCTTGCTCTCTTGCTGCCTATTTTCCCTTTTTTATCCTATTTTTGCAAAATAAATTGACAACATGAATTTAAGGCAAAGTCCTCAAATGAATAGGTATCCTAAAAGCCCCAAAGCTCCCAAGTGTTTCGCTGAGTTTCTGAATCATGTGTTGCAGCCTTTGCACATTAAAATTTAATGCAGAACGTCGGAAGCATTGCCTAGTCGAAGCAAAATTACCACGGCTCCATGGTTCTTCTACTATGAGTAATTCTAATGGATCCACCAAATTTTCCGAGGCCGTCAGACGGCGCGGATCCCTCGGGAATCATTCGAATTTCTCCACGAAATGAAGTCGATGGCAAAGATAGGATCTTTTCGTGGTTTTTGATTAATTGTGGCATTGCGTGATCGCTAGCACCGATGTTCCAGGTACCTTTCATTATTTCTTCCCTTTCCATCGCTCCGTTGAAGCGTATTCATTGTCGATGCCGTGGATACGGGGATTTTTTGAGGTGGCAGGTCGTGCGGAGCTCATGCGCGGAGGAGAAAGTGCAAATGAGCGCTTGTTCGGCAGGAAAAACAGCATTTAAGTCCAGGGTTTTGAAGCATTCTCAATTGTCATTTTCGTGCCAGATCCGCTGCAGGAGAGGGGATTCACGGATAGGTAGGGAACTCTGAGGACAGGCTGCATATTTTTCTCTTTTTTCCTTTCTTCCTCAGTAGCATCTCTAAAAACGCCTCACCCCTATTAACTACTAGCGATTCCCGTAAAAAAAACTCGTTACTCTAATTACTTCATGGGTGACGGTAAAGTCATTTCCACCGAATGCAACCCTTCATTGCATGCGCCGGTCTCATCACGGCCATCAGGTGTCCCCCTTCTCCTCGAGTTCGCGTGCAGAGCCGTGCAGCCTCCTAATGAGCTTAGTTACAAACGGTGAAGCCACGAATGTGTGGAGCGGCTCTTGGGTGCAGTTCCAAAGAAGGAAGCAGCTGCTAGAAGCTCTTCACTATAGTTGCAAAATGCCAGGATTAGCGCTTACGCACTGGCACAGAGGAGGCCGAGAGCCGTGTAACATGAGGCTCGCTGCCAGGAGGTGAGCATGAGAAATGAAATATGTTGACAACGTGCAAATAAATGGAAAAGCAAAACATGGCAGAAATCATCCGGAAAAGGACCGGCGCCGGCGATTACCGTCGCCGTCGCCAATCGGCGCTGCGCCCACCAAAATAGCGCTGACACGCACTACGGCCACACAAAGGCATCGAGAACTGCTGCACCTCTCCAGAATGATGTTACGTCATCTAATTTGCTACCAAAATAAGCAGCCGCTAATGTATCGATTCTACTGCTGTCGCTACTCGACTTCGATTTTCCCCCACTCTCGTGGCGTCGTCTTGTCGAGCAGGTGGTTCTGCCCGGCTGCTGCCAGCCTTGGTACTGCTGCTGGCCGCCAACCGAGTCCGACCGGCTGAAACCCCCGCAAGACCCCTCATCCAGTTGCAGAGAGTAGTTCCAGCAGCAGCCAGCCAGCCAGCAGCAGCAGCCCCGAGGGCCTCCTCCCTCCCGCTCTCCTCGTCTTTTGCCTCTGCTGCTCACGCGAGCTCTCTACGCTCTCCCCCTCAAGCACATCGATTTCCGATTGGCGCGACGGCCTACTGTAACGCGAGAAAGATGAGAAAACGCCGCCCCGGCCGGCCAGCACTCGCCGCTGCCTCTTTCGGGCGAGACGAGCGAGGTCAGTATAAGCGCGAGCTCTTCCGGAAGACTCGCCAAACGAGAGCGGGCAAAAACCGCCGGACGCCGGTGCTTTTTACGTCACGGCTGATTCCATATGTGGCGAATAATGCGGCTGGCGCACCGAGGTGCAGCTCATAATTCACCCCGGCTTCGCGACCGCTACGGGCGGAATATAACGAGCTGTTTCCCTTCCTCTGGCGATGTTTGATGCTTACTGGACGTGCAAAAAAGCAACTATCGCTATGAAAGGGCGTGAGCATGGAAAGGATTATTTACATCCACTCAGGAAGTACTTCAGAAAAAAATTCACCTGCAGTACACATCCATGGACTACCCACATTTCCAGGAGAACTTTATGCAGAAAAGAGTTTCTACCTACGACTTTTAGGTATAAGATCTACGTTTTTTGCCGCAATATCGTTTTTATAGCATCTCTTGTCTGCATAAACCCCACTCCTTCCCTGTAATACCATGCATCTTCAAAGTAGAGAGATGAGATCGAAAAGCGGAACCCAAAAGATCAGATAATTCTGACTAACAGCGAAATGGAGACGCGGCATTGTTGCCTAAGCCGTCGTTTTCACAGTCAAAGGATTATGGAGAGAACGGCTGGTATAGCTTTCGACTTGAAATTCATACCGGGCATTGCTTTTACCTCGTCAGGACTCGGGTACTAATTTGAGGTACAGCTTCTTGATCAGTGCCAGGATATTTTATCTCCAATTTTCTCGCAGTCTTGGTAATTATAGTAGCTCATAATTTCGATGAGAACACCGGGTTTTCGCTTAGGATTTCCTTGTCTTTTTATCCAAGGTATCCTTGAAATGGTGAGTAAGTGCAGCTGCTTATGAATAAAAGCCAGTGCAATTTTGCGGACAGATCTTTTAAAAAATCCTCCAAAAATCTCCCCGAACTCCAACGTAATAATGCTCCAAGACGACCCTGGATACAGGTGTGCGTCGGGGTTGCTCTGTGGATCCCGCCATTCAGCTAGTTGGCCTATTTTCATCAGCATGCGTCTCGCTGCGTAGCCCCAATGACCTCCCACCCGTACATGGCACGCCATCTGTCGGGTACAGCTGGTTCGTCATTAACATTACTTATCTATCGATCCCGATCGCTGGATCGAGTTCCATCCCGGAATGAGCCGTGAAATATGGCCCCGATGTCCGGAATGAGCCTCGGCCGCCCCGTCTCGACTCACTTCGTCCCCAGCGACTTTCACATGAATAGAAGGAATTGCGCATGAGTTCCCCCGTAAGAACAATGCGCCGCATGACCCTCGGAGCCGCCGGCAAACACGCAATGCGAGGAAGTTTCTTGGGGGAGTGTGTTTCCAGGGTGGTAGCTTTTTCAGGGTTCACGGGCGGCAGCTGGTCGGTGCCCACGAGATTAGGTAGCGTTGCAAATGATGATAGATTTGGCGTAAACACTGCGGGCGTGGAATAGTAACAGGGACTGCCCCTGGTACGCTTACGGACCTGCCATTCTCAGGTCAGACATCCGCTTGAACTCGGGTTCTTGCAGCCACTTCGCCATTCGTCGAAACGTCTCGCGACCGCTCTTCAACTTCGACCACGGCTTCGGATTGCGCAATAAGTCGGACAGCGTTCCTTGAGATCTGAAAAAAAGGCGGCTGATGACTAGCATGACATCCTAAGCAGCGCTCGACGCTCGGGTCCCTTAAAAACGAAACCGATGATCGGCGAAAATCGACTTTGCTTCTCGGCCGACGCAATCAGCGTCGCCAACTGGCACACACAAGACCGCATAATCACGTTACGGCCGAGCTGCGACAAGCCACCGGCTAAGGAAAGCCTTGGAAAGGACCTTTCGTCGAGAAGACGACGAGATACGTACCTGCAGAGGATTTTCTGGGCGAAAATCGCCTGAGGGATGGAGTACCGCTTCAGTTCGGCCGAAATTCGTTGAGCGAGATCCTGAAAGCGTAGGCATAGGGGAAAGCAAAGGATTACTGAAGGATAATAGGGCTGGTAAAGAGATTTTTCATTTGGTATCTAATGTAAGAAAGCTCCTGATGTTTTTTTTTTCAGAGACATGCCGAGAAGAGAAATACCTTATATAGACAATAGAAGAAAAAAGGGAAAACTAGCACTACATAGCTATGGTTCCAATCGGGTGTAAATTTCATGCATTTTGCACATAAAGTTACTCCTTTTCGCTTTGTTTTTCATTTTTTTTTCGTAGAGATCAATTTCGACCAGCGAAGCAATCCTCGCTTACTTTAAATTTCCATCCATAAGCTGTTTTATGCATGTAAGGACAGCAAATCGAAATGCTAACGTCATGTAATATGTATAAGGGCTTCACGCAATATTCTCTTTCCATAAAAAATTCCATGGAACATGTTCGTGAGGTAATTATTGTGTTATCAGCCCTTTTCTTCCATTTTTGACTTGGGACAGAATAAAAATCGAATACAGAAATCAATTTTAATTATCATTTCAGAATCCAATCCAAGAATTTCGAATGCTGAAAGACCAGGAGCCGTATCCAATAAAGTTTATCCAGTCGGATAAACACGCTCTAGCGGATATTTTACAGTGGTTTCGAGAATCTGCTATTCAATAAAAACATATCCTTGGATATGCAAATCCACTCGTTTCACTGCAGGTTATCTTTATCCGGGCGATTTCCACATGGTAGCGATCCATGGCTCCTTGATTTTGCGTTGACTCTGTAGACACCGCACTTGCGCCAAGAAATGAAAACGTAGATGGACGAGTTATATTGGATAGCAAAGTGGATAAAAACGAATGGGAATGGATATATACCCGCTGCGTTTCCCCTCCCATGGTCAAACATGTATATTGGATACGGCTCCAGGAGGCATCCAACCTCTTCTTATTCCTCAAGATTTGTATCTCTCCCACTTTTCGCAAATCCGATATTTCAACTTATTCAAAACCGAATTTTCGAATTCGAATATATTTAATTTATTATTTGGTCCTAAATATAGCAGACACCCAATCGAAAGTGATTTGGTGAAGACCAGGTGCTACCTTGGTGTTCAGCTCCTCCCCATCGTCGTCCTCTTCCCCATCCATACTGCCGTGTCCATTCGCCACGGGCGAACAGTTCTTCGGTAAACAAGCGTTCTTAATGAAGATGAGTCGTACAATTACTCGCGCCAGCGACACTGAGTCTCTCACTCTACCTCTTCTTCGACCTCACAATCGCCGTTAGTGTAGCCGTTGAAGAAGCAGTCCTTTTCGATTTTCGGTGACCTAAAGAGCTTTTGCTAATTTAACATGCAGCATCTATCGCTGCAGACACACGCCTGACCTAATTTCTAATCCGCTATACGAGGGTACGAAGCTGGCCGAGGAGAAATTCGTTTCTACGGGCTGTGACGCATGGTTCTGCGAGTAGTCGGACGGCGTCGAACACGGGGGTTGGCCTGGAATTTTGGCTGTTAATCCAGGAATGGCTAGTGAAAAATGATAGGCGGGGTGGTTACCCGGTGGTGAGTCGTTCGAGTCCTCTTCATTTTTCAGGTCGTACTCGTATTTTATATTAACGTTGTAGTTGTAATTTGATTGACTAGAGGGCGGGAAGAAGTAGCTGTAAACATGTAAATAAAACACATGGAAATAAACAGATTTCAAAGAGAAATTTCCCCAATAGAGAGAAGCAGGTTTCCGTTTAAGAAGTCGACCTGTACGAAAAATAAAATTGAAAAAATTAGAGAATAATGAACCTATTCTGACGGTCCCTCACGGGCGACGACGATCGGCTGAACTTCCCCCCATTCGAGGTGACCGTCGAGATCGGCGGAAGAGGCTGCAGGGTGGTGAGGGTTGCATAGTTCCTTAAAAAAGAACACATCTCCGGACATCGTCCACAACTCGCCCAGCCACATCCTGCTATTCCTAGGACTTAAGAGGGTGCAATAGTAGGGCGTCTATGTAATCAGGTGGCCGGTGTGCAAGTCAATTAGCACGAGTGGCACGGACGAGACGCAGCGCGAGAAAGCGACAGCGCCTCGCTGCTCGCTTCGCTAACTGTCGGGACTACCGGAAGGCAAAACGAAGACCGGCCCAGTCGCATACACAATGATTGCGTGCGTATATTCGATTCCATGCTGGCTGCTTTTCAATCGCTGCGGCCAGCGCCTCGGATTGTCGCACCCGCGCCGGCTATAGAGCGAGGGACAACTGGACTCGCAGCGGGTTACATGACACTAAGCAGGGCTAGGATTCATGGACGCAAACCCAAGCGAAAGAAGGTTAGCAAACCAACTTTTGCGGCCTGCGTCTCTCAGCGATACAATCTCTATGGAATAACTAATCATGCTAGCCATCGTTGATTTGCCCGGTTAGCGTTCCATGAATCCCAGCCCAGAGCTCAGTGGTCCAGGACCACGGATAGCGGATTTTCAACTCAGATCGATAAGTAAATTTTCTTTGAATATGTTAACAAAAACTGAGGGAAGGGCCTGGATAAATCGCTGGGTTTACCAAGGGCAAACGTGTTGGCTTCCGTGTGAACGATGAAAGAATTTGGGGAAAGGTTGGGGAGGTTAATAGCTTCACCCTGGGTAACTTGGTGATGCATGCGGCTCCCGATTTTAAATGAAGATTCACCAAAACAGCAAAAGCTCAGACATTTCTATGAAGAACATTGAACAGAAGGTCATGGGTTAAATAGTTATTACTACCTCACGCACCTAGTTAGCCAGTGTACGAAAGAATACTGTCAAAATCCATGACATTCTGCAGGAAATTGGAGGAACTGATGAAGAGAAATGGTAAGAAAATATGGTAAAAAAGAATAGCTAGGGAAATAGTAAACAGCAAAATAAAGTTTTTTTTTCTAGAACAGCTCGGGATTTGCTCCAGAAATCACATTAAGCTGTATTTGCGGATTTAGGGTCTCACGAAGGCATTAATTGCCGAAAGCTCACTCAAATAAAAACATCAGGAACGAGCTCTGTAGAAAACAGAATACCTAAATAGAAATGAGGCTCAGGGACACCACTGTGCTGAGTTACATGAAAAAAAAATCAACTTTCGACAAGTATCAGCTAATCAAAAATTGTAAAAATCCGACCTAGCACAGCTGAAAATAAGCGTTGAAGACGTGCAAAGGTAAGAAAAGAAGGGGTTGGCAAAATATGAAAACCGGAAGAGAGAAAATTTATTCCAAGCCGTAAAATATTGCCTTTTCTTCCTAAAATACCAAAAACAAAGTCGATATATGCTAGGAAGAGCTCAACGATGAATAGGAGATAGATGAATGAAGTGCATAGTCAGAACGTGGTACATAAATTTCAATCTAGCTTTGGAATAACCTATGGAAAATGTGAGCTACGCCTGGAATTCAATCCGGGAATGCTAGAAAGCGATGACAATTGACGGACAGTAAACCCATAAAGCGGTTTGGTGCATGTAAAGTGCTTCATAATGTGATATTCTCGCAAAAAAAATGTATTTGCCGAAGAAAGAATAAGGTAGGTACGAAGATGGTGCTTACCCGAATAATGCCCCAGCATGTGGACTTGACCGGGCGAAATCGTGCAGAAACAGATCTTCCCGGGATGAGCCGAGCGGGGATGAGAGGGCCGCACTGAGCAGAGGGTCAGCAGCTAAACCACCGCTTTCCAGACCCTCCATCGCAGACTCTGAAGGATCGACCGCCGCGCGCCGCTTTCGCCACCGCAGTCGCCGCGCTGCCGGCTGCTCACCCCCGGCCGGCCGGCCACGCCTACTTGTCGTCTGAAGCTAAGCCTCCGAAGGCCATTGTGTGCTGCCACTGCCAGCGCTTCGCTGGTGGACGCACGCACCCACTCGCGACTATACTTTGGGTAGTCGCACGGGAGCGGTTGGTATCAAAAGCACCAGCTGGTGTAAATTGCTGCCGTTGGGTAAGGAGAGGCTGCATGCGGGTTCGGATGAAAGCTCGCTCAGGGCTAGGATTCATGAACGCATTACCAAGCAAAACATGGTTAGGAAACCACCTCTCATATCTTGCGTCTCTCAATGGTACGAACTGCCTAGGATAACCAGTCATGCTAACCATCGTTTATTTGTGCGGCTAGTGTTTCATGAAACCCAGCTCAGAATGCAGGCCAGCCCGAGCCTGAACCAAAGAATTCCTGGTCACAGATTAGCAGAAGAGCGTCATGTATTAAATGTAGGATATTTTGCCTTCTACACCACCCTGATCCCACTGTTTTATTGAAAGTCGCGTTCTCTGACTGATAAGAACTCACCATGCAGAAGTTGAAGGCAATTCGATACCTCACTCTTGCTCTGCCCAGGTTGATAGGGGGAGTACATGGTTCTGGAAAGCAAATGTGACTGTGTTTGTATGTAACATGTAGCCTAGGACTGAATAAAGTCTTTAATAAAAGAAATTTTCTTCCTTCTTCTTCCTCGCACATTTGCACTTCACTGGTTGAGAAAACCGATGCATGGTCTAGCTGTTGATTGACACCACTGGTTGAAGTCTGATTCCAAACATAACAAATGAGGGCCTAATGTTCACCAATGGAGACTGCAGCAGCCATTATGTAGAGCTCTTTGGAGAGACGAAGGAGTCCACAGCTGCTATATCTGTTTGCATGCTTCCACTAATTCTTATCCTGACACCACTCCAAGGAATTGTCTTTGTTAAATTTTGTTGTTTTATTTCTTTTTTTTTGTTGACAATAAACGTCAGCTTAATCAAAGCCACTATTCTGAAGCAACTCTGAGATGTACTGTCTATTTAATTTGTATATTCCGATACGCTGTTCAGGACAGGTGCTAGCCAATGTTAATGTAGGTGACCCTGAACCGAACGCTACACATCACAAATACCGAACACAAAGTACAAGTGCAGTCAAGGAATTGGTTGTAACGAGCTTGAATAATCGTAAGTAATGGTATACATATGTAGTTTGTTGACATGTCATAATTTTGAGTAACATGAGAGGGCATGAGTGATTGTATAACATTTGCTCATCTATTTCGCCAGCAAAGAACCGTGTTTTACTCCCTTCATTTGACTGCCGAATAGAGAGAAGCTCAAAGTATTTCTCGATCAAAACCCGGTTTTCCAGGAGGATTTTGCTGTTCTTCAAACATATTTTTAAAATGTTCCCCATACTGCCATTTGATTTTCCACTGCTCTAATTAGCGTGAATTATTATTAAAATGTAATTGGACCCACAAATAAGCTATGTAACGTGGAGTGTCCAAGTTCGACTTTCTTGAAATCTTGGCATGATCGTTGTTGATAGAAGTTGATTATGTTCAGCGGTAGGCCAAGACTGGTATCGATCTTTATTACGGCTAACGTTTCGGCGTTCTCGCCTTCGTCAGAGCCTGGAAAGTCAAGCCATTTGTAACCTACCCTCTCAAACACCTTATCTTACTACAGAAACATAATTCAAAAGATCAGTGGACTCAGAAACGAAACCAGAGACGCAAATAGGTTAGCGCTCACCTCAGTTGCAGGATAACGGGTAGAGTAATGGACCACCCAGTACCAAACCTTGCCGCTAGGGGTTTTTAAGGTGCCTTAGCGACCCGCCCACGTAGATCAAAACCCGCAAAGGTTCTGAAAGGGGGCGAGCTCGTTGGTTATGGCGATGCACTCCTCCTTCCTATTCATTTTTGGACTTTTAGCTGCGATCCAAAACGCTTCCAATGTTTTGCGCGCTAGGATATCGGGTTCATATGACAAGATCGTGACGCTAACCTCGAACTCCACGTTGTCATGTGACTGCATGCGATGAACACCTAATGGAGTGGAAGGTTTAGACTTGGTGAGCCCGTCAAGATGTTCTTTTACCCGAATGCAAAGCGGGCGCCCCGTTTCCCCTATGTAGCTGTCTCCGCACGATTTGCAGCTTATAAGGTATATTACTCCCGAGGTCATGCAGTCCCCCATTCTACCACACGGACAAATGATGCAGTTTGGCGTTGTGCACAGGCGGTCATACGCTCTATTCTGTAGTAAGATAAGGTGTTTGAGAGGGTAGGTTACAAATGGCTTGACTTTCCAGGCTCTGACGAAGGCGAGAACGCCGAAACGTTAGCCGTAATAAAGATCGATACCAGTCTTGGCCTACCGCTGAACATAATCAACTTCTATCAACAATGTAACGTGGCTTCAGAATTAGTAGCTGACCTGCAGTTCCTTGTCCAGTTCTTGTTGTTTATCCCTAAGACAATGGATCTATGTAGGACCTAAATTTTCCACTACATAATTTGATGTGGCCACTCAGATTGACGTTGATTTCTATGAGGTGCTTTTTGGAGCATAGGCAATAACAAAGATCGGGCGGCATTTGAGCCAAAGTAAGTATCCAGAGTATGACCATCAAAGGATAACATATGATTACCCATTCTCTGAAGAAAACTGCGAAACGCAAAGGCAGAAGGAGGAAGTCGGTAGCCCAGTCAAGTCGAGACAGTTCTACCGATGAGCAAAGTTCATTCCCAAAAGAAGACGCCATTTTGTCACTGCTGTTGTCTCTCAGAGTGGTATTACCCTGATGTAATAAATGAGGTAGGGGTTGTGCACTATTCAGAGAAATCTGCTTGTTTTTTAGTGAATTCCTTTCGAAGATAAATTTCAAAAAAATGTGTATGTAACAAGCGAAGTCGCCTTCTTTTTCCCGCCTAAATTGTTTATTTATTTATTTATTTATTTATTTATTTATTTATTTATTTATTTATTTACTTATTTATTTATTTATTTATTTATTTATTTATTTATTTATTTATTTATTTATTTATTCATACTTTCATACGTGCAAAAGCAAGAAAGCAAAAGCTACTGCTAAACCGTATATGTACACTGCAAAAAATGTAAGCTCCTTGAAAAGTGGCATAGCAAAAAAGAAAGAGCAGAACCGATAGAAATTTTAATTAGACCAAACTACGCTAGACTACCTGGAGGCGAAATAAGCCAATTTCTGCGGAATTTGTTGGGATTTCCTTGATAGAATCTTTAAATTTCCACAGCTAGCACGCTCTTTACTTTTAATTTTTGCTAATGTTCCTGTAATTGTTCTCTTTTGGCGACTACACAAATGCTAATTTTTGTACGGGCGAATTTTATAAGCAACATTCTCAATTTAAGCACAATCAGTGCAAACCATATCCGAAAGATTTGCCACAGATACATCTTCATGTGCTTTTCTTCTCATGCTGGTAAAAAAGTACCTACCCCTGAAAGGCTATAAATACTCATAGCATTTCTCAAGCTGTTGTTGTTATCTAAAAGACTAAATGTGATTTAACTGATGTTCTGCCCTTTTGGTTACACCAATCGACCTGCATAAAAGGTTTTCAAAAATCAGTACAGCCACTCCCACTAAGCAAGCTGAGATTCTTGAATAGGTTGGGCATCAGTGACTTGGATGAAGTGTAAGTAACTATTCGTTTGTGATTAAGCATTTACAGCTTATCCTGTCTTCTAAGGAACAAAAATAAAGAAAAAATCTAGAATAAAAATAATAATTCAAATTAGTAGGTAAAAAAATTCCTGGATCTTCTTCCATATGTCACATCACCAACGGCACTAACAACATCCATTCAAGGATTTAAACGTCCAGCCAGCTATTCGTACCTTATCTTTCTGAGCGCTCCTTTTATCTCGCAGGCTCCACGTCGAAGCCCAAGGGAGATCCGAGCCATTAATCATCCTGACATTCTGTTCAAAACGCACGCGCGTCACCCTCCGACGTAGACTTTTGCATGTTGACAGCGGGAAAGACGGTAAATTATGGGAACGCGGACAAATATGCAACAAACACATGAAAAGTGCAATGTGATATTGTTATGATGGGCCAGAAAGCAGCGTTTTGGATGATAATATGCGAGGGGGACCACTGTGACATCATTTCTGCCAATTTTCTCAGTTTTCCTTCGCTTTTTTCAAGTGGAAGCACAGCTCTCAATCAGTGCTTTCTTTTGCTTCACAGCAGCGTTCGTTTCTAATTGGATAGCAAATTGGAAATGCTACTTAATTGGAGATTGTTGAGCGGAGTCACAGCAGCAGCATGGATTCCATGGCGTTTTCCGTGGGAATGCTTAGTCAAGCTTGAAAATGGACAGACCTCTGGATTTGCTTCGTAACTGCGACAGAGAAAGACGTTTCCATAAACTAAAATGGCTCTGTCACCGACCCTCATTGAATGAAAAAACTTGTGCATATATAATAATTTGATCGACTTCTTTGTCATTACTAAACTTTTACAAGAAAAATTGTATTGTAGTGATACATAAACATGACGGTCTAGGAAATAACGAGCAAAATCAAGATGATAATGTAATTTTCACACTAATCCCAAGTTTCGAGGGGGCTAGTATGGGCTACGTAGTGCTCGGAGACGCAGGACGTGAACGTTGGTTTGCTGGCCTAGTTTTGCTTGGTTGTGGGTTAGCGAATCCTAGCCCATGTTTGCTAGTTGTCCCTTAAAATCGTACAAGATTTTTATGGCTTCTTGAAGGTGAAAACTACTCCCAGAGGTGTGTGCCGCTTTTTCTGGCTTTCTTTTATTAGTAATAGCCATTTGGAAGCCATATAATCGGTGAATTCCACCTTATGAATGGTTGCACCGAATAGACGCCGTAAGCAGGCCACGGAGGGACTGCTCGATACTTCGGATATGTGACAGCTTTTTCTAAAAATCAATCTATGAAACTGATTAAAGCGTTTATGCTAGTTCATTTCCAACCATCCCTATTACAAATTTTTGGAACATCCAAATGTGAAAGTGACCTGCTTTCAGGACGTGAAAATCGATGTCAATTTTGTTAATATCGGATCCATCCAACAGCTCGAGTTTTCACAACCTTTGGTCTGTTCCCTGCACATCCTAAGAGCTAGGCTCTCTTCAAATCGATTTGGTTTCCGATGTTCTCCCATCCATTTGGTAAACTTGCATTTTTGCCCAAACTTGAATATAAAGGTATTTCTGAGAACCTATGACATACGTATTAGGTTGTCGGGAAATGATTGAGACACTCCAGGTTTTTATCACTCTCCAGAATTTTTTCTCTTCAATTAGGGAACTCCAGGACTTGTTGTAAGCAAAGTGTATACCCATAGCCTTGGGCTACTTTCAGGGCCAGACTTGTCTGCACAGGTTCAGAAATCGGGAAACTACAGGTCAAAGAATCCATCAGTCAATGATCAAAAATCCTTAAAGTTGACGGAGTGTTGTATGGCCAAGGAGTGCCTGAGTGACCGAACAGGGTGTAAGTTGGAGAGTGCAAGATTGGGCAAGGGTATCGAGTATGGTAACGCAGTCCATGCCTGCTCCTCCTACTAAGGACAATTGACAAAGCCACATGAGGGTGATTTTTGTGCACCAAAACGTGCATTTCTACAGGTCGATGTCTCTTTTCTGCCGGTCTTTGCTCTAAATTGATTATTGCAAAAGGTGTTGTTGCTCATCATATCGCATGCCAGCAACTCCGGCGGAGCATGCCCTGCTCCAAAGCTTGCAAGGTCGTCTAGATGGTGAATGTCTTTGAGGAGACATATCTACCGAAACGGAAGAAGAAAATCGACGGTTTATGGTAGCGTGGCTAACGAGCAACGGGCCAAATACCATAGTGGTATAGTCACCCCTCCTGCTCGCACTGGCGCCCAACAAGAGCTTGAAAAAGGAAATCACTCGAATTAGTTGCCCGTGCCTTCTCGCTCCTACCTGCACAACGGCGCAACGCTACATCTTGGCATACCCATGGAGTAATTGCTCCGGGACCAGGCTATCACATACTCACATATCCTGGGCCCAAGCCATGTGCGAGAGATACAAGAGAAAAATTTTGGTGGAGTGTCTCAATCATTTCCCGACAACCTAATATTTTAACACCTCAGCTCATTGCTCCAAGTACATAACCTCACTGATCATTCTTCAATATTAGGGTAGTAAATTGGGAATGCGTGCTGAACTCTCAACGTCTTCATGAAAATGTTGCCAAACGTCTGTTCTCAAGCATTTGACACTATCTGAAAGAGCAAGTCTTTTTATTGAATTTATTGGTCTATGTCCGTTTTACCGAACATTCCTCCATTCTTGATTTCCAAAGAAATTTATAAGAAAACCTACCAAAATCTCAGAGTTTCCATTACCCGTTTTTTTTTATATAGTTAAAGAAAGTAAAAACGCATTGGAGCACTACCGCAGGTCATGTGAAGAATTTATAAGAAAACCTACCAAAATCTCAGAGTTTCCATTACCCGTTTTTTTTATATAGTTAAAGAAAGTAAAAACGCATTGGAGCACTACCGCAGGTCATGTGAGCAATTAGAAGAATTTCTGGTCACTTCGCTAAACTCCATACGACAACCGATCACATGAAAATGGCCATGAACTTGGGTAACTGAGCCAAAATTATGACTGCCAATCGATTCATCGACTGCCTGTTCTTCATATCTCGAATCAGAATTCACGCATTTAACTGTGACAATAGTATAGCCCAGCTTTTGCTCTATCATGCAACCAGCAGCTTGTTTCGATGATCCCTCCGTGGAAGAGAAAAAGTCTAAAACTGTGACGAAACCAAACTTCAGGTAAGCCGCAATTTTAAGTCACGGCGCTGCAACGTCCCTCATGAGAGCGGTCACTCTCTGTGTGGAAGATGTCGGAAGTTCAACAAGAAAACGTCTGGCGCTTTCGCATTTTTTAGGAATATCTGTATAAAAAGGAGTTCATAGGAATAAATGATTTATTAAAGGCATCAGTGAGTAATATGCAGCTGTCTCGGAGCTTAGAATAACCGTCACAATCGTTGCAATCAAAACATATTAGGAAAGCGCCATCCCACAAACTTTTCAATTCTGCGGCAGCCTTTTTGACAAGAATGGTTTCCAATGGAGATCTTGAACATCACCGAAGCTTCTACTACTTTCACTTCACGTTTCCACTTGGAACTGCCCCGTAAGCGACGGGTGTGTGGGTGGCATGAATTCACGGACATTTTCTTCTTCAAACTCTTCGTTAGGGACTAGATAGTTGGTGAGAATAGAGACGACTTGAGAGTTCAACAGCTGCAATCGCCGGATGCGTTCCACCATTCGAGTCAAACGCTGGAAAATACAGTTATAAGCGAGAATTCAGAGGAGATGAGCCTGTCACATACCACTCCGTTGACAGTATCATCCTTTCCATCGAGTTTCTGTATTCGGTGCAGATGGTAGCAGAAATCGAGGACTTCGAATCGCCGCTGCTGCCCTAGCAAACAGATGATGGTCATTCCAGCCCACTGTAGCGAGTCGCCGAAAAGTTCCCTGAACACAATGTGAATCGCTGTGTGATATCTAACCTTACCTTGCAATGTAAAGTCACTTAAATTCTACATATAGAAATAATAACAGGAGTTCCCCGAGTTTTCAATTTCAGTGCATGAAACTAGCAGATGGATAAAACGGCACTTCCACGGGTTTTCGAATTTTCTCAGCTCGTGATTAAAAACGGCATGACAAGGCACGAAACCTTAGAGGCCTTCACATACCCGATCTGTGTGTTCTTGCTCTTGCACGATCACATATAATATGTATCAAAATGTCCTTCAAAACAACTCTATGCACGATTGTGAGGAAAAAAAAAACGTGAGAACTGGTTGTGAGCTCATTTTGGTGATTTTAACGAATTCACAGATTACTCCTACACCACAACTTTCAGTTAGCAGCGCCCATATTCATGAACGTTCCCGGGAAGGTTCTGAGCTTTCTGTCCACCTAGAATGGGAGTTCGACCTACATAATTGTGGCATACCTTGCTCTCCTTACCACAACTCATTATAGGTAACGATAAGACGAGTCGCTGCTATACCCTTTTTACTTCGAAATTTATATATTTGAGAAGGGCGAGTGGGTCACAACCTGCCCGCGTCCGTTCATAAATACGGACCCAGGATACAACCATGTGAAACTTATGGTCATACGGCCCCTCCACGTCTTGCGGCCTACATCAGGGACCCTGGAGGTTTGTTTAACATTTAACTGTTGACCTTTAAATTTCTAGCTTTTGATGGAGTTACATGAAATTTAGTTCAACAATTGAAAAAAATCGGTTTCCTTCTCAGATTTAGAGCCACCTCTATGGCCTACAATGTTGGTCAAAGACTTTATAGTCACACTGCACATTGCAATACGTCTGCTGCTAAGAAAATGACGATCGCAAGAGGTTCTCAACTGGTCGAACACCACCGTTTATGAGAAATTCTAGCCACAACAGCACGTTTCATGTAAACCCTCTTTGTCGACATTACAAAGCGACTTTCTGCAATCCTTTTTGGATCCCGTCCCAGACCTAACTTATCCTGATCATCATGGGTTGTGGTTTCTTCTCGGGACTCAATCGAAATAGGCGGTTAGTTGAGACCCGTCTCAGGTTATCGGGCCTCGGGGTGTGGGAAAAGGGCGGAGGTTGGAAGCTTCACTGCCGGATTAATTACTAATTTTTTTCATTTCCTCAGAGGTTACAAACAGATTAGTCCAATAGTGCGGCCGGATCAGTAAGAATGATGGAAATATGTGGTGTGAAGTAGCATTCCCATACAGCGAACAGCGACTTTTTTCCTTTGTCCTTGAGAGATTATCCTCCAAACTAGGGAAACTACAATCGTGCATAGTTCTTTTGAATTAAATTATTGAAAAGATCTACCCACTCGACTAGGCGTTCGTCATCACTAATACGTGGTTGACAAATGAAGAATTGAAGGGCAGACCATACGCGATGGAATTCGACACATTCGTCGACCCACATCACACCATTCGGTGGGTATCCACCAGTCCAAAGCTAAAAGGGGTGAAAAAAATACGTCGCAAATTATGTGCGGAAACATCAGAACATAATATGAGCTGACGAACCGGATCATCACCAATCATTTGACGAATTCTTCTTAGAAACATGTCAAAGATGTTCAATCCACAGCAGAGCCGTTCCTTCGTCATAAGTTCAGCTTCACGAGATATGGCAATTTGCTTAAGAAAAAACGTATTTAGCGTTCATGCAGCGTTTGCTTTACTCTCGAATTCGCTTATAACAATAGAGAGAGCCGAAACAAGTGTGATCACCTTATCATCACCGAACTTTTCCACAACATTCGTCAATTGAATTCTAGAATATTTCTCCTCAAGCTTCGCTAATTGCTTCTCTTGTTCCGCAACATCTGTAAATATACAAGATCTCATGCCCGTTCTCAACCTTATTGTGAACTTGATCACGTTACTTTTCAACTAATCTTGGGTTTGAAGAAAAAGATTTGCAGAATGATGAACAGAGAAGAGAGGAAATATACAAACTTTTAGCGGGTGGCTTTGGAATGACATTAGTGAATGCTGCAGCGGCAAGAAGATCCTGCACCTCCTCTTGTGCCATTCCCAGTTCCAGCTGTTCACAGAACAATATGATATTTCCCAGCTCTCGAAGATCCTTGAAAGAAATAAATAAGAGAAGACAAAACAGACGAGATTAATGTGTACATCTACTAAGGCACGGATGCAGTGGTTTTTCAGAATCATTGGCGTATTAATAGTGCGTTCCGCCAGAGGAAGTTGGTTAGGACGATGCCACAGAGGAAAAGAACGAGGGAAAGTGCGTAGCGATTGGAATGGGTGACAAGAAAGACAACAGGCACGAATACTTTACTATCTTTGCTTGTGAAACACACTACAGATAATGAGCTAATGAGCCATAGCTCGCAAATGATAAATAACCAATGCGAACACTTACCTGACAGAACTCTCCCTTCAGCTCGTTGTACTTCCCTACCCCTTCAAGGTGATGAAAGTAATACTGGAGGACTCCTGAAAACGTCAATGATGAGGATCACATTTCCCATGTGCAAATTCGAACGATGTCTGGCTTGAAAAGGCGAGAAGAAAAGACAAGCGTAGAATTTTTCAGAGTACAGAAGGCAAAACCCAATAAAACTTTCCGGGCAAGTCATACCATTTTTCACAACATAGACGTAATCTTACCTGGACTACCATAGTCGCTTCTTGGCAGTTTGCACAGCTTAGGCATGACTGAATATATAGCCCTTAGATGACGTTTCAGTTTTTCGGTAATCAACAATCGCGCCATTTTCAGGAGCTCTTCGAGAATGACAGCAATGCCTAAATAGTATTAGCATAGCTTTGCACGAGACTATATGTCTGGAGGATTCCTTTTACCTTGATACTGCAGTAGCCGCGCAATCGCTTTGAGGTGAGGGATTCCAATGAAACGAGCGTACGAATAGAAAATGTTTGCAAATGCTGCATTCAGTGACTTCGAACCCCACAGGTAAACGAAAGACACCTGTGGTTTCCTTTCCCGAGCTGGAGTCTTCCGAAACACCTCCTAGAATCACCAACAATGCTACCCGGGAAGATGAACCATGCCGCAGCAAAACAAACAAAAAAAAAATTAATTAACAGATGAAAAGGGGGCCAACCTTCGCGCGCACAAATCGATGGGTAGATCCGTTGTAGATGAAATTAGGAACAAAGTCGTAGTTTAGTTCCCAGAACACGTGCAAAGTGATACGACCATGAGGTGCCGACACATTATGATTAGCCTGTACGAATAAAAAATCAGAGTAAACAATAATGAGGAGCTGACAATGCCAGAAAAAAGAACCACGAAAGTGATTATCAAAACAATGTCTGTCAGTGGAAACATACGTTACTAAAGATAACTACCTCAAGAAGAAGGTCGTTGAAATCCGCAATAGAGAACAGTCTCTCTCGCAACAAGGAATGGCACAATCGGTTTGTCTCGATGTTGAAGTCGAGTTCCTGAATGTCATAGCTGCTTACTCAAAACAAAGAGAATGGCAGGGTAACAGGGTTTTCCGATCAGAAACAAGGCACATGTAGTGGCCAAAACTCCAAAATGAAAACACTCCAAAATTTTCTAGCAACCACGAAAAAAAACTGACCACAATACTGGAGAGTTCGGCGCTTTCAAACATCCAAATCGCAGTATCAAGTGCCTTTAGAAGAGCAATATTGATACGCTGAGATATGAGGCGATTTAGATCGATAGAACGACCAAGCAACTGCAATACGCATTCTTTAAAGGCAGAATAGCTATAATAGAACATTGACTCAAATACTATACCTGCACATGTCTTTGTCTCAGCACTCCATCAAAGCGACCAGCTGGAGGCGTTCGAATCGTTACCCCAGCTCGTTGGCAGTCAAGTTTGAAACGCTTGTCTAGCATCATGCTCAAATAGAAATCTCACCGTAAGGGAACTTAATAGATCATGAATAGAAAGGAAATGAACAAACCATGATGCGAGCTGTTTAAAGTGTGTGAAAACCATATCAGAGAGTTTGTAAATGAACTGATCGAAACACAAATTTACCTCCGCTTCAACCTAGAGAAAAATTCAACAATCACATAGTTTACAAATGGTTTGTGGGAAGATTCACACACCTCATCGAAAAGGAATCGCTTTTTAAAATTGAAGAGGCTGTAGTTAGCTGCATCGTTGTACAAATCCAGCTGATATAATGCTCCCTCGACTAATGAAGAATCAGGGTTCGTCAATATGTGATCAGTCAATATCCATGGAATGGACATTTCGATGGGGAACTGCAACACACTCGATAGAGCTGACTTTTTGCACTTGGAGAAAATTTCAAAGAAATCATGCCGGATGTATAAGAGATGGAATCATTGTGATAAAAGAACTGATGGAAAGTATAGCGTAAGAAACCAGCTGCACCTGTATTCGTGATCCCATTGTCATTTCCAGGTAGAACTCTCTGAACCAAAGTTGACTGAGTTCGGCAGCTTCTGCTAGTGAGTCCGAAAGACGAAAAAGAGCCGGCCAATGAGTTGACTTCCTGTGTTAACAGAGCCTATTATTGCTCCGCAACCATCAACACATTTTGCATAAGAGGACCAAATTATGTGATGTTTTCGTATTAGTGAGACAAATAGTTAAAGGAGTGACTATGCATATACTTATCAGGTAGAATAAGCCATTAAATATCTCCATAATGGAATTCTGACAAACAATTTTAAGAAAAACAAAGTTTTTTTCTTTCGGTATGGAAATAGATGCTAGCTGGATACCTTAGAAAGATGGAGATCCTCTCTATGGTTTTCGCATCGAGTTCTTTTCGCAACACCCTTTTTCCGCCGCTAGCTCGCTCAGATATCAACGATTCTAACTGGGTTCTGGCCATGTAGAGCTGCAATCAGACCATATAATCCTGGATTCACTCGAATTTCCCGCTCAAAACACGATGCAATCTATGCGTAGGCGTTTGCTAAGGTTAACAGTCTGACAAATCCTCTTGAGAGCGAGGTTTCTTATACTTTAAGACATTATACCTAGAGTTCCAACATACTTTAGGAAACCTACAAGTGCAAACAGTCGCAGAAGACCTTAGTTTCAAATATTTGAGTTCAATTTCTTACCTGGGTACTGCTCGGCGCAGGAGGAGAAGCTCTTCGGGCAATGCGCAGGTCGCTACTCGAACTAGTTGTAGACTCTTTTCCTTGCCGCTTCTTCGATTTTTCTACCGATGGTCGTGATTCCGATGCTGCCGAATATGCGTCTATACATGTGTCGCGGACCGATTGCAGGATGCTTAAAAGATGCACAAACTGCTCGCCTTTATTAAAGGCACAGTCCCACCTCAAAATCGTTTTTGAGATTTCCGCATCGAATGATTCTCCAGTGACTGCTGATCAGAACGGTATAAGTGATTCCGTTCAAAACCACCAAAAACCTCTTTTTTGGATACCCGACTTTGGAGGAGCCGTTGGGCGGAGTCGGGGGGCGGGGCCTAATATCCCTTCGAATAATTCACTCCTGGGTGCGTAGTTTCTGAGGAAAATCTTATTCATAGAAAGAGTTCTTCATCCACTCCCAGCAGCATAGAAATTGCGTTTCATGTAATGCTAGCAAGGGAGTACATGGTGTCGAAACCCTGCAATCTCGTGCAACAAGGCGGATTTACAGGGTTTGTGCAACCTGTACTCCATTGTTGGCAACACATGAAACGCAATTCCTATTCTGTAGGGAGTGCATGAGGAACACTTTCGATGAATTAGATTTTCCCCAGTAACTGCGCGCCCAGAAGTGAATTATTTGGAAGGATACTAGGCCCCGCCCCCCGACTCCGCCCAATGGCTCCTCCAAAAACGGGTATCGAAAACAGAGGTTTTTGGTGGTTTTGAACGGAATCACTTATACCGTTCTGATCAGCAGTCACTGGAGATTCATCTGATGCAAAAATCTCAAAAACGATTCTGAGGTGGGACTGTGCCTTTAAAGGCGAGGTTCGGGCAAAATTTCATTTCCTCGATTTTTATTTAATTCGTCGCCCACGGCGACGATTCGGACGGAAACAATCGAAAAAAACCCTGAAGAAAACCCAGAACGAACGGTTTCCATCGACCAGTTTTGGTATGCCGTTTGCACGTTTGCAGCGGCCGTGCTTTCATATAACGTTATACGGCGCGCCCACATGTTGTCTATTGTGGGGTCGTAAGAAAAAATTCATTTTCAGATGACTGTGCAGTCCGTTTGATAAGGGTGGTTCCAGGAAGAGTTCGTTGAGGTGTCTGTATCCATGCGTATCACCCAACTTCGTCTATTATGCACGCGAGCATCTTTTGTGAGATGGAGCGTGTTTTCCTACGGCTACTGTAATCTCCAAACGTTTGGTCTCATATCTTGCGATAGAGCTCACGTCCAGCTCTCAAATTTGATATGCGTGCTACACACATTGCGTAGATTCTACGAAACAAAAATTCTGGATGGGCAAGATTTTGGCCGGACCTTGCCTTTAAGCATGTTCATGCAGCTTACACGCTTCGAAGTGAATAATGACACGTGTATACCTTGCCAAAAGATCCTTCTTGCCTTTGACAGCTTTCTGGATTGGTTCATTGAACGCATGTTGTACGAAGCCTTGCAGTTCCGTGTAAATGTGCCGTCTGAATAAGGAAAACTCTTAGGCAACATACCACTAAACAGACTCTAACATAGTCTCCAGAGCTGTGGGAAGACTAACCTGATTGCATTAGACAGAGAAGATTCTATTCGACCCAGTAGTGATTGTAAGCCTTTTATCATTGAAATTGTCTGTATCAGGGCAGTTTTCTCAGCAGATGAGTAATTATACCTAAAGAGGTAAGTTTGTTCTGGCTTCAAGAAAAAGCCGGTTTAACATCGTAAATATAATTAGGAGCATTGATTCCAACGAAGCCTGAATGCAATCATACCTTGTAGCTCGTTCATACTCTTCGGCAGATTCGGGGCAATCTTTATTGTCTCTGCTATTCGTGGGATGAAGAAGTTTCCAGCTTATGGTTTCCACTACGTCCGCGGTCCACTGGCATAGCAGCTGCATCCCACTAAGAGCCAACGAGGTCATCTCACGGTTCTCAGCGTCCGAATTTAGGGACACGCGATCACTGATAGCGACCTGGAACAAAAATCTGCCAGGGTTATTGCAAAAATGAGAATGACATGGAGATATAGGCAAACAAAGACTATAAAGCCATCAAATGACATCCATTCTCTTACGAAAGTTTGAAAATCACCACAAAACACAAAAGTATCCGTATTGTAAGGACTAACATTGTTGTTCAACTTTGCAAGCTGAGTAACATAAGACTCGTGATCGGATCGCGTTATCTTCATCTTTTCAACTATGTTGACATGACATTTGTCGCCTGCAATACAATGTAATTAGAAACAGGAAAAACTGCAGTGAAGGTACTGGGAAAATCAAAGTTATGAGAAGATGTTAAGAATTACCCTCTTTGTCACTCAGCGGCCATTTACTTGCTTCATAATATTGTGACCTTCTCACAAACGAAAACGGCTGTATTTGCATGTCTCCATATAGCGGGACAACTTCTAGGGACTAAACATGAAAAATATGAGGGAACACTAGCAAAAAATAGTTTTAAAAAGCCTGTATATGAAACACAGCTTCGGAACGAGAACAACAGCCCAGTTAAGTAAGAAGTGATGTAAACGTACTTTGAAAATCTTATCTAGGCGATTTATGCTCAGACGCTTTTTCTGATCCATCTTCGCTACATTTGCAGCATCTCCATCCATGAGGAACAGAGAGAAAGCAATGACCTGATAATCACCAGACGCATTACTGAAGGATAAAACCATGCTGCACACAAATAGTAAGTAAAAATTACCTTGACAAACATGTGCCTTTCTGAAGGAGTAAGATACAAGTGATTTTCGAACATATGAGCGCAAATGTTTATGACATCGGCGAGAAGTTCCTCATAGGCTTCAATCTACAAGCATCCTTTTGGAACCAGACTCTAAAACAAGTGGAAGTGTAGAAAGAAAAACAACGTACCTTCACCATTCTGGCTCTTAAATCATCCTTAATTTTATTTTGGGTGGCCAAGAACATACTCAGATTCTGCATATCATGGATAGTTTGAGTGTCGGACATGACTTGAAGGAATTGTGCGGATCTGAACACATGGTTTGCTGATAAAATTCATTTGAGGAAATAGGAAATGAGAAAAGGTTGCAAAACTCTAGAAAGTAATCACCTTCGAAAGGTGGAAAAGTCATTCTTTATTGATGCCTTCATATTTTTCAATTCATCCAAAACTGCAAACATGTTCAAGAAGCGTCCCAACGTCAACAGATATGCTTCAGAGACAAAATCCTAAAGGTCGAACTTTAGATTGTCGATAGATTGGCAAAACGTGTTCACACACCTTTCTTTTTTCAGTATGACAGAGTCGGCGAACTTCCTCACAGAAGCGTGAAATGGCATCATTCTTGAATAAAAAAAAGTTAACGAAAATAAATTTCTTAAAACAACTATGTGATTATGTTTCTTACTAACCGTGAAAAGCATGAACTGTTGCAGTTTGTCAACCTCAGGCCTCAGCACCTCCACCACTTTCATGTTAATTTCAACACGATTCGGTTGGTCATTTGATTTGACCTACAAAAAAACATCGAGAGTTGGTTGAGGACACTACAGTTAAAACTATACCGTAGGCACAGCACGAGAGCAGCATCTCCATGTATAAAGATTGGCCGCATGTTGCAAACCTTCGGTTAGCAGGTCGTTCTAAAAAAAAGAAGTTTGAACTAAAAAACCGATTTTTGAAAGTGTCATTTCCTATTCAACATACATATGAAAAGACAATCAAAGCACTTAAAACTTACAAAACATGTTTTAAAGAGGTCGGCACTATTAAGGGTAACACCATCGAAGCGCTAGAAGAAACGTGAGCTTTTCCATCTATAGGTAAAGGTGCGCCCGCTCCACTGTTACAAGACTCGAAAATTCGCGTTTATTTTGTTATTTTGATTGAACTTGGAAGGAAATGGTTGAGAGTTTCTCGTCAGAGGCAAATGAATCGAACCTATGCTTGAATTCGTCGTCATGAAAACCGCGAATATCGGGCAAACGATGGCATGGATACAGTTAGCTTCCACCTTACTGCCTGTTTAAGAGGACCAGTACCTACCCGGAGCGGGGTGATTGAAAGATTCCAGAGCACCGAGTCTACTACACAATGAATTTTCTTAGATCCTATTTGGGGTACCCCCAACCAAAGCAAAAAAAAACCTACCAAGTGGATGTGAACTGTACTCTATAGCCGGACCCTCAAATTACTAAGCCACTTTTCCTCTTATCTGCTACCAGTGGCGGACGCAGAAAGTGTGCGGGAGTATTGTCATTTCCAGGTAGAACTCTC
>JARK01001349.1:171038-214026 GCA_000688135.1 Ancylostoma ceylanicum | reverse complement strand
GGGGGGGGGGGGGGGGGGGGGGGGGTGGGAAAAACCAAAATGAGCTAATCCGGCGAGATTGTAGGCAGGGCTGCACTGATCGGATCTATTAAATAACCATCTAAAAATCTGCAAGCCAAATGAAAAATAAAATAAAATGTGCTTGTTCAATCCGAAACAATAACTGCATTAGATTTGCGTTTCACGAAGAACAGAGTAAACTCACAAAGAGGGCATGGCGTGTCGCTTCCTCGATGTACTTAGAAACACCTGTCACATATGCATTTCTGTCCTCGAAATTGGTATCGAAATTAGTCCTGAAGGAAAGAAGCTTACAGACCTAAGAAGATCGAGAACAGCAGAATGACTGACCTGCATAATAAGGGAAGGGGGCGAGCCTCAATGGAAGGTTGGTCATCTGGTAGAATTAAATCCTCCAGCAACTAGGAATTCACAGATTTTCTTGTATTCAGCTGTCAATTACGGGAAACAACCCACCTCAACATTTCCTAGAGCATCTTTCAAAGTGACGGTTTCAGACATACGCACACAATGAGGGTGACCGGCGATTCGCTAGCATATAAGCGTGGCTTCTGGTGCGCTCTGCTGTGGATATCGTGCTCCAGTGCGAATTTATGTCTTTGAGTCAGCCTTTTTTAGATGTCGTTTTTATTTCTGAGGTTGTCAGTTGTCTTCGCTAGGTTCACAGAAGTTTTTGGCTGAAGGGGCAAGATAATCTCGACCATTTCGCCCATGTTACACAAGATGAACTGTTCAGAACAATCGCCTGTCGTTACAGTAATCTTTTTAGGCGTCGATTAAATTGTGCGGTTGTGCAGCCAGAGTATTGCACTGAATTTCACGACTGCCCCTTCAGGAACGTTTACTATGGGGTTTTTGGAGATGCACACTCCGAATATGGCAACCGTATATCGTTTTTATCGATTACATGGCATTATTCGGCTAGTTCCTGCCCCAAAAAACTCAAAACGATAGTTTCCGCTCAGGCTGTGTTTGTGAGGGTCATTTGATGCGCTAATTACGATACTCATTTCCAGGTAGAAATGCCTCTCCTACTCGTTACTGGGTATCCATCTTGCGGCAAATCCACAATTGTTCGTCGGATCCGAGACTATTTCGCAAACGAAGGAAAAGATGTGGTTATTATCTGCGACGATGACTACTCCACTTTTTGCAGAGATGATTACAATAATGCAACCAAAGTAAGAGCTCTTGATCATCCTAGATTGCAGAGCCTTTCATTCTCCTTTGATTTATTCTAATTAGAAATGCTATTTTCAGGAGAAGGAGCAACGCTCGTTTCTGCGTTCTTCACTACAGAAGTGTTTGAATCAGAATACCGTTGTTATTTGTGATGCTTTAAATTATATTAAAGGTGAGTTGGCTTATGTATCACCCATGGTCAAGGGTACCGTCCCAGCTCAGAATCGTTTTTGAAATTCTTACATGAGAGAAATATCCAAGAGCTCCTGATAGCAATACTACTCATGATTCCGTGAATAACCGCCGAAAAATCCGGGGGAGGAGGGTTCACTAGTGATCTGTACTGGGTTTGGACTGTTGAGATGTTCGCTAATGGTCAATACTTCAATACCTCTTATTAGTGCGTTGCAGCAAAGTCCTTAATTTTGCAGCTTGTTTTTGACGTTGCTTTTGTCGCGGACGCGGGCCGCACGCTGAACAGTGCCGCTTACATCTCAGACCTTTGCTCGGGAGTCCCGCTAGACAAAACGCTTCCTTATCACTTTCGGGACAAAATCAGGAGCACCGGCGGGAGACATCATTTTGGTTTTGTTGCGGGATTAACCCGAGAATGGTGCGGGTTTGTTATTGGTATTGGGTCCACGTGGTAACCCTTATCAAATGAAAGGGGTATATAAGGGTCTCACTTTGCAGGTAGGCTTCAATCTACACTCCGCTTCGGCGGAGAGTGGAGTCGTACGGGACTCGTCTGGCCTGCTGAGGCCCGGTTAATACGGTGGCCCAGTGTGAAGACCAGGCGAGATGCGTAGGAGGCCGTCGCACTCGGCCGTGACGCGGATGCGAAATCGCTAGTAGCGGCCGGCGTCGGCCCACGGACCGCATACGCGTTGCGGTCACCGTGCATTTTTGCTTTCTTTCGTTTTTCAGTTTCGGGACAAAATTCGGTCTCCCGCACCATGATACTGGTATCATTTTCAGTACAAAATCCGGTCTCCCGCCGGAGCTTGCGGGATAAAATCGGGATGTTGTGGGACAAAAACTCAAAGTTTTTGATGACTCCCGCTCACCCTCGAGCGGGAGTCATTATTTTGTCAGGCGGGACTCCCGAGCGAATGTCTGAGATAATCGAAAGCTACAAATAGTCAGTGGCAGTGTGTATGTGATAAGAGTGCAAAATCATTATACATCCTCTCCCGAAACTTCCCGTCTTTTTTTTTTCGAAGTTTTTTGAATATAGCAGCTCAGAAGTCGGGATCTCAAAAACCACCGAATTATCGGAAGTCTGGAATTCCGCTTAATCAGTGCCGTGATCCTTCTCCTGATGTCAACTTATGTGAATTAATTACATAAGTTGGCAGTGAGTATCTCGGTACATACAGTGGACTCCAAACGGCCGCAGACAAGGGGCTTGACTGCGGCGCGGCGTTCTTGGGCAGAGACATGGGGGCTCTGCAAGCTGGCTCTGATTGTCTGCTGCGGCGTGGCATTCGAATTCTCTGCTGCTGGCAGAAGCAGACACCCAGAGCGACCACGCAGAGCCCTCGTGTCTCTGCCCAACAACGCCGCGCCGCAGTCCCGCCCCTTGCCTACAGTCATTTGGAGTTCACTGTAACTATGTGGAACTCAAGCTCCATACTCGCTCACAAGAGTTGCATCATCTGCATCTTGGCACTCTGATCGTTTTTGCATCCGCACGTTCCAGTGATGTCACCCTTTACTGAGTGGGTGCTGAGATCCTCTGACTTAATATATCCGAGTACACAGCATATATGCCTCTTCAGTGGAATGATTCAGTTATGTACGAAAGATCGAGAGATTGATATGAGAAATCTGATTGTGAGTAGTGAGTGCCTTGTGTGGACTGACAACATCATTCTGACTGGTAGAAGTCATCTCCATTATAAAACGAATCAGTTCCACCTCCTTCACATAAGGTGCATTACATATGAGCGGTGAACACCAATACTGTAAAGATCATCGAGTCGTCGATGATACCACTACCATTTTTGACCGATCTTTCGGTGTGGTTAGACGAGCGGTCCTGACCACTGAAATCTTCTATAGCTGAGCAATTTCGCGTTATTCGTCGTTAGTGGGCATACTAGTTAACACAACAGTTTTCAGTTGTTTAGGATATCGATATGAATTGTTTCTCATTGCAAAACTATGTAAAACGACTTACGCTGTTCTCTATTGCCATGCCGCGGAAGAAACATGTAAATGGCTGAATGAAGGGAAGCAGGAGCAGATGAGGTTGGAATATCACGATTTCTATTCATTTTGCCCTAGTCACAGTAAAATGTTCAAAGGTATAAAGAGGAAACCATCGGCGAACTTATAGCTCGGTACGAAAAACCCGAACCGCGCAATAGATGGGATTCTCCATTGTTCGAGGTCAAAGTCGGAAAAAGTGAGAGGTAGGTCAGCTTCTGAATAGATCGCGTTGTAAAATTTCCAGCTTTATTTGATGTAAAATTATTGCTAATGTGCAGTGTTTAGAAGTGTTGCTGACGGTATGCCAGATGATATGAGTATAGACCTAGAGCATCCTTCCCCAAAATTTGTCGAATTGCCTTTCTCAGAAATTTTCAAGTGGCTCATTGAGGTGTGTCTTCCCGAGTAGCTGGACAACTCTGACAATTTTTGCGCAGTTTTCAGGGAACAGCACTTGTTGAAAATCAAAGTACACAAGTAGCCCCGTTGGCACCCATCAACTTCCTCCATGAACTTGACCGCGTTACACAAGAAGTTGTTAGTGCGATAATGGAAGGACAGAGGAACACACCAGTTGGGCATCATATTGTTATCACGGCCCATCAGCCTAGTGAAAATAAGGTATCATTACAGCTCGTGATTCATTAACGTTGCAGAGTTACGTGATTATTATTTTTCAGGTGGCAGTGAAGAAGTACCGAACCTTGGCTGAGTTGACGCGACTGCGGCGACAGTTCATCAACATGTCCAAGTTGCATCCTATCGATAGCAAATCGAAGATAGCTTCATTATTTATTCACTATCTCAACAGCAATCCGTGACTACAGTGAGCGCCCTCTTCATTAATTTATCATTAACATTTGTCGAGCCATAGGTTTTCCATACATGTTCTATAATTTTCTGTAAAAAAAATGGCTGCCCAGGGTTTCCTGTTCTGCAGTCGCAGGGAAATGTAAGGGGTAGTTCCTTTTTTCGGTGCGTTTGATCCGCTCATGCGTTTTCGCGAGGCCATATAGTCGCGGTGAGAACCACTACATGTGCGAAGTGACAGGTAGCAGAGCTGTCGTGTCGCGCGTGTGCGCCTTACCATACCTAGCAAATTCACATAACCTCGCGAAATTACCTTACTCGATTCAGCGAAAGCGCCAATTATTGTGTTTCTTTATGAGCAGTAATCCGGTCCAGTAGGTAACCAACCACTTTTGAACAATTTGATCGTGAGCGACACCCGCGTCACGACGGAGTATAAACAGATCTTCTCATTAGATGTCTGAAAAGTAATGCCGATCCGGGTTCTAGACGGTAGCTTGGAACATCTGTCTCTGTGTCTGTGCAAATACGTAGTTTTTGACTAAAGTGAAGAAGTAGAAGTCTACTGCTTCCAGACCAGCAGCTTCCCGTATACTATTTGCTTCAACACTCACCAGCTAGAAATAAATGTCCCTTTGTTTCGCATAACCTAATCTACAACCTGCTATGAGTTGATGCACTAGTCCTCGTAGAAAATGTGATATCTTCGTCTATAGGCGCGGAATTGTAAGGCGGACCAAATAGCTCTCTTCCAGGAGAAGTTGTTAAATTTTTTTGTTATTTGTTGTTGTTCTCATGTACATAAATATGTTAACTTCTCGTTTATTCTACTCCACCCATAACATTTAATAACAGCTTAACAAATCTTGAATCAATCTCAGCGTAAAGAAAAATCTATAGGTAAAACATTTCAATCAAATGCGGTGAGATACAAGTAGTGATGTGGAATGATTTCTTCATCTAAAATCTAATTTCTAAAAAAGTGTAGAACGAGATTGTTCCACAACCACCACGGCTATTGCATGCTGTTCGCCCTATCTGCCGCTGCCTTCACTGCTTCGATGATTGCTGAGCGGAAACCTGAACAGTTATTCATTAAAGTAGAACTATTGGGATGATAAGGAAGAATGAAATGAAAGAGATGGAATGAATGAACGAACGGAGATATACGGCCGACAATTGGAAATTTGTCTGTGAATAGCCTAGATTTCACAACACTGCACAGTGACACTACTTTTTGTCTGCAGATATTCTTTCAAACTATGGCGCTGCTTGCACGCGTAAATAACCTTGAATTCGAAAGAGGAAGTGATTAAAGGAAAAAAGACACATTAGTTGAAAAATGTAACCAAAGCCATAAAGGAAAGGTAGAGCCATACTACCAGAAACTATAAAGGTGTGCACTGCATGTCCACAAGGTGAACTGTTGCCTTGAAACTAAAACATGAACGTACCTGATTTTTCTAATTCTCTGAGGCCTGCTATAGTTGTCCCACCAGGAGAACACACCTTGTCCTTTAAAGCAGCAGGGTGCTCCTTACTTTCGAGAACCATTTCAGCAGCTCCCTAAGAAAATCTCAGTCACGGATATGTAATCATCCAAATGAAATGTCTCACCTTTAGCTTTTACAGCCACAAGCTATTTTCTAGTAGCTTTGCCATTCTTCCTCATAAATGAATGTAATTGTTCACTGATCGAATGATGCTCGCAACAAGCGACTCTCTTATCTTGCAAAAAAGTGCAGATTGCCTGTTTTCCCTTTGAGCGAGGAACATTGGTTAGAAGTGCAAAGCTTCAATGTTTCTGTTGCAATACTGACTTTCGCATTTCTCTATTCACCACCATCTATCATTCAGAATTCATCTATCATTCAGTGTGCTATCGTGCTAATGCGTCATTCTAGGAACTTGATCCTGACCTGAATAAAGCTTGACGGTGCAAAAGCACCCTTGTTGCTTCACCACACCTTCCTTTTTAACTACGCAAATTGGCTGTGCTTGTGCTCTTTTCTCTTCAGGGATTTCTAGTTACTAAACTGCACAGCAATCGCCTAATTTCCTTTGGGTGTTCTTATAACATTACAACCAGATCTGTGAACATTATTGCACACGCCACTTGGACCACATTCCAGTCATTCCCAAAAAGGTAAGTCATGGCCGGAACTCCCACTGTACTATGAGAATCGCTCTGAGACAATCTCATTCCTCTGTCTTCACTGCAAACAAAACAAATCTTACCATAACAGTTTGTGCTGCAAGTTGCAATGCAGTTTCGCGCGAGCAACCAGCGAATACTCCTCCATCAGCCAAAGACTCAATAAACATGTACACCTAAAAAATTCATTTGGTAGGAAAGAGTGCAGTGAATTGCTCGTGTTCCGTCATTGCGGCGCTGTCGCTCGGAAGACAACTGTTTTTCACTTCATGCCTAGCTCATTGCAGTGACACGCTATGCTCCGACGGAAAATCCCGTCTGAGCAGCTTGCGACGACAGTTACATGCAGCAACACCGTGCGAGCGGTCTGCGACATGGCTGTCACCCGCTCCACCGGGACCTGCTCAAACGGTACTTTTGTCTGAGGTAGTTGAAATGCAGATATTATCGAACAGTTGGATATGGGATGAAACATACCCATGCGGGAGCAGATCCAGATATTGCACCGTAAGCGTTGAAATTTCGTGAATCCACCCGCAAACAGAGTCCAACTTTAGAGGCAAAGGTTTTGACTAGAGTTATCTGAAACAAACGGTTACTATCGTAACTTGCAGTGGAGAAAAATCTGCAATTGAGCGTGAACTCTTAAAATTTACCATTTCATCACTGACACCAGGTTCAGCGCATATAATTGAGGCACCACTGCCAATGGCTACGGCAGTATTTGGGAACAGTCGTATGATCGGACCAGAATAGCCAACAGCTGAGAGCTAAAATGCAGGGAAAGTCAGAAATCAGTGAGCAGAAGTTTTCAGGTAGACATTCAACACGAAGATCAGGGTAGTGCAGTTTTCATGTTGCCCATGAAACACGAACTTCTTGACATGAGTCATTACTGCAAAAAAAAAGTCTGTCTCACACATGTGAAAAGTAAAAGAAAAGATAAATCACATCATTTGAACGATAACAGGTTCTAGAGTAATGAGTGTTGATTACCAAACACGCAACACTGAGGCCTGACCACCGTTCGTCTTCATGTTTACATTCATTATATCTTGCTTAGATTTTAGCTCCTAACTCATTTTCTTGTACTCCAAATATAACACGTTGTTGGAAACTATGTTGTTGTTAGATAACGTTGAAGCCTTGAAAAAAAAACTTGCCTCCTTTTCTAAAAGTTTTTCATCAACACCAGCCAGAATTGAGATCAATAGCGGGCAACCCGTCAGACTTATATTATCCGATAGTAGAGATCCAATGACGTCATGTCGAGCTTGAGGCTTTACTGCCAATACGATGATTCCTGTGAAATACGCCACTAGAATTTGAAAAAAATGCAATAAATTCCTTACTGACTGGACAATCTCGAAACACATCACAATAGAATTTGAGGTGAAGAAAAATTTGTGTTAGTTGCAGATATAGATCCACTCTTTGAAGGCCGATTTAGTGATAAAACAGAGCTTACTCGCTTTTTTCTACAGGGTGGTCCAAAAATATGGAGACACGCCAAGCGATTCATATCTCACGTTAGGAAGCAAGTTGGCAGCTCAGTTTCCAATGCAGTATTTTTCACTCACTATTGAATAAAATCTACTATCACATCTCGCGAATTCTCCTACCACCGGCGAGAAAAGATGTGAAGAATTCGAACTAGTCACTTACTGTGGCGCGCATGGGCCTTCCTCCCAGATATAGTGCGTTCCGTACGCGACGATAGCTGAGTATTTGTGTACAAAATGGCAACTTGGACGTCCCTCTACGCTAAACGCAAGCAAGCCAGAATCGTCAACACGGCGCATCGTACTGTGTGACGCCGCGGAAGCATGGTTTTTTGTTAAAAGCTGGTTTTATCATTGTGCGATGCGTCTATGTATACTACGAACGTTTATTTAAAACAAAACTAGTGTACATATCACAACAATTCCAAGAGGCGCTCTTATACCGTTGCATGAATGTTTTTGGATTACGGTAACATTTTCGGGCTGCAATATCACGTCGCAGCCACGGAATTTCTCTTTGTCTCTAATTTCTCCAGGACTATTGTCCCTGGTGGAACACACTGTAACTCCACACTTCTAGAAAGCATTGCTCCGAGGATTAAGCAAGTTTATGATAGTAAAATCAATTTTTGTTCTTCAATGAACATCTTAATGAGGAATTTGCACGAATGAATACTAAAAAGTGTAGTTACGAGAAAGCGGACGTGACTTGCTGTGCAAAAATGGGTAAAAATTTCTGTTAGGGTTGTTCCCGATTCTTTTTTTCGGTGGTTAGGTAGAAAAGTGAAACCTATTAAGCCTACAAGCCTCCATTCTTGAAATGCTAGAGGGTGCTTCCCCCAAAATACGATTACTGATGGTGATTCCATCTGATAAGCACGTTCGAACCGTGTCGTGTATCAGCGTATTCGCACCAAATCTTGGATCTCATAACCACGGTAAGTGGTCTTCCGCAATCACTTTGATGTTTTTCTGTTACCCAAGTCTTGTACTCTTAGATGTACCGGTCAGTGATCCTCTAGCGAAACTTACAGGTTGGCATTAGATGCGCGCCTAGACTACACAAAAATTTCATTAGGTGGTGGAAAAAAATCTTGACTGACAGCCTAGCTGCTCCTAAAATTCGTAGTGCTAGGTACTGTTTTGGAAAAACCTGTGCGGATGAACAGATGGACAGCAAAAGAACGGATGCAAAATGCCAAAACTCGAGATGCGTCGAAAAACGCGCATCGCACTGTTGTCTCCATATTTTTGGACCACCCTGTACACTTCCTTTGAGATCTTGAGATATTTATAGTCCTTCTCAAAAAGATAGACGGATTGCGCGTCTGCACCATCGCGGCGGGGCCCGAACGAGGGATGCGGAGAGAGCATGCACTAGTGAGAGGGTCGATTCAGGTCCCACCGCGATGGTGCAGTCGCAACACTAAGAAACCGCAACGCGCAATCCGTCTATCTTTTTGAGAAGGACTATACGTTAGTGATGGACAGCGCAAGCAAAACGCGAGAGGGTTAGCTTCTCTGTGTTGAATTTAGAAAAAAAAAAACTATGTCATAAATGAACAGAATCTCACCGTGAGGATATGCTTTCAGCATAGAGGAAGTAGATGTGAATACATCCTCGAACCCTTGGCACTAAAAAAAGTTGCAGTGAATGCTTTGCAAAAAAAAAAAGAATAAAAAATGAGTTTTGAAATTCAATGAAGTAAAAAAGTATGATATAAAGTCAATCAAAGGTTTATCAAAGGTTAATTCAAAATTTGCTGTACGATTTTAATGTATCGCAGGAAAAATTACAAGAAACCACCACTTCTCCGCGCAGATATACTGGCGGAACTACGCACCGGTATGAACCAGGACCTAGAGCTTGTGAAGCTGAGATATGTGACAGTAAATGAATTTGCAAATTCGTCAGAACAACCACGACAACAACTGTAGGACTGAACAAAGGAAACACAGGAAATTTCACCTTCCATTTCTCCAGTGTGCTTTCAGAGCGACAGCTGATTGCGATATCGCTTTGTGCTGCGAACCCTGGAAGAAAGCTTTGCATAATTCACTTAAGAATTTTATAGTATCAGGTAAGTAGGCATATGCGCGTGGACACATTTGGTTTATTTGTGAGACTCCAGATTCTATTACATACAGTGAACTCCAAACGGCCGTAGACAAGCGATGGGACCGCGGCGCGGGGTTCTTGGGCAGAGACACAGGGGCTCTCCATGCTCCTGCACGCGCCGCGCCGCGGTTCCACCACTTGTCTAATGGCCGTTTGGAATTCACTGAAGGAGTCAAGTGGAACTGGTTCGCTCTTACGTGATGCATCACAGCATCAATCGTGAATAGAAACAATAACATCAATGGAATGCGTGGATGCACAGACAATGAGAACGTCATGATGCATGTGGTAGAGCGCGTAAAAGCGTGTGCAGTAGTCTTTTAGATGTGTAGTAACAGTCCGTATAAACGAACCAGATGTAACACAGCCATTCACCAAAGCCGACGCCATATTTCCACCGCCAATAAACAGCAGCTTTGGTTGAGTTATTCCCGCAGCGAGGCAGTAACGTGGAAGCTCTGACATGACGCCTGCAAACCATCGTGTTTACATATACATACAAGAACAGTGTTACCCGGCTTCTTACAACTCATCCGGTTCAAATTCAGAAAAAAAAACCAGTTGGAAATGAAGCAAGTGCTCAGAACTCCAAAAACAAGTCTCAGATGCGATCAGAAACTTTTTTGAGGAAGTTTGTTTCTGGATAGTGCAAGAATGGATACGTCTGACCCTGCGGGACCATATACGTTTGAAAAAAAAATAAATTTTAAAAATCATAATCATTGAATATGCGGGTGTAGTTGCGGAACAACTGTTTTAATCAACGCGTCGCGTGGTCGTGAAGTGTTGAAGGAGACCATACTACATATGTACATACATACCAGTGCACGAGGTCTTTCACCGGCCAAGATCAAAAATTTTTTGAAAAAGCATAACATTATAAAAAGCACTGTATTATAGCATCATTATAATCACTCCTCCCCACCAGACTTCGTAAGGAACTTGACTCAAGGCATGCGGGACTTCGCAAAGGATGGCGCGAGCAAAAGGGACTTTGTAGCCGCAACTTGGACTTTTGTCGGATGACCATCCATTTGTTTGCAGATAACAGTAGAGAATGGAGAATGGACGGAAGAATTTTCTTCTGTTCGTTCTGAATGAAATAGGAGAAGAGTTTGAATCTGTTCTAGAAATTACAGTTGAGAAGCGCCTAGCACTCTCCACAGCACGGTTGATACTGAACGCTGTCATGAAAACAGTTCATGATGACTAATGTCGCCGTTGGCTTTGTAATGCTACGCATTCCACGGCGCATGAGGATCCACATAAATAAGATAATATACATACAGTTTGGTGGGTCTTTGCCTAAAACAAGATACCCATCACTCAGGGGAGACATAATGACACACAATGTTACAAGTGAACACCATTCTAGCATAAACTACCCTGACAAAAGATTCCACATAGAACTCAATAAAATCCTTAGTCCAAAATCAATAAATGGAGAAGAAAGCAAAATGGAATCAATACGCTTGTACAAATTGTTGGAAAGATTGGCCAGATTTTCCCGATGATTTTTTTTACTGTTGTTGGTAGATTAATAAGAGGAGCTCGGTTTTAGTTTTTGACTGCAAACCCAGATCAGATCAAAATTTTTCACGGATAGAGTTTATTCCGATTTCAGCAAACAATTACGCACGAATCTGTGGCGGAAGCAGAAAGTGGGAGAGAGGTGGGCACTGGAAAAATTGGGGTCCCCGCCGTTTTGGTGATCCGAACAGGGAATAAAATTTATAAAAATAATAATGATAATAATAACTAACCAGTAAAAATTATTCAAGAACTGATAATAAAATAAGCAATCAAAAATGAACTAATACAAGATTTCTATTTCGTTCGTAGATTATTTCCAAAAATTCGACGACCCATTCGCGGCGTAGAAGCGCCCCCCCCCCTTCCTTCCCTCTGCGTTCCACACTGATGCAAATGTATTTCCTTAGCAATACTCTTTTCTTAGAATAAGTCTGAATGAGTCTATTTAACTATCTATCCTTTGACTGTATACAGCATGCGGCAGAAGTCTTTGGACAAACATAATCGTGCGCTAGAAAGAAAAGGAAGAGCTTGCTTAGAGAGACAAATGGTACCTACATACTTGTTCATAGCTTACTTGGGAACATGAATAAAATTGTTAAATTCTATGATACTTTCACTGGTAGTGAAATAGACTTGCAAAGGCGAAGGTGTCAAGTCGACTCATGCGCGCAGGTATCTTTCTCATCACTTCTCTACCACTATGCGAAGAGGCTCCGAATTCCTGTATTATGTAGTGGAAGACCTTTGTCATGAAACGTGGAAGAAACTTTGAGAAATTCTAGAAACTAGCCGAATACTAATATGGTTCGTCTCCCATCGGGCCGTGGTCAGAAATACGCGGAAATCCCATTGTAGTCGTTCCTTGTCTCTTTTCAAGGCGACTTCATGCGAGTTTTTTGCTAAAAAGTTATTCCGGTGCTCTTGATAACCAACCATATGCTAATTTTCGGTCCGATGAATGAGGAAATTATCGCCTGAACTGGTAATTCGTCCCAACTGTAAATATCAGGATAAACAGTCGCCTAATATAGTCCTACAGCTATGTAGCTTGGAGAATTTCAATGTGTTTCCTAGAATCTATGGTACCATATAGGACCTTTTCATCGCTCCAGAGAAGTTTGGACTCTTTTGGGGAAGCTCAGAGAATGTCCGAGATGAATTCGACTTCCACTGTGTGCTCGGCACCGTCATTGGCTCACTTCCGCTTCTCCAGGCTTGTGCCGCTAGAGAAGGAAGAATCATCGCTATTGAAAATTGGAGTTATGCTTGTGAGTAAGTCGCAAACATATATCAACTATTGGGTTAGGCAATAAGTAAGCGGTTTTCTTAATCTTGATTTTTTTTACTGAGAATAAAACCTTGTTCGACAGCATTTCATATACCATTTGTAGCGTTTACTTTTACTCTATGCAAAGGTTCTAACGGATCCTCTCAGTTCCTGCCACACCTCATTTTCTATCTCATGGAATGTGAAGTTCCAACTCTCCTGCTGTCCGAACTTTGAAATAATACTTTGGAATGTAAAATGGTGCTTCCACCATATATTTTGTACTTATTCCAGGGAACATTTTTTTCCAGAGAACGTAAATCCAATGCAGCTCAGAAGGCAACACATATCAACGACATCTAAAGAGAAGTCTTTACTGCTGAAAGGACGACACAGAAACGGATACTCGCCTCAAAGGGATTAATTTTATCTCGTTCGATGTCCCTTCCTCTGCACATGGAGCATGAAATAATTGGAGACATTTATCCGCTAAGTTTTGCTCTAGATGTAAAGATGAACTATAGGAATGTCAAATCACAAGAACCCTTAGGTTAAACTGACTTTATTTGCGAAAAATCATCGAAGGGCTCAGTACGAGGTGACTCTTCGCATTGAGAACGCGCGCCTCCTCTGGACAAATTCCACTGAAACGATAACCGAAATGCTGGAGTAGAAGTTAATTTTGCTCATGTAAACCCTACAAGTCTGAAGCAGTCTCCAACCACTTGTTTCCTTTATTTCTTTTTCAAGCGTTTTCTACGTCTCCATTCAGAGCCGTAGTTGAGGGGCACAATTTGAGTCGTCTCAATAACGTGGCTTTTCACGGAGATGGATCCAGGAAGCTGCTCTGTCTCTGGCACCATTAATAACGAAGGAAAGGTCGTCTTACATATATAAATCATTTATTGTGACTGATGTTGCCTATGAAAAATACTAGTTTTGATGCCCAAAGAAAACCGCACGAACTTATTGCCCAACCTAACATTGGTTTTTCTCCTTTCCATCTCATTTTAGCGAACGATTATTCTGGTCCAAAGACGTTTGATGTGCCCTGTATGACTGGCTATTGTATGCACTTGTACATGTCTAATGAACAAGTAAATGATTAAATTCAACACGATTTTCCTAAATGATTCAAAAACAAGTGTTCATGGCCACTCGCGGTGGTGGGACCACACGAAGGTTCGAAGAAACAGCGACTTGATGAACAACTACCATCTTCGACACATTTATTCTCTGATATTTCTTAACAAGGCAATATCGTAAGCTCGCCTGCCGAATCGCTTTTTCCGTGAAGCGGACAAATAACAGGATGCTATTCTCATCCTTCATTGCCCAGGAATTTGACCGAAATCAACGCAGATGCTGCCCGAAGGTGCTTTGAAACTAATCACCAAAGAGGGGTTTCAAAAATAAAAAGAATCAAAACAAAAACTGCTAATACACGGGATTAGTATGGATAAAGAAGACTTATTCTTTTATATGACGCTTTTGCACACGATGTTGAACATTTCCGTAAAAACCACTTTGCAGGAAAGTATAAGTCTTCAGGCCCTGTTTATGCTAACGTTCTCGGAAAAAACATTTCATTGCGGAAGGCAGCAATAAGGTGCTTCCTGGATGTGGGAGTTTCCTGATTCTTAATATCCTCTTCATACCCCGTCGAAGTTTAGCTAATCCTTCGCTATTTATGAAGAAACGGTAGTTTCTGGAACAGATTCCTGAATACATGAAATCTCAGACGTGAAATCCTTACTTGCCGCTCCTTATGAGAAGTGATTGTACCAGTCGTAGGCCATTTGAAATAAATTTTGTCCTTTTCCAGGTTGCAACAAAGGATGTTGTATAATACTTGGCTAACACTCCAGGATAATCATTCTCTTCTTTTCCATTTTCTAATTTCCAATGCTTTTCTACTGCTACTTTGCTAGCCATCTCATCTCATAGCTCCGCCCCTGACTCCGCCCAGTCCCCGGACGTCCACCACCTCGCTCTTTCGTGCTTCTTCAGTTTCGCTTGTTTTGCTGCGTTTTCATGAGTCTGTCTCATTTCTTACGATTTCTAGTTGTCACGGTCGAACTTCTTTATCCTTGTTTCACTGGGGTAACGCGCACGAGCAACCAAGGTTGTCCGATTGTAATAAATCAAAATAAGTACCCTAGATATTGCTGTAGTGATTGCTGCACTTGGCGCATGGGATTAGCTAGATTTTGTCCAATGTTTGAACAATTCCTGCTCTTGATGTCGTGCCCAATACTTTAGCAAATCCGTTTAGTCACAGAAACCGTTAGAAAAGAGGTCTATGCTTTCCAACGATTGTGACGCAAGCAATCTTCATTATAGCTTGATTAATTATTATAGCTTCTTATGAATAAACTACCGCAATAGACAGAATTCTACTCCGCATGCTCGTAAAACACAGCCTCTGCCTAGGATCACGAAAAGCTCCGGTACCTCCCGAGGAAAAAACCTATCTATGTCGAGTAGCTTGAGGTCAGAAAAGAGTGATGAGCTGGAGCTCTTGAACGGGTTGTTTTCAAGCAATCATAAACAACGGAGAAGACGTCATTATTCAGAGAACTGAGCTGCTTGTTCCGTAGCCGTTTTGGCCTTGTGCACGTTCAATAACTATAGGGAAAATGGTGAAAGGGGCTGAGTAGTTGCACTTCTTTTTCCAAAGTAAATTGCTTTCCTATACGTATATGCTTCAGTTAGCAGCAGTATAATACATTTCCAAAGCACATAATAACAACAATAGGGTTTTATACTAAGTTTTCTCCCTATGCATTCTAGTTATCTCTATATATTCCCTACACATTTTGTAAATTGCTCAATGGCTCTACGCTTTCTTAGAAATGTTTAAATGAAAAAGCTTAGAGGCACTGGGCTTCAGGCATTGATCAGGAAGCGGACAGACTCCTAACATATTCATAAACCACTCGTGTTTTGACTCTCGTGAGAACAGGCCGTGATTTCCGACAGAGGCTGTGTTTTTCTCGTGTGCGAATTGTTTAGGTTGCTAAATGTGTGCGGGTGTTCGGCTTACGAAAACATCCATCTACATACATATATGGAATTTCTGGTCATAGGCTTATGGGCTCTTGAGTCCTACTTTATTGTTTCTACATGTGCAACAAGAAGGATACTTGAAGTATTATTCCGTCTCGTAGCCCCACTTTATTCCAATATGTTTCCACAGTTGAGACCCCACGATTAAAGCAACTTTTATTGGGCTAGCTTTCGGCTTTTGGAACGAAAAATGATGGAAGCAGCGGAGATAAGAAGGCGAACACCGGAAATCAATAGCAAAGATGAACAACTCGAAGCATTGAGGCTGGTCTCGTAAGGGATACTTTTCCATCTAAAACCATCTTAGTTTTCTACGTCTGCCCATTGTTCTTCCCCTAAATATGCTATATATTTTACGTTGTGAGTTTGAAGGAGGCGTTACCACGCCGAAAGCTAGCCCAATAAAATTTGCTTTAATCGTGGAGTCTCAACTGTGGAAACATATTGAAATTAAGAGACTATTCATTCGCCTGTGGAAAGCACTGTTTATTTCCGTAGGACATTTTGCAAGGGAGCACATCATCATCTATGGAAAGTGTCAGCATCGAGCTGGCACTGTCCGCTTTTTACTGCTGGTCCATGATCTTTTTTCACTGCCTTTGGGAGCTCAACTCATTTTATGAACTTACCTTTATGAATTTTATTATGCGGCCCCCGCAATTGAAAGGGAGCCCACGTGGAGATTCGCATACCTGAATTGATCCATTCACCGTGTAATCAGTTCCTAAAGACCGTACTTAGGACCGACTAACACATTACCGTATTCAAATTAGAGAATTCGATTTCGAACAAACTGAAACTTTGGATTTTCTGAAAAGAGGTAGAGTTAAAAGATCCTGTAGATGGTGTGCATTTCATACATTATACACTGCGCTGGGCTACATGCCGCATGCCAAGTCAATAGCGTTAACTGGCGCTGTGTACACCAAAACGTCTTCTCTGTCATCAGCGTCCACACCAATATCTCCGCAGATAGACGGTTATTCTTTCTGTTTAACTTACCGTTGTGATTGTCTAGCAGCCGGCTACACGATAAACGACTCAGCTCGGAAATGAAAGTCTTCGAGAGTGTTCCCGTGAAGGCGCCCTTTTTTCAGCATTTAAAATTTCTGGATGCGATTCCGAGTTGAAAACTAATTCAGTTCTTGATTCATTCAGCTTCTCGATTTTTATTCGGTCTCAAGTATACTGGAGACGAACGCTGATTTCATGGCGGGCCTTTAGTGTACGACGCGCCAGCTAACGCGTGTTCGGCCACACGCACAAGCGTGACTGACATCACGTGGCGGGACCTGCAGTCGTTAAATGTCACGCAATTAACTTCATAAAAAGACCCGCTTTTTGTGGTTTTTCCGTGCGTTTCTGGATATTCCATCATGAGATATTGTCTGTTTCACCAATCTTGCCACTTGGCAGGCTTCCAAGATGAGGTAAGTCTCGCCGGTTGTCACGTTTTGGCACGCTTCTAGTTACTGGTAGCGCCCAATTTTCATAATTTGACTTGAGAAAAAATGCGCCTTGTGCAGCTACACGCAAAACATTGAATTGCTCTAATTTTTGGAACGGACGGTATGAGTTTTACGTCCCTTAAAGCTAGGGGTACCTGCAACATGAGGATTTTCATGAGTGCTGCCTTCAATTCATCTTTATCCAGACCATCAAAACACATGACGTGTATACGCCGTCTGGTTCATTTATTGCCATTCCTTCGCTTATTTATTTGTTCTAACCCTCTTTCATCAAAAACCGGTCCAACTATGGATGATTGTACGTGTTCTGCGATTAATCAGTTCGCTCAATGGACCAGAGGCAGACCTCAAGCGCTCCGCCTTCTCCAGTGTGCCGTTCTTTACCCGTTCTACCAGTTATAGACTTCAGGCACAAAGTAGCTACAGACAATCATTCCGCGTGGAAGAATATGTATTTTTGCTTTTACGCAACTTAGAGGAGCATCCCTATGGTGCTTACTGAATTTTAAACAAGTGAATAATATTAACGCCAGGGTGTGTATCATCATAAGGGAAAAAGGGGCGTAAGCGAGCGACTCTGATTGGCACATGCGAGCCGCCCGTCACGTCCATCTGCTTGACTAGTACGGCGCTAATCACAAATATTCTGGGTTTGACGCCCTTCGAGTTCAAACAGATGGGCGTGGCGGGCGGCCCGAGTGCACCAATCAGAGACGCTTGGCTACACTCTCTTCTTCCCAAGAAGATGCACGCCCTGAACGCTGCGATTGCAAGTTTATATATGCGGATAGCTTGCTATTAGGATACTTCTCTCTTATTAGATCGCTTCTCTCGTATTATAAGTTTTTTTTTGTGGACAGAAAGACGATTCATTAAATCTCTTATTTTTTTAAAATTATTTAGAAGCAGTGGAGAAATTTTTAAGGGTTTATTTGTCGTTTGGGGATTTACTCTCAGGATTTGTATGTCCTTTGCATTCTTAGTATGTGTTACAAGGTGAAGTGTTCACAATCAAAATTACTCATTTACACTGCGTTTTCTACAATCTATTGAAATGCATATGGGGCCTGGGACTGAGCAATCGGCACTCCTTATCTTGCCTGAATCCTAGATGTCATTCTAGTTAACCCGTCAAGCGCCTGCTCTAATCCTTTCTTCCCTAATTCTCCATCTGAACCACAAATAGCATCTCTCAATCCTTTTCTGAGGAAATTATTATGTTTATATTCTCTTGAAGGACTATGCTGGGACTCAGCAGTCACGTTTTCGTTCCGAATGAGGTTACTTTATACCGACGCCAAATCCAGGAACAAAAAGTAGGATTAGTTGACCAGTTTCAAAGGAAGCGAAGAGGTGAAGCGACTGAAGCAGTGCGTGTCTCCATAAAGGGTCGTCTGCGCTTCATAAAGGGCCGATGCTCAGGAATGGCGCAATATTCGAGTCTGGCCGAAGCGTTACGAGGTAATTTCATTCGTGACTCAGGTATAGGTTAAAGTGCTAGGCTTTGTGGGCAGGAATTTAGGTAACATCTAAACATAGCTTCGATAATGGATACTGGTCTAAATGATTGGCATTCCAAGCCCAAGTGAGTCATTTGCATGGTCTTGGGAATACTTGCCTGATCCCTCTACCTCTCTCAAACACTACTTACATTCAGTCACCTTCCGGGGCAGACCCTACTCCCCCCCACTTTCGATCCTCTCCGGGGGATCGTTCCAGGCTGCTACTACTGGCACAACGGCATTTGGCGGAGGGGAGAGCTCATAAGGAACCTCTGAACAATGATGCGTTTCAACGGGGAAGATTAATAGTCGAAGAAAATTAGATAGCCGAAGAGAATTAGAAAAAAAGGAAGGATCAAAAAACGAGGGAGGAAGGTGCGTGACGTTTGCAAGGACACGCGGAAAGGACAGTAGACACATTTATGTTCTCATCCATCATTCCCTTTTAGAATAGAGTATGACGTCATTGCTGTTGCTTCAATTTTCCTCACGTCAGGCATATGAACAAGACAACCTTAAAAATCACTAGGTTGTTAAACTATGTACAACAATTCTCGTAAGAGGGAAAGCGTAGAACAGAGAAGGAAAATGTCGCGCAAACTTGGATCCTCGAAAACTTTTGCGGGTTCCATTCCTGTAGGCTTTCAACAAAAAAGTACATCCAGAATTTCAACTTTGATCTCGAAATTTCAAATTTAGTTTAAAGACGCTTTGATTTTTTTGGTAATAGCGGAGAAGCGGTTTCTTTCCATCGTGCTCATATAAATTTGACACTTTCTCATAATTTAAAATGCAAAAGATAAAAAAAGGAAAACCTCAAATATCTCGAATTTTTCTTCAGATTTGGTCGCTTTTCGATGGAGACCTTTCTCCCCCCGCAACACCACCCCACCCCAATTTCGATCCTCTCCGGCGTTTCGTTCCAGAGTGTTACTGGTACAGTGGCATTTGAATGCTTCATTAAAAAGAGAGCGAGCTCAGTTCTTAGGAGGAAACCCGAGCTATGGCCCGCTTCAAAGGGGAGATTAGTAGCTGAAAGGCATTAGACAAAAGGAGCACAGAAAGGTGCGTGAGCCTAGAAAATCAATGAATCAAATTTTACTATTTAGGAACAAAAAAGGAAAACAACGGCCTAACTTCCGTTTCGTACTATACCATTATACGGAAGTTAAACTGAAAACGTAGCGCTTCCCCTAATACTCGTCGGTAAGGGAAGGGAAGCCCTAATTTAGAAAAAAAAAACAGGATAAAAATGAAGGAAGGAACTCAACAATCCATCGCGTCTACTCGTAGGGGTCCACTTGTTAGAATAGAACAGCAGCAGAGTATAGAATAAATATCTCAAAGGTGGGTAATTAAACCCGGAAAACACGGCTTCTCAAGCACATTGCCCTTGGAAGACCACTAACCAGAATATCCTGGTACGGAGAGAGTGTTTCAGCAAGACTCTAGAGTTGCTTGCTGAAATTCTGGTAATCATACCTGCAGTGAAAGACATCTTCTCTGCTCAGGAGATGTTCCAAAACGGATTTTCTAGTAGAAAGCTGCTTGCCTTTGCTCATTTGATCACTATGTGAAGAATAATATTTATTCACCTCTTGCTTCAATTTGCCAACATTTTCCGATTCCCCGGCAAAGATTATGTATCATCGTGAGGGAAATGGGGCGTTACTAAGCTACTGTGATTGGTGCATTCGACCTATAAGGCAATTGCGGCAGCTTGGCCTCGCCCCATTCCCCTTCACGATGATACATATCCCCAGGTAAACGCCCGCATAACATAAAACCGAAGTAGCGAAATGGCCATAAAGCGTAAACGGGAAACAGGAGACTCCGCACAGCCTTCCTCCAAATGCACGTTGAAAGGGCGTTGGATAGGTTTTCCAGGTCTGTCAGGCCAATCATAGAAAAAGTGTTCTCCCTATTATTGTATTCCACTTCTTTTACTTTTACTTTCATGTTTTTTTACTGTTGCCGATGTTGCTTTTTTGTGGACCGTACGTGTTCCTCTTGTCTTGTTATCCAAATTATTCCAATTATTTCATTTCCTTTTCATATAACTGGGCACAGGCTTTGTAGAAACGGCGTTCACAGCTTTCACCGTCAATTTTCCGAAACCTTCCACAATACTTCTATTTCACAAAAATCAGGAACCTTTGGGGAGTTTCATCTAGTTGTTTTCATTTTCCGTGTTGCGTGCATTTTTGCATTTCCGTTGGGCGAATAGTATTGCTGGATTTCATTTTCTCACACCCATGGCTTGCAGCTCTCGGATTTTCTTGTGAAACTTTGTGTGTGTATGAAGAATACTGCTCATGGATATAGATTTATGCTAGATACTGTATGGCGCGAAATCTTCTGGAACTTTTCACAGAGGGTTTTTTGTTTGACGTTTGTCATTATTATTAACATTAGTTTGCTATTGTCGCCCTTTTCGAACCAAAATATGCCTTATCTCCTACCGAGACGTCATAATTGTATGATCTTGAGATACAAAGCGATTACGGTACTTGGTATGATGACATATGAAATAACCCTCGGTGCAAATCTCGATAAAGTGCTTTGGAGTACGGTGTCTGTTACATTCCTACAGTACATATCTCGGTAAAAAATGACGGTAGTTTGCGAAATGACTATGATGTTCAGACTTCAGAAGTTCAGAGTTGTAAATTTACAAGTAAAGATTTTAGGGCAGAACACATGAGCTAACTACTGCCCCCATTACTCGCAGAAAATATCCCCGGATAGAAGAGAGGAATTTTTTTATAGTTTAACATTAGTGGGTAGCAGTGGTGGACGCAGAAATCTCTGGCCAGATGTAAAGGGCGTAGAGAAAAAAACTGAGACCTCCGCCACTTTGGGAGACCCGGATGAAAAAATAATATGACGAAAATATTAATTTTAATTCGAAATGGTTGAGGAGAAATAACATCAAAGAATAATAAAAATGAGCAAATGAAAAAGAAACTGATGCAATTTTTCAAACTAGTGTATGAAAAGCTTCTGAAAAAATGGGCAGCATCATACCCGGGAAGGGCGGTGCGGTCGAGCTCTGCGAGTGTTCAATCCACTAAATAGCCAATCACAGGCCCCATCTGCGCCGCCCATTCCAGGTATATCGCTCTACAGCCTTTTGGAAAATCTGGCAGCATTTTCTCGAACAATGTACGAATAAAATCTCCTATTCTACTCTCTTTTTTTTCAAGCCGAATCAAACATTGCTACACTCATATTTTCATTCCTTCCTATAACTCGCCTACCTGCGGCATAATATATCACTAGAGTGTGCCAACTCGAAGGTAACATTTATATGTACTAAGAAAACTTGTCATTCTACTCCATACTTTTTATTTACCTCACACCTTCCGTTCTTTTCACAATTCGGCAGCTAGTAAGTTTTTGTTATGAAGAAACTAGAGCTCCATTCCCAAAAAAATTAGCTGCCGAGGAAACCGTTGTATGATAACAAACAAATGCATGCAGCGTTTCCATTTCGTACTGCCATTAAAATAATGAAATCGCGGTGTCGTTCATCCAGACTATTTTCTGAACATCGTTACGATGTGATGTGACAGCATGTCCCAGGAATTTAACGCATTTTTCTCTCGGGATTCTTGTTCTTGTCTACGTATAGCGAAAGGGAGGAAATGGACGAAAACACCGACCAAACGCTAAACTCCCTATTTCCTTGGAAAAATCAGGTCCGCGAAATGTCCTGTCTTGTTATCCTATTTTTCAATCTATTTCTCGAGCTGCGACGTCCCAAATTTTCGAGAGCAAAGTGTGACATCCGGACAAATGTGCCTGATAAATTTTGCCGACGGGTGGTAAGAACAAGGCGCTAAGTGAATCTGTCATGATCATCCTGCCTGCCACCAAAACTGCTAAGTCGACTCGTGCTATCATTTGGAAAAGATGCTTTGCCTGAAATAACCGTTCAGCGAAACAAAAAAAGCACATTTGATCTTGGGAGCAACAAACACATTGAACGAACAACTCATCTCTATAAAAAGCAAATGAGGAACTGTAATATAATATCTATTAATCCACTTTAGGACGAAGCTGATGAGGTCGTAAAATGACCCATGTGGGGTAGCTTCCTAGTCTAGTCTATTCTCTGCACAGCAGTCTTCTTGCAACATGCTCAACCTAATGAAAAACTCTTTATTGGGGCGGCTTAATAACGGATGACGATGAGCTCCTCATGGTATTCTTCCGAAATCGATTTGAAATAGGGTTTCTTATCACCCTTTGTCATCACCCATCGAATAGCTCGCTTTTATGCATCGAATTGAGCATTTTGCAAAAGAATAATGTGGGTAGCTGAACCCGGAAGCTACCCCATATTTGCTGCCACCACGTGCGCTTCGCCCCAGAAGGCACATCACTGAATAGCATGAAGGAGTTCTCTCAAAAACTCATCATGGTGACAAGATATGTGTGCTCTCTCGGAATGTACAGGCACCACGCTGTTTCAGCGCTCTTTCAAGCCCTTCAAATGTGACTATTGGGATCTGTTGAAAAATCCAGCAAAAATCGTGGATTCCCAGCCAATGTAAAAAGATGTCATCTAGGACGGATACGTACCCCTGGCCTTTGAAAGAGCACACTGAACCTCTTGGCACTCTTTTTCTGAGCGATTTTCAAGACGACGCGATAAGGACAATTTATACTATTTGAACGCACGCATCCATTTGCGAAAGATTTTCTATGAAAACCGGTCAACGTCGTATGAAATTCCCAATGAAAAGAACGCGCGGCCTTCGCGAGGCAGTAAACGCGTGCGAGTGAGCGGCGACTGCGATGCGACTGGCCCCTATTCTTCATCATATACAGGGTGGTCCACATGAAGTGTGACGGGCCAAAGAAAATCAATTTTTGGACGTTTTTATTGCTTTTTTGTGCTTTTTCACTGTGTTATTCGTTTCTGCCGTATTTTTTAGCCCTATAGGAACCAGTCTTACCCTCTGTTTCTAGATATAGATGACATCGCTTGAGGATCAAATAACAGTAGTCGCCATGCACAAACGCGGGTCGTCAGTTTCCGTGATCTCGAAAGCGCTCAAACTGCACCGGGAGCAAGTACATCAGGTCATAAGCTGTTTCGGAGAAATTGAAGGGATTGAAAATCGTCCGAGAGGAAGACCTAATCGAACTGCGGGGACCCCTACCTTTCGAAACGCCGTCAAAAACAAACTGCGGCGAAATCCTGGAAGAAGCATTGCACAGTTGGCCAAGGATCACAAAATAAGCCATTCAACCATGCAAAGACTGATCAGAGACTATTTCGTGTTGTATTCCACAAATTCGCCAAAGGACAACGCCTCACAGGCGAAATGAAGGCCTCCAGAATGAAAAAAATTAGAAAGGTGATGACCCTTGCGCGCGGTAACAAGCTCGGCCGAATTTCCTTCACGGACGAGAAGATATTTACTCCGGAATGCGCAGAATCAGCTGGAACTTTTGTCGAAGGAATCTTCAAGAGCCGTCAAGGTTGAAAAAACTCTTTCCTGACAATCCGTGATGGTGTGGGATGGAATATCGTGTTAGGGCAAGGCTAAGCTGGTTTTTGTTCAACAAGGAGTTGAAATTGATACCGAACTTCGCTTGAAACAGATCCTGGAGGATGCGGTGATTCGTTGGGCCGAATAGAATGCTATGGATATGGAGTGGGCCTCCCACCAAGATAGGGCACCTGCTCACGGCGAAAAGAAGGCACTGGAGTGCTGTGGGACCAATCATCCGTGTTTCTGGCCGAAGCATGTTTGGCCATCAAACTCACCCGATCTCAACCCTCTGGATTTCGCTGTCTAATCTGTCCTGTAGCAAAAAGTCTGCTCTTCCTAACGCAGGTCATTAGATTCACTGAAGACAGCCTCGGTGGTTGCTGGAGACCGAATCTCGCCGGAAATTGTGGCGCGCATTCTCAAGAATTTCAGGAAGAGATTGGATGCTTGTATCAAAGCTAAAGGAGGTCATTTCGAATGTGATCCAACATATGTTGTAGAGAATTTTTCTGTCATCTAAACAGATAGAAAAGTTCTCATTTGGTTTAATTTATGTAAAGTTATGGGTAGTTTTTCCCGTCACACTTCATGTGGACCACCCTGTAGACGCACGCGCGTCAGTCGCACGTATCCAGTATAAATTGCCCTCATCATGGATTTGATTAGCTTGTTTGCGATGTATTAGTGTTTTACATCTTTTTCGTTGTGATTTGTCACTTAGCGTGGAATTTCCACGTACAGATAAATAAACGTGGAGGCTACTTTTCATCGTTATATACAGATCCAAAGCGTACTCAGAGTTGTGATTGTCTAGGATTTCTTGTTGGAGTAGCTTTCCTGGAATATTCCTTTCAGGGAGGCTTGCTTCAAGGATTCAAGTGCTTGAGACGCACTTTTGCTTTGCTGAGAGCACTTCCACTCCGAAGTTTCTTGATTGCTGAATTTATTTTCAACATTGCGTACCTCTGCACTTCGAATTCTGACTCGTTAAAATTCCCTTCTTCACTTTTTCCACTTCCTGCTTTGCACATCAGATTGAGGTGGCGCATTTTTGCATAGCAGTCACCCCATTACTTGATTGCCTGCTGCCCCTCCCTGTAAATGTTTCCATTGCGATTCATTCTTGTTTTGACATCAAGTGTAAACATTCAGTAATCCTCAGATGTTTGCTTTCAGGGATGGAGTCGGGAGGCGAATGCGAAGAAAATTTGGCGGCACCAGATATCATCCGGATAGTGCTGATAGTGGGGATGGGAACGACCGTGTGCTTGCTGGGTAAGGGCTGCTTCTATTTCTGGAAATCTTCAAGTCCACTTCCGAAGTCGTGGTGGAGTCAATTTGCGATGCTCGTGACTTGCTCAATTACTAGCCTCGTGTTTCGGGCCATTGTTGTGTCTCAGGAGATGATTAGGTGTTCCAGTCGAGGAACTGCCCACTCGAAACTTGGACCTCCCATGAATTGCGTCGCTGGAAGAGGGTTGATTCATTCCGGGTAATCATCTGGGAAATAAGAAACACTGTGGCTTGCATAAACACTGCTTCGGCGGCTCCTCGTAATGACGTGTTTGGGCATTACGTCATTCCCTCCCTTGCTTTTGTAAAAATTCATTCTAATTCGGGAAGAGAGCTTCCTTCCATTGAATCCTGCCGCTATAATAGACGCCCCCGACAAATATCAGAACCTTGTCGTTCTCAATTCATATGTTCAAGTCGCAAGATGAGGGTAGATGGCAGGGAATAGTGAGAAGAGGAGCGCGCTCCTTGCCAGAAAATGGCAAAAATAGTCTCTCAGAAGGAATTTCAAAAGTGAAAATCATCCAAAATAACTAGGTTTTGAATGATAGAAGAGGAAAATAAAACATAATGGCCCAATTCAGAATGACGTAAGTAACAGGCTGGTATAAATTTTCCATCTATTTCATGAAATAATTTTGTAATTTTTCTACCCAAACGCCAGCCAGCAGTGGTCGCCCTTAACCCTTCACCGTGGTGTAACAGTAAGGCTCTGATGAAGGCGAACTCGCCGAAACGTTAGCCGTTAATAAAGAAATAACAACCTCGTGTACAGCTCCACAACGCTAACCACAATTTTGTAATATTTCCTCTATTCTCCTCCAACTTCACGACAGTCAATGGTGTGCAAGTACACATCTGCCTTTCTGCAGCGGCATAAGATATATCTTTCTATTCATAAACGTGTTTCGGTAAATGTATCCTTCAAGTTGGCTAATTTTAAGGTCTTCAGTGGAAAATTACATAGAAAAATATCCAGGTAGTGAAGCAAACACTTCCAGGCAGAAGCATGTTCTCATGTCTCTCTCGTGTTAAGACGAGTACTTTTCCTTGAAATTCTAAGGGTTGGAAGGAAGAGGTGGGATTCCAACCTGTGTCTCATACATGGCTTCTGAAGAAAAATTTGGAGTCCTGCTGAAGAGGAAGTTCGGAGGGGGCACCTAACATTGTTCGATATATTGATCTGTCTTACACGTTCTAACCTGTTACTTGACATGTCGTTAACAGTTTGACTTGTTAGATGACAAGTAAATGCGATAGTTACCTTTAATAGTAACAAGTCAGAACGTGTAGGACAGGTCAATATATCGACCAATGTTAGGTGACTCTCCCAACTCCATTTTCCCCGTAATCCGCCATATTCCTGCCCGGTACTGTATGTATCGCACACTACACGTGTGTCACTATTTGTGATGCATTTACATATTTTATACAGGCTTTTGGTGGATCTTTCAAGGACATGAGTAAGAACAAAACACAGTTCTTTCTTGTGCAATAATGCCCTGTCTCATGTTCTACATAGCAGCAGTTTTCATCAAAACTCTCATGCCCACGCCGTAAATGTTTCAAAAATCTCGAGATTGCCAACCTAACTGCACCATGTCTTCTAGCCATGCCTCAGGTGATTTTTTTTGTAAGACATAGCGGAAGTTCTCGAGGAAAACAATAGTTTGACGTCAGTTTTCACCAAGAATCCGCTAAGTTTTGATTATCAGTGCGGATTTCTAGGAAAAATCCTACGTTGCGCCCTAATGACACCCATTCTACCCGACAGATGATCGAGCAATTTGAATGCGCTGACCAGTTTACTTTTGCCTAGTTTACAATATGCCACTAACGACTTTTCTATAGGTGAGCACAACTCTCACGTGTTTGCTTTCCAGCTTGCTTACGTACTCATGTGAGCATTACATGCGTATTTCTGCGCTTGGGGCAGAATTCTGCTGTACTGGTACAGTGACACTTTACAAATCATGAATATGCCCTGAAGATGCACTGAAAATGGGATGACAAAATTAATTTTCTCCACATGGTGAATGTGCTAGCTGTCTCGCTTATCAAATTGACATGAGTGGCTATAGTTGCTGTATTTTCAGAAATAGGTTTTAGCTTAGAGCCGCCAGGTTAGAAAGTTACCTCCCACACGTCGTCAGCATCTACATATTTACTCAACAGACCTGTCAGGGGAGTTCCGGGCTCCTCAAGGAAAGGTGCACTTGCAAGTGCTCAATCTCCTTCACGTTATCTGGAAATCTTTCAGACAGCGTTGCTGCAAAACTGCCTATTTCGAGAGTTGTTATCTGGGAAGTAAGAAGCTGCGTTCGGCTGTTTTGGCGCAGTAGCAACTATTTCATTGTTGTTTTATAGTCTGTTCATTTGTTTTATGCACACAAGGCTCCCTGCACAAGGCTGGGTTGTCAACACAAATATAAAGGCAGTCGCATACAGGTCGGGAAAAAGGGAAACTAACAGTCAACCAGCCAATTATGCCAAAATCGAATTGCTGAACAAATTTGGGTGACTCCAGAAGCGGCAGGCATCATTGAGATTGCTCAGGATGAGGGTACCAAAACCACACAAATTCACCCATCGTTGACACGAACGTGAGGACTTTTACCCTGGGTGAGTCTCAGTGTTGCATCCGAGCCTGGAACAGATTCTTTCCGATAACTTCTGTGAGAGTAAAGTTTCAGAATTCAGGACCATAGGTATGAGAAACGAGAAATGGAAGGCGATGAAAGTTCTCTATTCCGCTTTTTTTTTCAAGAAAAAGTACCCCATCCACTAATCCTACGGTCTGTATCCGTGATTTTCCACTATCTACAAAGATTCACAATATGATTTTTGCTTGACGGATTCTAACCTGAGCTCTCGAACTCCCTGTACAAATACCGAGTCCAACCTGGTAGGTAATGGGAGAATACAGATCAGTGATTGCTATTCATCAGATATCATTAAATTTTTTTCTGCAAATTCTGACACCTTAGCGCATTTTTCTGCCATATTTTGAGGCCAGCTTCGCACCTTATGATTCTACATCTTAAGCTGAACGCCCTCAGCCGTTTTGATGTCCGGAGAGAAATCCTGCAAAATCCCTAAATGTTACAGCCGATCGCAATGCTTCACGGGCGATAAGGAAACTTCAGGATTACTGACAGAAATTATAGGGAAAATGCTATGTCGTTACTACGGTACTGTATGTTGACAGCTATGACCTAGCAAGCGAATGACCACAGCTGCAGATGTACTCCATGGCGAGCCTGACAGTGTAGAACGCAAGCCGTTTGAGAGCGGATACACTGCAAATTAGGGATTCTCGTTATTCCTGCTTCCGAATTTGACTGATACGATTGGCTGGTGTGCTAGAAAATGGCATCTGTAGATACGTAATTCGCTGGGCATTTTTCTACTTCTGATTTCTGGAAAAATCCAGACAAACCAAAATTACGAGCTATCCTTTTGTTCGTTGCATGGATTTGAACAACACAAGACACGAACAGCAGAATTGTATACCAGTTCGTGCTCGACACTCAGAGAATATTTGCTCCACTAATCCAACATATTCATGCAGCAATCGGATTTTTGAAAATACTCCCGATCTGGGATAACTGAGCCAAAATTACGAGGAAGGGGGGCTCGATGTAGCCCAAACTTTGCACCATTGGGCTACCATATGCATCCGGGAACGGAAACTTCTCTGGCCCATAAGAAGTTTAAAAGCGACGTCAAATTTGTGAATTAGGTTGGCTTACATATTCTCTGGGCATGGCAGAGCGACATCTTCCGAGAGAACACACGTTGAGTTGTCGAAATCTTACTGATGCCAGTGGTGGACAGCCTCTGTTTAGTACCATTTTTTCATAAGGAAATTTCAGGAGTAAGGACGTGCATTCATAGTTTTATACACTGAAATACATAATGTTCATATTTCATGCACCATCTTTTTCCCAACTAAAGAGCGAAAACGTAGGCTAATTTCCTTAAGTAATATTAGCCAGTCTCGAAGCCCGATAAGTGCTGCGACATGAAAAGAAAGCTGTTTTTTGTTGTCAACTCCTCTGCCATTTCAATTTAGTACTTTTTCCTGTTGCCGTTGCAAACAGTGCGTGATATTTAATAGCGGATATGGATGTTCTTACACAGGGATCATACAACAAAAGTGCAAAAATACTTCTTCGGCTCGTTTGCAAAGCGCAGCCGCTCCGCTCACTTCGGGGATGGGCTAGGACAAAATTAAACGAATGAGCAGTTCAACGAGCGTTGAAACACCTATATGATTCCAGGGATCGTCCTGAACACGCTGCTGCTGCTGTCGTTCTCCCGCCTGCAGTTCCGCAACACCAACCTCCTCTACTTGTTCCTCCTCGCGGTGTTCGACATTTTCGTGGAGCTCTCGTTTATGGTGAGTTCCTTGACGGCGACGAACAACGCTAAACAACGCTGTGTTTTCGGAATTTGAAATGTACTTAAGCGGATGTGTCCAGAATTTGCGGCTGTTCGTGGGAAGCAGCCGCTGAGCCTTTGTAACCTTTCAGCAGAGCATAGCGAATTAGTGGGGGAGCAAGTGAGGAAGCAACGCTCGTGCAAAATAGATGTACTTTTGTGAAAACGTTGCACTCGAGTTCTTGGGAGTTATGTCGGCTTGGCGGGCGAATGCACGAGGGCTTCATAATCCTGCCGTTTCCAGAAGCGTCAACAGGGTTCTCTGCTCAGAACTCAAGACAACTGACACTTCTCTGGAAGTTGTAGGGTGACCAGTGTAAACACTATGGATTCACAACCACTTCACTCTCTGAGAAAGCTGTGAACGCTACGAGCAATAGTCGTTTATAGGCGCAGTTATGGAACCAAACATCTCTTTCCGGGGCGATTTACACAAACAAAACTTATTCTCCGAGAGAATATCGGCACAACGCAGCGCCTCAGGGAACACTCTTCCAGACATATGCTTAATTTTTCATTTTGGGTAGACAGAAAAGCGCTGTCTGATCCGCTAAAGTTTAAAAGAGCTCATTTCAATTATTGCTGGTTTCCAGGGAGCGGAACAACATGGGAGAAAAACTAGTTCATCGTCTATTTTTGGCTAGTCTGGCACTAGTTTGGAATATGCCAGCTTTGTTTCTTTGAGGGGTTGCGGTCTGTATAATAAGTCAGAGAAATTGTAGGATATCTGCGGAAAGATAATGAGTAACTTGAGTTGTTACCGGAGTTTTGAAGGCGAAACTTTCAAAAGTATCTGTAACAAAAACGTATTAGCAGCGAAAAAAATTCCTTATAATGCAGGATGGCTACCAGAGAACATTAAATTGAATAAATTAGTGTGGGACATTTGCTGAAATATAATAGTTCTCGACGGCGAATCATGCTTTGCAAGAATTTCGCAGGAGAAACTCATTTTGTAACCAAAGTGCATGTTTCCGAATATTAAGGATGTAGCGGCACAAGGTTAGGGACGTCACCGCGAGCACGATGTAACCAGTGCACTGCTTTAGGGCTGAAAAGGTAGAATACGTATCCCAGGCGCTGAACCAAGGAAGCAGGCAGAACGAATGATGCCTCATGACAAGCAAAAAAAAGCTGGTAGAACAGCAACTGTATGAAACCAAGATTGGAACCGTCGGAAGAATTTATTCCATTTGAAAAAAAGTTAAACAAGACATGATGTACCGAAATGTCGTCTTATTTACAGAGTGGAAAAAACCGAAAACTAGGTAAACAAAGTGATAAAGTGTGTGAGGAAAAACTGAAAGATGAAGGCTATTTCAACTCTAGATTATTTAGATGCATAGAACCCGAATAGGTATGCTGGTAGACAAAGCTTCTTTAGGCATCGAAAAACCTAACTCTGGGAAGAACGCAGGCTCCTCAGGCTGCACATTTTGAGAGCACCGAAGGTAAACGTGTCAACGCCAAAGAAACTTACTTCGTCGTCAGCACGCCCACGCGTTTACTCTGGGTTACCTCAATGATTTGCTTTCACCCTAGGTTACCTCAGGCTCCAGTGGTAGAGGCACATCCAAAGAGCAGTGCTCATAGAGAAGGAGTTAAGAGTTTTCAAATGAGACTTGTCTTCGTCCGAATTGTCAAATTACAAAATCCTCCTCTTCTTTCAATGCTGGGGTAAATTCAGCCTACATGGAAATTTTCGTGTCCTTTCGATCTCTAGATCCTGTACTTCTCAGTTATCAACAAGCCTACAAAAGTTGCACCGTTGTAGACGTCAGCATTCTTGAGATTTAGAGAGATTAGCTGCATTTCAACGTCCTAACAGGGTAAGGTGTCGCCTTTTTCATTAGATTTCACGAAATTGGTCACTGCATTAGTTTTCACAGTTGTCTCACACCCAGAAACATAGGAAAAGCTATGATCCCGAAATTCACCTTATATGCTGCTTCTAAAAACCAAGTAGTCACTACCTTGCAACCAGATCCCGCATCGGACAGCTGAAAGCGAGTGAAGGATCTCGGGAAAGTAGTCTGTCTTCTTAACTCTGTACGTAAATGGAGATTACCAAGTCTCTCCAGATATCCTGTGCTTTGGATTTAATATTGCTTTAGATATATTTGAATTTGAAAATTCGATCTTGAATAAATTGAAATTTTAAATTCCTCGAAGAGAAGGAAGAGCATATTTGCCGAGGGAAGATAAGAAGTCGTTTACGGCTTCCTTCAACATCCAAAATTTTCGGATCAGATTCCGATTTGATACCTAGATTGATTGAGTGATTCGATTTTTTTCCTATTCTGAACATAATATCGTGGCACTAGTTCTGAGTAGAAGTCATTTGGGTACACTTTACGGTACAAATATCCCGTAGAGGTTTGCGTGACTTTTCCAATCCTGTAAATGTCTTCCTTTGGATAGATGTTCCAGACTTGTGAACTATGTATAACCAAGATGTGGTTTGGGTGGATTTGTAACAAATACGTATGTTACGTTGACCACCGGTTTTTTGATTCTCGTTCATTCATTCACGGGTTTACCGATGTGGCAACAGAGTGATAGAATACATTTTATAGCATGTTATGATGTGTTTGGCAGCAGAATGCGGAAATACGGGTTATGCACAGTATTTGAGTATTTGAATACAGTATAAAACTTCTATTTATAGCGTGGTGTGGAATGAAATCCTTCTTTGGGGTCTTCTCATTTAGGCTATATCCGCATATTTTCAGGTTATAATTAAAGGATTGTGAAGCGAACTTTGGATTATGCCCGTAACTCACTGAGTGCTTGGGATCTGAGCATCGTCAAAACAGATTCAAATTAAGATAATCGCGCAAGAACTGTTCTGCTGATTGCTTCAATCTCCTTTTCTCGCACGACACATTGAAGTATTATAATTTCCAAACTAATCTTTTCCGATATTTCCTGTAATAAGTTCAGATGATTTTTTGCTACAACTATTCCTGTCTGCTCTATTATCCGTTCATCTGGAGCTTTCTTTTTGAGCAGATTACTGAACAATTGTTCGAAAGGGCGGTGACGTTAGTTAAGGAAAATATGTACCTCTGTACATTGCACACTACTTAACACATAGGCCAGACATGTGGATGTTGAGCAAAGTCCCAACGGGTGTCGTCGAGACTTGCACCTGGTTTTTTTTCAGCTCTATCGCATCATAATTACGTTTGCAAGTTGTATTTAGCAGCCAGGACTACTCAGTATTCAACAATCAAGTACTGAGTTCCGTATATGTGCACCAATTGCTTGAAAAACACTAGCATTTGAGTTTGCTCAGATGTTCAATGGTGCATTCGACCCTCCTATCATTGTGCGCCTGGATTGAGTGATGTGGAACATACATATTGGGCCAGTAAATTGACGTAACCAATGCCTTGCCGTTCATATATTAGGTGTGGTTGGTTGGGATCATGAGAAAGGCTGTTCTAAGTGGCATGTGGTTTTCTGGACGTTGCCGTTCAGTCATGCCTACAAAGCCTACAATTGCATGTCGAATGGGGTTAAAGGCAGAGGACCACCTCGTTCCGTATGCTGGGGATAGTAACATATCCTGGACCATCTCGCCATGACGATCCCAGCAAGGTACATCAATGAGCACAAAAGCGACGAAAGCCCCGTTCTCGAAAGGGTCGAAGTGGCCAAAATTTGGAGCCCGGAGGTGGATCGCTCCAAGCTGTGCTGGCTGCCCGCCATGGATGCCACGTTGGCCAACGTGTCTTTGCGTGTAAGATCGATGAGATCAACAGCTTCACACGTCAATTCGGGTTAGCAAACTTTTACAGGCCCCATCTTGGAAAACGGGTTTAATGACCATTTTGAGACAATATATGTATACCGCTGGAATCAGCGTGCCAAGTAGGTGCTGAATCTGCTATTACCTCAACCACGAAAATGAGGTGGTCCTCTGCCTTTAACGAGCGTGTTTTTTTTTCGGTGCTCGTGCTCACCACGAGAGAATTTTCTGAACCGCCTCACACTAACCAGAATAGTGCGCACTGCCGCAGTTGATTTTTTTTAAAGATTTCTAACCTAGGAATTTTTTAAAAAATTTCTATCCTAGCAGGTTTCTCGCACAACATCCTGAAATTAAAGGAAGATGACCGGTAAAGTGATTGCTCGTGGTCCAAGGTACAAATCAACAACAGTCACTATATGTACATATGTGTGGTAAGCTCACATTGTGGTAAGCTTGGGGTAGGACTTGTGAACTGCCCAAATATTCATATTAGTTGCATTGGATACTACAGACACATTAGTTATCAATAGGATGGATATCTTGTCAAAAAAAAAAAAAAAAAAAAAAACCAAGCAGTTCCCTTTTTNCATTGTGGTAAGCTTGGGGTAGGACTTGTGAACTGCCCAAATATTCATATTAGTTGCATTGGATACTACAGACACATTAGTTATCAATAGGATGGATATCTTGTAAAAAAAAAAAAAAAAAAAAAAACTCAGCAGTTGCCTTTTTCTGCTCTTGAAACATCTTTTTTGTGACACCAGGTTCCGTATGTATGTGCCAATGCAATTGTTTAAAATGGATGAAGCTGAGATGAGGTTGGCTCCGCTTGTCAGGTATTCTGGATTCATCACACATCTACAATACATAAATGATGGGCTGGACGTCTCTGAGCATATTAAAACCGATGGTACGTGGCGTTGTTTTCGAAAATCTCGCAGTAAGGGTTTTCGGCCTGGAACAATTCCGTCCCATTTAGACCTTACGAGGCCTGTTTACGCTCAAGAGCAGAATCGAGCACGGTCTAGTTCACAGGGGGAAAACATTATTTTTTACAGGGGAGAACAATATTGATAAGCAGTTCAGATTTATGTTTTTATCCTTCTGGTCCGGCATACATATTTAGCTCTCTCATTTCTGGGATCTTGACGCAGAGTACATACTTATCTTTTGTTTATTAACACATTCGCGACAATGCACGTTTTGCGTTTTGAGCCACTTCGGACCAATGCGAATTTTTGCTTCATTTTTGAGGAGATAGCCGCGAAAACGGAGTATTCAATGTGCTGATTAAGAATATGAAGTTTATTCTGCATGCTGAAGCGTTTCTGTAATGTTACGGTACTCATACTGTACAAACTGTAGAAAGCCGTCTTCCTCAGGATCTGGGCAAGGTTTGCAAAGGTGGTTATTTCGCATGCTGATCACGAATATGGCATTCATTTTGTACCCGATCGCGCTTCTGAGGAGTTACGGTACGCATACAGTACCAGTCGAGACATGGGGTACTGCCATACAGTAAGCAGAATTTGCCTCATAACTTTCCAAAATACTGTTTTGATGTAAAGTGGATGCCATATTAGTGATCAGCACTTGAAATAACCCCTCTCTGTGAAGTTTTGCTAGGTTTTAGAGGAAAAACTGTACTCACATTATGTCTACAGTAACCATACAAAAATGCTCTGCAGTACAAAAATGATATCATTTTTGTGCACAGCATCTTAAGTAACCCCACAATGCAAAGTTTCACTTGCTTTTGCGAAAAATTTCACTTACAGTACCTACAGTATGTCTACAGTAACTCTATTAAACCGCAACATGGTACAAAATGGATATCATATTCGTGACCAGCATGCCGAATAACCCCTAAGGGACAATTTTGGAAAAATCGGTTGAAGAAAAGGGGTTAAAACAGATACGACCCACCGGTGGGTCGTATTGTCCGTTATGTGTTAAGCTCATACAAATTCCAATAATAATGAGCAGAGAAAAATTCACTTTTGCTCCAAAGCGGAGTCAGTTCAAACACGCATTAGGACATTTCTTACTGAAGTATCAACCAATTAACGTATGAGCGGCTCACCTATGAACCGTACCATTTTTCGCATGGTTCACTGTGAGAGCTCATGAACACTCAACGTTCTCGACGTCTTGCTTTGATGATAACGTAATAATAGTCCTAAGTCAATGTGATCATAAAAAAACAATATTAGGATCGTCATGAAAAATTCAGTGTAGATATGGAGAGCAGAAGTTGAGAAAATGAGGAAGCGTGCGAAAAAGGCCGTGAGTGGGTAAACTTCTTTTTTTCGAGGCCAGTGAGGCTTAACGGACTTTTAGTAGGTGAGGTGGAGAGTCCTTGTCGCACTCGTCCTTTTCGTCTTTTTTTTTTTGATTTCGACCCTTAGTTAATTTTTAATTTTATCCACATGGATGCATACTTTATAATGCTTGCCCTCTGCAAGTGTAAGCTTAAACCCATGTAGCCTCATTACATACTACACATATAATATACCTAATGTATCTGTTATATTTAATGTACATATTCAATGCGACTAACATATGTAGCGTAGCTTATAAATCCCATGCAGCTAATTTAAAAAAACCATGCTACTCCACTTTCCAAAATGGAAATCCCAATCCTCGGGACACTGTAATCCATTTGCAAGATTAGTTGTTGTTCCGAAGCACTTTTTCGTAGTCAAGGGGCAAAGTCTCTGTTTTAGCATCCATCACATTCTCTAACAGAAAATGCGGGAATTCTTCAGAAATTTTACTATGCTAAAAACCATCTGTTCAGCTCCTACGAGAACGAATAAAGACCATCTTCGTGGGAAGATTCTGTAGGCGACTATTTTTAGTCACTAAATAACAAACTTCAATAAGATTTGGCATTGCGCTATTGTCTTCCTGATAATTGCCACGGCGGAGCAATAATCAACGGAGCGTCATGACCAGGGTGCCACTATGAGTAATTTGCTACCGCACTGAGAGTTTGGAATTAACTGGGATATTCTAAATCCATGCATTTAACTTCCAGAAAAGTTCCTAAAACTTTATACTTAATCGTACAATTCTCGTAATTTGTTCGGGTGGTTATGATCCAGTTTATTCTCTGCGTATAAACTGAGGAGTTTAGGGCTCCGGTAGAAGTCGGTATTGATAACTTCCTCCAATGCCTTCCTATATTATCCAACTCTGAAAGCTCACAATTAGAGAGCATCCTAGAAAGATGGTGGATGCGTTCAGTCCAAGAATTCGACTTCGAGCAATATTATGTTTGTTAGGTTACAACGTCACAGGTGTCACACAGAACTCCAGTCAATTGTTTTATTAATTTCTACCAAATGTGTTTGAGTTGGAAGAAACAACAAACTTGCAACGAATTTGTTTTGCCGAGTTTTGCGCTTTTTTAATATTTTTACTGTCAAAAAGTGAAGGCGGCAATCTATAGGCATCTCCCGGTCGACAAATTTACCTCGGGCAAGGAACGTATGTAGTTGATAAAGGAACGATAAAGAAAGCCTCCTCATCTGAACACTAGCTAGAAAATTGATGATTGGAGGACCTGTTCAGGGAGAGTTGGTTGAATAGGTGGTGCGAATGAAAGGGCGCAGGCATTGCGGCGCATGTGAGCGGGTCCGCACCACTGAAATCTCCTAAAACTTACTAAAGATGAAGTACAAAACGTAATGACTGTTCCCGTCATGGTGGAGACACATTGCAATAACTTTTTAGCCGTTCTATATAGGGACATTTCATTCTCAAGAGAATCCTTCCTCTCAAAACTACCGCTGTTAATCACATAAACAATTTTGCTGGAATTTGTTGCCCTCAGCCTTCAAGAGAGCACTTCCGAAAAATTCCCTCGTCTAGGTCTTGCTTGAAATCACTTGGTGTTTTCAACTGAAGGTAAAATTGCCATTCTGGATATTGCCATTCCTCTGCCTACCTGTAAGCTATTGTGCCTTGGTACTTGAACTTTTGGAATTTTCGAGAACATTACCGACGCATGCAAGGCCTCCCCATAGCCACAGATTTCAGCAAGGAGTATTCTTGAAAAAAAGAGGTCTTCTGGCGGTTAAACGGTTACTATTCATTGGTTTGAACGACTGACTACATGCAAGCTTCGTCGTAAGCCAATGTTCCTCATGCAAAATAAATCATTGAGGTCCGATGAGCGTAGTACATATAACACCACACATGGATAAACGTCAATGCCAACATACCACGAGGCATTGGTACATTTATGAGAATCTGAAAACACCAAATCTCGATAGCCCAAGGTGTAATAATGGAATTTCAGCTGATGTTTCCGTCGGCACTGATCTGGGAATACTTCCGGGTAGAATTCCTCTACGTGGCATGGCACCACTACATTCGATACATCTCCACGTGTGCACAGGTACGTATTCTGCGTCTGCATTCATTTTTCATCTTCGCTTATGTTAAATTTATCAAGCTGAACTGTGTAGCGGGCAGGAACCCTCAAAGGATATGTTCTCGAAATTTATTAAACAACTTAGATGTTTATTCAGCTGTGCCCAGTAATGAAAACGCTTTGAACTCAGCATGGGATTCAACCCTGAGGCCTCGTGACAGAGTGGAAATGGTGTGGCTTTGTCAATGTTGAAGAAAGCGGTTGACCCTATTGAATTGGCCCATCTCCCCCATTTAACCCTTATTGTTTTCCAAAGAGCCGAATTCTATTCGGTCCTCAGGCTTTTCCGAAAATGAGATGCTCATTGGTTTGCACTTTCTGGACCTCTTGCATACCCAGACTGCTTCACCATAACAATGTACGTGAACAACACAAAAACAATGTGCTTGCGTTTCTCGTGACCACTAGAGGCTGGATTTTTCTCATTACGGAAAAGGTCAGTCCAAAGTACAAAGAGGCGTAGTGGTTTGGACAGCTTTATTGCCAAGAACAGAGACAGGATTTTTGTCAGTAGAGGGGGATTCTATGATTTGACCGCGGTGCAGAAGTGGTCTTGCCAACGTGTGATCTTCCCGATGTCAATGTTTTGTTACGGACTTGTGACCTTTTTTTTCCGACACGAGTTGACACTCGGTCATGAGTAGAAGTTAGTGTTCCAACTGCACCAAATGTAGATTTTTTGACGTAGGCAGGCACTTTTTCAAACATTGCCTTAACCTTTCTGGAATTCCTGTTAGTCGATCCAATTCATGCTGCTAATTCGAAGCAATATACAGTAGCGGTCATAATGATATGATCAGAGCCATATTGACCAGGGAATCTTTTGTTATAACTCGCTTCTGGGTCAAGCTACCTGACCCAAATTTTACTATGTACTGTAACTCCATGAGCGCTTTCCAATGGCAGCTCACCACTGACACAGCTTCAATCAACATGGATTATTGAGCTCAAATATCAATTTTCTCGGCTTTCGTAGATTTTGTATAGCATCCCAGCTATTGACTAGTGGGAGAAAGGAAGAAATGGTACAGTTTGGGCACATATTCGTCTATTATTTCCACCACAATGCTCTTACTGCACTTCCTTTGCTGCTCAAACGGGAGGACGGAATTAAATAATCGAAATCACCGAAAAATCTGTTTATTTATATCTTAAGCATATGAACAGCAATACAGTTCTTATTTGAATATCAGAGTAGTTGCTAGTAGTGGATTTCGTAGAAATATTCCACATCGGGATCGATGTTTTTCTTTGGAATTGTAAAAAATTCTCTTTTCTCACTTTTACACGACTTTTTGACAGGCCCACTTTTTTATGTAAAGGGAAGAACCGTAGAACGCAACTTATATAGCAAATTGCTTGCTTACGATACGATTTAGAATAATTTTTTCCGGAGCTGAGATGTCGCGATACAGTCGAAAAACCATAATGTTAATAGAACAGTGAACTTTCACTTGAAACGTAGTAGTTCTGCTTGAAAGCAGTTTACGTCAATGCCGAGCAGCGGAAAGAAAGAACACTTGAACCCTCACCACATCCTAAAATTTCATCCAAATAGCCCGATCCATAGTTGAGTTATAGTTTGAGATTCTGTCTTCGACAGTGCTCTGATCATATCATTTTGACCGCTACTGTACGTACATAGTGAGCATTATCGGCTGTTAGTTGGTTCAAAAATCCGCATTTGCCCCGCTAGAGAATTGCTCGAGATACCTAAATGTTCATTTCCCTCTTTGCCGAAATTGGCCTGAATTTGCAAGGCCTGCCTCAAATTTCGATAAATTTGTTGACAAACACCACTCATGCATTCCGCCAGAATTTCTCCGCACCTCCCCCTCCCCCTTTTAGCTCCAGCTCTTTTTCGTAGGAAAAAATCGGCAAATATGACGACATAAAGATTCAATTTTCTCGGTAATGTAACGCCAGGGTAGTGATAATAGATTAAGTATACAGGGAGCTCTACTATTGACTAGTACAATACCGCTCGGCATGGGCGTATTTCAGTGACGTTGTTTGAAGAAATGAGCTTGACGAGAAAAAGAAACCGAAAAAAAAACCTTTGCCGCAACGTAATAAGTGGTCATGAAATCAAATGTGGTCCCACACAATGAGTTCTCAGCTCATCATTGAGCTACGAGATGTATCACTTCATACCTTAGCGCTTGAAGATTTGCATTGCAGGTTCTCATCGCCGCTTCCACCCTGCTCATTGTATCTGCATCGTTTGAGCGTTACGTTTGCTCGTTTAGCTCTTCTGCCGGTATAAAGTCAAAAAATCGAATGCTTGTCATAGCTGTGGTCATATTGTCGGCAATTATCATGAAGGTAAGTGCATAGTCAGTTTACTATGGAGAGCGCTGTGCAGCACACATACCTATACTGTTTCCCCGGAAGAGTCCATATCAGGGATGAGCGGATTATCGGTATCCGGTTGTCCGTTTAGCCGTCATCCGGATGTTTTTCCTTATCCGTTGTCCGCACCGTTATCTGGGCATTTGACACCGGATAACGGTGTGGATAAGGCAAAAATAGGCACATTTAACTGCACGTGATGTTCTGCAGAGGCAGTGGGGGGAGTCATCCACAGAACATTTTGTGCCGTTCTATCTTAGACTGAACCTGTTTTTTCTAAACCATTTCTGAAAGCTTCGATCCTTCGAGATCTGTGTCCTTTAATTCATCAAGTCTAATGGCTAGACTCTGAGTCTGAGTCAAATATGAGTCCAAACATTCCGATTGGAAGCTTTTACCAAAGCAAAAGCGTTCTATTGTGTTGGACTTTGTAGTCAAGGAAACAGAAGGATGCAGGGTATCTCTTTAAAAAGCGCCATGGTCGAAAGGTCAGACATGAGACACTCCTTCCACAACGCGGTGGCACACTTCTTCCACAACGCGGTGGCACTCGTAGACAATGGCAAGCGTGATATTACAATAAGTTTCATATCATTCATAGCTTTTGACGCTTATACGAGGAGCAGACTAATCCGACAAAACCATCTACTCGAAAAGAAATTGGTGAAAGGTAATCGCAGAAAATCAGTGTCGTCCGCCCAGCGCGGCGAAGGTGCAGGTTCGGGATTTTTTTTAAACGAATTCTGGTGGCTCGAAGGCACACCGATTCAGGATAGAGCGTCGGCCGCGAAGCGGCCTTTCTCTGGAAATTCAAAAAAAATTTCATGTTGGCTCTAAAATTTGCCAAAAAATACTCTCCGAAGACGATATGTCTTGTAAGCAAGATAATGTTTCTGTTTTGAATGGTGCAGCTATTATAGTGAGAGGTATAACCTCTTGTACTAACTTTCTTTCACAAAATTCTCGTCTTAATCATGTTTCGCTACAATGACACTTGCTAAAAGGCGGCTTCCCTGGATGCTTATCCATTATCCGTGATCCGGTATCCGTTATCCGGTCATTATTGGCCTATCCGGTATCCGCACCGTTATTCGGGTGGTGAAAAATCCCGCATTCGCTCATCCCTGGTCCATATGCATCCAGCTTTCTACCGCAGTGTCTGCACGGTTGCAATGTATGGAGTTCTCAAATATTGTACAACACTCATTTCAAGGGCTCGGTGTACTTTGAACTAGAACTACAAACTCTTCCAAACTGTCGCCCATTGACCAACTTACGACTTGACCTCTCCGAAATAACCCGAAGGTGAGGTGCTGCATTTCCTCAAAGGAATGGGAATGAAATAAACAGATGATTGTAGTGATCTCTACAAAACAGTATGGATGTTCTGGTGTCGCAATTTCCTCAACGTCTTCCTTCCGTTTTCCTTGCTGTTACTACTAAATTCGGCAACCATTGCCAACCTCAACAAGCACTCCAGAGAATTTATTGCGGAGGTCGGTAGAATGTTACTCCAGATATGATTGGTGACCTTAACCCTCTTGGATCATCAGTTTTTAAGCAACTTCCGTCGCTTCTTCCCGGGGGAACCCACGCATCTCTGGCCAGGCGCAAAAAGAAGGACGCCACCCGAACCCTGGCCGCACTGGTGACGATCTACTTGCTCTCGAACACCCTCAACCTCCTGCTCACCATCATGGAGTTCATTGATCCTGAGTTCTTGAGAGAACTAGGAGAAGGCCGCGTCTACAAGTGAGGAATTCGTTTGATCTCCTAGTATCTTCTACACGCTCTTATCAGAACGAGTTCGATTACAGCTACCTCGCCGACCTGTCCTCTCTGCTGACCATCTCATCAACTGCTAGCCGACTGCCCGTCTACTACCACTGCAATCACGAGATTCGAAAGCAGCTCAGACACTTCTTTGGTCAATTTCATCTTAAAAAACAGATCGCTGTAAGACAGCAGCATTTGTGAAGATTGCTTTCTCGAAATTTATCACCGGTGCCTATTGAGACGTGTTCAAATCTATGACAAAGTTCTGAATGTAGGGAGATATGTTTATTCCAAATTTCTATTAATCAGGCCAAAAAATTGTATAGAAAACCCTCATATGTAGGATAATACCAACAAGTCCTCTTTAGTAGCTTATTATCGAGACGTACTTTTGTCTATGGTCCAACTCATCGACTTGTCATCATTTTTTGAACGTGGAATGGGTTTCAAGAATGATATGAATACAGTAGTGGACGTTGTCTTTAGCAATTCGAAGCGACAGTGGAAAAGATGCGCATGGGTAGTCACCATTTGCCTCTTTTCGCTTCGTTGCTGGGGAGGGGGGGGGGGGGA
>JARK01001349.1:127572-170905 GCA_000688135.1 Ancylostoma ceylanicum | reverse complement strand
GGGGGGGGGGGGGGGGGGGAAGGGGACTACAATTCTTACTGTAGTTTGGAAACACCTTTTTGGGTTTATACATTGCCCAGCGAACACCAGAGCGAAATTACGTTAGAAAAAAATGGATGTGAACCCACTGTTCATGATTGCTCCTTTTTCTTCCCGACCTTGTATCCTTATCGGATTTTTATTCATTCCCTGTTACGGGATTGGCATTTGTTTGATTTATCTTATCTACTCGTTTTTTGTACATCATTCCATTTTCAAGTGAAACATATTGTTTTCAAAATACCGGGTGATTAGAGTTGTTAATTTGCAGTAGAATTTGCTGTCTTTTTGTATATTGTACAGATTATTGTGAAGACATGTTTCGTGCAATGAATATGCCAATGACTCATCGCAGTTTCACGTAATGAAGGATGACATATTTGAAAGTCCAAGTCCTGAGGTAACTGGTCTTGCATACAGAAGCAGCCACTGAGGTATAATCAGAAGCTATTTTCACGACAGTTTCCTGTTACCATTCACGTATTGCTTGAGCTCCGTCGGAGTTATGCGGTGGGAAGAAAAATGACTTTGAACTTCGTCGGATCTCCATATTTCATTCTAACAGCTCAATCCTGAACTGAGATATTGAAAAAGATTCAGCTGAAAAAATAGCCTCGACCATTTCTCATTGGCCGCTACTGTAGCTGCATCACTGGAAATGCAGTTAATATCCACCAAGGAAACAGATCACTTTGCGGTTACCCAGCGAAAATGTGTTGACACTTGCGTCAACTGTGGGTAAATTAGAGTGCTGTTAACACCTTTTCCTTATGTACTCTCAGTAGTGCATGCGACTCAAGAGCCTTGCTAGGAGTATGCTACGTCGCCATGTTAAAACCTTTGCTGCATTTTTTGTAGAACGGTAAGTTACGGTGCTGTGGTCCTCTTTACTTACCAAACTGGATAGTACTTCGGGAAGGACATCTCAGAGTTAGTACTAGCAGTTGAAGGAAAATTAACCAGCTGATACTGCATATAAAAACTTTTATTGAGACATGAATTCGCACGAAATATTCCCCTTGCGCTTCAGCATAATATACAGCGCGTAAGTTATTGGCATGGGGACCTTTGAATAAAAAACAGGAACTGTTAGGTGTATCAAACCATACAATAAGTCTGTGCGTAAACTTTTTCCTTCTGTAAAGAGCGGCTAGTTCTTGGAAAGACTTCTTCCTATGTCCGTAAAACCTTAGAGAACCCTGCGGGTTACATTTTTTCATGATTTTTTGAGGTCTCTCGGCAAGCCTTACCTTGTTCAGCTAGTAGCACAGATCATTTCCACCAATATAACTGAACGGAAACCCTCGAGTGTTTATTCAAAAATATCTATGCAATAGGAACATTCTGCTGAGTTGATCTTATGCTGCTTTGCATTCCCATTGCATGACCTGAAATTCACGTTAAAATCCTTGACAATGTGACGCTATTTATATCTAAGCATGAATTAAGCAGCAAATGAAGCAGGTAAACAAGGAAATTATGGATATTAAGGAAATTATGGAGATTAGATTAAGGAACTTATTTGATAGTATAACATCAGGTCACCATATGCAAAACAAGATAGCCGGATCACTCGCATTCCGTTCAGTGGAATGTCCATAAAACTTTTACCTATGACGACGGTGCTGGAGCACAGTTCGCGACAGTCCCTGTTGCGAACGCCTGCCGCGCGGTGATCATGCTCGTTTATTGTTTCGGCGTCATTCGAATTCGCTTTGTGTAGGTGATTAAGAATGCAAGAATGCTCGACAAATGACTGTCGGCGCTCGAATGGCAATGTCATCATGGCCATCACGCCCTGTTTATTCTACACCGGAACCAATTCCGTCGGATAATTTGAGTTTGAAGCGGAACCTTTGTTTCAGAATAAGTTATTCACTGCAAAGAAAAACATTTTTGAATTTCTGAAAAGCGCATTTTTGAAAAGCATACACAGTTTCGGCTTCAGGATTTTTGTCTAGGAGGCCCAATTAGATATTGATTTATCAACAATAGAACATGGTCGTTAAGTCTGTCTTTACCAGGTCCTTGAAGGAACCAGACAAACCTAAAGCTTTGGGGCCCTCGCATGCTCCCCTTCCAATGCAGAAATTCCTGCCACTGAAACAAAACTGCAGAGAACCTACCAGTTTTTTGAAGCGAGCATTGAAAATGTTCAGAAAGGAGGTCTGATGAGCCAGTAGATCGACTTCCTGAAGATTTGCACTTTAGCTTTGTCTGTCGCAGCTGTGACTGGATGACGGAGTGGATGAAAGCGAGCCGCCGCCACTAATGACAGGGTCATTCGCGTTGACGAACATGGGCAGTGACTAGCACTGCTTCTGTACACAGAGCTTCGCATACGCAGAATGGCAGCCTGGCTCTTCGCTATAGATCCACTAGGATACTGTTAACAACAAAATATTCGATTAGATTATTCGCTCAGGAATGGTTCAGCCATAGTGCCTACTGCGTGTTTATCAACACGTACTGCGCTTCCAGATTTTGCATGCTAAACGCGGTACAAATTTAAAGGTCAAAATGGTAGATATTGCTGGATTATTTGGCCTTTGCTCAGTGGTTACATATAATAGAACTACTGGTAAACCACTCCTTCTGCTCCTGCACCAACTCACCACTTCTCAAAATAGACGATACCAAAATTCTACGCAGTAGATTACTTGATTTCAAGTGAAAAAGAGGACATGAGAGCTTAATGACTGAGAAACGGAAGTTTTGCATATTGCGGCGTTTTGTTGAACGCAGGCTTCATATAACTCCAGAGAAACGAAATCCCATTAGTGAAGAGAGAGAATTTTTCAAATTAGTAACTTCTATAGTAGAAATTCAAAAACTTCTGAACCTGGATGACAGGCTTAACATTAAAACATTAACTTTCCAAGGAAGGAAAAACCGAAGACGATGGTTTCTTCATGAATTCCTCCTGAAATTCTATTTGCCTGTTGAACAGAAATATTCAACATCTCTTTGCCACCCGAGTGAATGCGAAAACAGAAACTAAGAAGATCACTTCAGCTAGGTGAACCTATATGCAAGCGTTAGAATACAAGAGTATGTTAGGCTGTTCAATCTAATGGTGTTGTAGCTATGTAGAGGTAATTTTTACTTGTGCCTACTTCTCAGATACCAGAATACGCCTCAAAGATCTCTAATCCAATAAGCTGACACTGTTTGTGATTTCTTCCTTTCATGGTTCACTAGTAGTAATCGAAACATCTATATCCGGTAAGTCGTTAGCTCTCACCGCCACGAAATCCATAAATGGAACATGGTTAGGCAGATGTGTTGCTTAAAATCGAGAGATGCGAGGTCGTAAGTTGAGATATGTTCAAATGCGGGAAATGCTAAGGAGCGAAAACAGCAGTTCTGATTTGGTGCACCACATCCCTACAAATCCTTCAAAATGACTAGTAGATAGAAGCTTGCCCGACGCCACAACTAAAACATTCAGCAGGAATTTCGAAAATTAATCCCGCTCTTTCCTGAGTAGAATCCAAACCGTGAGAACATTTAGTGAGCCCATTCCTGGTTACTAGTTAGGAAGCGTCCGTAACGTCCCATTTTTCCTCTGCTTCCATATCCACAGTAAGGTACTTAATTCAGAAAAAAGACGATGATTGAGAGATATGTACAATAAATGCTGGTAGAACTGATAAGGGACTCCTTCGAGCTGTTAAAGATAGTTATATGTATTTTATTGTGGATAATGTTTCGGCGATGTCGCCTTCATCAAAGCTCCTGAAAAGTGAGAGACATGAGTGATTTACTCCCTCGAACGTCTTCCCCTTCTACAAGACATATTTCGTGAAGTCTATACACTCAAAAACAATACTGGGAAAAAAGACAAGGTAGAGCTAGAACTGGATTCACTGGAATTCTTTCGAGCAGTTAACCACTGCCTTTCTCGTGTTTTCAGTGTTGTTTCGAATGTACATACATATAAGCGGGATAAATGTGCCCGTAGAAGGATAAGGCTCTCGTGGGGGTAGACCACTCATATCTTAGGCTAGTGTCGTTTACCTTGTTCCTGTTGTTTTAATTTGTTCAAGTTTCTGTATTTTTTTTAAAATTCTATCGCCTATTATATGTGGTATACACGTGCGAGCTGCACGTCTACAAATAAAGAAAAAAGACTTTCTTCCACTTTCCAGGATCTGGCGAAGGCGACACCACCGAAACGTTGGTCTCAATAGGGGTCAGTAACCTTTCTGGCTTACAGTTCGAAAGAATCCCACTATATATCCATAAGCACAATCGCAATGTCAAGACTCAAGAACAGTGGAATATAAAAAGTGTTGAAAGAAGTTCTCCATCGTATCCCTCACATTTTCTACCCGAGACTTCTGCTTGACTTCACTCCAGAGAGTGCGACGACCTTGTTTGACTCGAGCATACGCCGTAACAAGACGTCAGAAGTAGCTGTGGTCGATTCAAAGTGCGGCAGTGGGCGATAAGATCTAAGCACAACAAAGCCGTTGCGGACATGCTGGTGGCGCAACCGACGTCGACGCGGGCGGCGTGTTCTCATCTGATCACTTCATCTCGCTCGTGCATCACTCATCGCATATTGACAGCGCACGCACGAGCGTCGTAAACCTGTCGCAGTGACCGTGCTCTCACTTTTGCCAGTACAAGATACAAATCCAGGTGGGAAGGAGATATCCTGACAGAAGACAATTTATTCCTTGGTTGCCCAGAATTCCAAAATTCGGGGAAAAGCTTCTATTTTCTGAGCGAACGTGTGATTTCAGCTAAAATGTCGGTCTTAAACCTTTTTATTTATTTAATTATTTATTTTGATGCGCTCAGACCTGCACCAAACAATTAGTATGGTTAACCATACAATTACTGTGTTAATATTCCGTGCGAACGAACTGTTCGAAACGAAATATGGCCTACAAGTTCGACTGTTTTCAAATCTCGGCATAATTCGATTTCGTAGGAATCCTTGCCAAACCCTTCAGGCCCTGAAGAAGACGATGTAGCTGAAATTTCGGCCGAAATATACAATAAAGAATATACAAATCTAGGGTGCTGTAAAGCATAAGGATTCTTGCAGAGTTTGAGTCGAAGCAGAGCTCGAAAACCACCTCCGAATCGCAATTCAAGATTATCTTGATCCAAATAGTTCAAAATTTTCTGACTGACTACTTCGAACCCGCGAATCCATAACTTTGACCTTTCTCCGAGACAACTCATGGCCGATGCGTCATCTTTGGTGCGTGAACGCCCTTTGCCCTGCTGGATACCGTCGGCAACTCCTTAATTGTTCGTTTGTTAGTAAACTTACTCAAACACTTCCTGGCGCATGTAGCGCATAACAAACAGTATCAGTCGGTTAAGTGTAATACTGTGAGCAAAGAGCAACTTGGAAGAACAAGGAGAAGTCGAGGGTGGGAGTGGGAGCATATTGATGGGCTCTTCCGGGGTTTGAGACATTATCCCTAATCCATTATTTTTTATGGAGTAAGCATCCTACTTGTAAGTGTAATAATAGAATAGAGAGTTCTCACTCGGCAAGAAGACGCACTGATCGGCAAAAGCCTTCAGACATTCTGTCTGTTTCACAATTTTTTTTCACGAAAAAGATTATTGGACGAAGTCCAAGATGAGGTAAATCCTCCAAGTGATCATATTGCTTATCATACTGGACGTAAGCCAACCAGTGTAACTTGCCGGAACCTATTTCATCTTGGGCCTCGTTGAATATGCAAGGTTGGTGAAACAGACAGCACGTACTAGCCTTCCTTCTGCATCCAATTCTGGGTCCGCATGCTTCATTGAGATAACCCAGAGGTAAATGTGTTAGCACCACACAAATTTACCCATCGTCAACACGTTTGCCCAGTCTAATCTCATCGATTCATCCAGGCCTTGACTCATGCCCTTTTCTTTTATTTTTGTGAGGACGATTATTACTAGACAGATCCAAGAACAACTACGAGTCCTAGAAGTTTCACATATTAGGACAGATTTCTATGGTGTGGAAGTACTTCCACCACTCTGAAGTTCCCTTCTTCCAATCCTTTGCGATTTTGAGAGATTTCAAAGTCAATGGGGAGGCCGATAGGTTGTTTATATTGTTCATGTTCTATTCTATCAATAAGTTAATGCCATGAATATTTAACGGTTATGGCTACAACGGTGGAAAAAGTTAGAAGCATGTTCACTATACAACATGAAACTTTTCATTTTGAAGAAGGAAAAGCTTCGAAGTTATTGTATTTTTTATTTTTAGTAGTATTCAAAGGATGTTGAAGCTCTCCATTTCATTTTACATGCTTAGACACCGTTCCCTGCATTACCCTTGTACGAATTCTAAACGGTTAAATATACCCTTTCTGCACTTATAAGTAAGGGAAAAAGCCATTGGAACGTCTCTTGGATGAGTTTTGATTCTACAAGCTTTTTCAAATTGTGTATTTGTTAAAGTGCACTGCACGTCAGTAGTTCCAAGCATGTATTGTCCGGAATATCACTCTCAGACTTTCAAACGTCTTGTTTGTTTAAGTAGCAATGACAGGATTTGTCCGGATGACGCCATTTTGACGCAACGCGCGGCTCAGCGAAAACCGCACGGCGGCTCTGGAAAAGGATTACCGGGAGTTAATCCAGTGCTATGTTTATCACCGTGGCCATGAGAACCGAAGGCTGCGGCTGGGAGAGGACACCGAGGACACCGGTCCGGTCTCGACTCGTCCTCTCGGCAGGTGTCAGCATCGGTTCAACTGATAGCATCTGCTCGCCCTCTGCTGACAGTCGGGTGATCAATCGCCCGCGTTTCAAATCGCCCTGATAAAAGGCCATTGTGGGCGACGGGCAGCGTTTGAAAGGTTAAACGGGTGCCAGGATGAAATTCGAGAACAGCCTGGTGACTCCAGGAATAACTATTTATATTACTTTCGAAAATTAAAAAAAAAGACGAATAAAATCCGACGATACGAAATGGACGAGAACCGGAATGTCGTCACAACTACATAGATCTCTCCCTATATCTAGGTTATTGCAAGCATTATTACAGAAGTAATAGAATTTCCTCTTAAAGACATAGTTAAGGCTAAAAATATCCTCGTTTCCACTTCCGAATGTCCCTGGCTACATAATTATCAGAATTATCTAGTGCCGTCTGGACCTTTCCGAGACGGAACTTCTGAATCATCTAGGAAGGACTCTACTCCTCATTTGCCCGACTTGAAGCGTCGGAATAGAGATTTCCATATCCGTTTTAGTTTGCTTCTCTTTGCCGATTTTGTTGTTCGCAGCTCTTGCAGCCTCTGCAGCCTGCGGCATTCCAGGAGGTGGTAATCGACTTCCTGAAAAACTATTTTTCGTCATTCATTTAACCTGTATTATGATATTTTCCTATGTTTCTCGGTGCTCGAACGGGAGTAAAGCTAACTGACCTTCAGACGTTGCACGACACTCAAACGCTCCTCTTCTTCCAGTTTTTCATCCGAGGCTCTCGCTCTGGCTGCTTCTATCATACATATGGTCACTGTCGCCTAAAAAGTGGGAAAGGGTTCAATCACCATCCGCTCACATGAAATTACTCCGCTAATACAAGAAAATACATTGACAGACGGTTTTAGAAAAGGGACCGGGTAAAGGATGTTAGATAAGTGCTGTAAAACAAACCTGATCACAAACATCAGCGTACAAATGGCACAGGTAGGCCAAATCATCCAAGAGAGCGATGCGTTCTGGATGATACGACGGATAGTTCTGAATAACATCTTGTTGCTCCATTCTGTCTAGCACCTCTAAGATAGTATGTACTGCTTCATTACCTTGGCTCCTACTCGTAACAACTCCGTGTACGCCATCTGGACCCCTTTCCAGACCAATTTCCTTGAGTTTGGTTTGCTGGGTGAAGCTCTCCTTGAGAGGGTGTTGGCCTGGTGAAAGCATATGAGGAGGGCATCAGCATAGAGGGCGAGTTCTTCTTTTGGGACGTCACTGAAATTGCTGATTTCACAGTTTACGGAAATTGATTTGGGTAATGAAAATGTTGGGTATTTGGGGGATCCGAGTATTTAAAATACGTCTCATAAACACACTTAGTAATGTTTCCTTCGGTACTGGTGACTGGATTTTGAATGTTTTCTGGAATTCATGGCAATAATGTGTTGATAAAAGAAAAAGCCAAGAAAATGCTAGTTTTCTCAGAAGAGGTCCCACTCAGAACCCCCACTACAAATTCTCTAATCACATCTGAAACCTTGAAACAAAGCTGGTTGACGACTTGTTTTGGCCTTTTCTGGTCGACAAGCTTGCCGACAACTTGTAAAGCCAAGGGCCGACCACTTTTAGGATGTAGACAGGCTTTGGGCCAATAACTTGTGGACAAGAAAAGGCGGAAGCAAGTTGTAAACGAGTAACAGGTCGACCGATTTTAAGATACGATTCGGAACTTGTTCTGGGAGTTCTGAGCAATAGGATACAGAGAGCGGCAACTTTGAAAACTTTTCCGGCCACAATTTTAACTTTGTGCCCTACTATGTGCCAATTTTGAAACTTTAAAATTTTTTGCATCAAAAAATGAAGAGATAACTATGACAATGCAGAAATTATTAGAGGGGGAGGAGGAAGGAAGGTGGCGATTTGATTAATGCATTGAAAAATCAGGTTTTATACCCAATCTTCACCTCATCCCTCCTCACTCTGCCGCACTATTATGTACGTAGAATTACAAAGAGGACCTCCAGTGCCTGATGCTCATATAAATTTCGCGATCTTGAATGTTTTTTTTTCAAAATTCAAATGGATATTTTGTTGCCCTTTTCTCTGTTTTGCATGATCTGTGAAGCCAATAGTGGAAGATGCCCAACAAATTTTGAACAGTGCGAAGAAAATTTCTATCTGGGAAGTGGACTGGTACCACTATTCTGAACAATTATTTCTGTACAATGATATCAGCGTGAAAAACCTACTCGTAAAGTATGGTAGTGATAATTGCGGCTGCCTTCAAGAACGTCTCCATTCGTTCCTCTGCCTTATCCACATGCGAGGTTTTCTCCAGCAACCGGAGCAGCTCGCTGCCGGGAAGTAGCTTAGGCAGAGCAGCGAGGAGAAAGTCGAGTGATCCAACATCCAAGGCATTTTTAGCTCGAGGGGTAGATATGCGTTGGTAAAGTGACGATGAGGACACATCTGCAAAGAATCCATAGTTAGGGAGGAGGAGCTGCGTCAAGGCGATCAACGAGGAAATGCACGCACTTCCTGAGTCTTCTCTGAGTTCTTGTGAGCAGCACAGGAGCCGTGAGCACTTCCGCACCTGCTTCGTTTGAATTTCACTGCAACGCGTCAAAATTAGAGTTTTCAAGCGAAAATTTCGGAGGGAGCTCACCTCAGCTTATGCGGGTGAAGCACCGCTGTCGACTCGATCAGCCGAATTGCATCGTCGAGCGCTGTGATGGCTTCATTCAGCTCACCCTAGTAAGTTAAGCGAGTTAATTGATGTTGGCAAAAGTGATGGAAGCAAACAAGGAAGAAGAAAAATTTTTCAAGCACTATCCAGGCAAATTTCAAGAATACCAACTGTCTGCTCTACCTTGGTGAAGCTGGCCATCGAGAGGTTGTGGAAGCCCTGTGACAGAGACGTGGAGTCTTGTAAACTTGTTTTCAAGCTGCTTCGAAGTTCTCGAAGTTCTCCTAGGACCTGAAATGTTCCCAGTTAGCGCTTTTGGCACCATCGCTCGGGCGTCATTGATTTCGATGCGTATCGATTATCGGGCGGTTTATGCGGTACGTAAAAATCGATACGTATCGCGATCAATGTCGCCAGTGTGGACGACACAAAGGGCTATACTTTGAGTGGAATGTGGCGCTAATAACGAATTGAATTCGATAATACTTGAGACGAATTATTATATGGAATTTGCAGTTCTTTAATTTCTTCAATTAAATTTTCAGTATTGGATCCTTCTTGACGCAATCGCTCAGACGACATCGATTTCGATACGTATCGATTATCGGTGGCTCGTACAGAGTCGCAAGAATCGATACGTATTGCTACCGCTGTCGCTGGCGGGGATAGTGTTATAGTTCGCGTGGAGTGTGACATGAAGCGGGCTCTGGATAACCAGCTAACTTCTACATATCACAATGTTGAACAGTGGTCGTACCTTCAGCTGTGCTGTCTGTAGCTGTGAAAGAGATAGCAAACTGTGTCCGTTGTGCTTGTTCACACAACATTCCAGGCAGTAGAAGGTCTGGAAAAATCCATACATTCTGTGATCGATTCCATACAAATGACAGGTCAAAATGGGTTACCGTTGCCTCGCCCTTACTGCAATTTTGGCAGAATCTGGCAGCTTTGGCGAGAATCTTCGTCGAGAGCTTGCGTTTGCAGTCGCCACATTTTTCTCTGAAACAACATGTCTTCTTACATTGCTGGCTCATGATACCAAAGGATAGCATCTCCAGAAACATCGGCATCTGGGCTTAAAGTGATCTGACACTAGCGAAAACCCGGCTCAATCTGTTCATTCTCATTTATTTGGCTTTCACACCTCGTTGGAAAACAGTTATTCTGAATGGAGCCAGGTAACCTGCTCAGAAGTCTCGGTCTAACCCTAGGGTACGGCAAAGATGCCTCACCTCTGTGTCCTGATTGTGCTGGCACGTTCCGGGCACTTGTTTTTCGTCGACTGTGAAGTGCTCGGCAGAACCTGCGTCGGAGTGTCGGGCACATGGATGACCGTCACGTTCACCTCACGTCCACGTTGAACGTTCTCGAGAATCTCTGAAATCATAGACCTACATACACCAAGACCTTTAGAAAGACGAACGTTGAACTTACTGCACAGGTCCCAATTGGTTGGCGCGACTTTAGCAACGTCAGTCGGAAACGATGCTCTACAGGTGGGACATCTGATCGAGTCGAGCAGATAGTACTGAAAAATGGTGAGGTTTTGACAGTTCCATCATGTCGTGGGCGCTATAATTAGAACCGAGTAAAAATCAAATAACATTATTGATTCAATTACACACTCAGAACCCGATCCAAAGAATCAGGGTATTGAAAACGAAAAGCCCTGCATCCTTTCTTTTCATTCTATAAAGGTCGTACTCGTGCCTATTTTTTTTTTCAAAAATCCGAAGTTTAAACTTATTCAAAATCGAATTTTCAAATTCGAATATATCTAATGCATTATTTGGTCGTACAGAGATATAATGAACACCACTGCTCCAACCACTGCCGGAGATAGGAACCGATCTGTTATCTGTTTTTGCCTGTTCATCTCAGTCTCGTAAAGTTGATTAACTTCATCCTCGTAAAAAGGGTAAATTTCCAATCCGAAAGTAATCACTAGGCACAAATGAACGGAATTTCCATATGGTGCCGCAATAACGATATGCATTGATTTGAAATTACCGCAAAACGAAATTTCTTGAGGGGATCCCGCTTCATTTTTTTCTTTGTTTTTTGGTTTTAGAAACCAACCAGGTATGAACATATGTTATAATTTTCAACGTACAAATGACAACTGGTTTGTATTTGTTTCAAAAATTTTCAGTAGAGGAATTCCCTCAAGTTTTTACAAAAAAGAATCGTTCACACATGGAAAGAAACATTCTAGTTGCACCCGTACTGTCGGTATACTGTAGGCTTTCTGTACATGGATGCCATGGATGTATTTTCTTCCAGAATGTTGTGGTACTCCATTCAGCAGGGTTATTTGAAATGTTGAAGATGGTACATACGTAGTTTGAAGACCACAAGAAGACCACATTTCCACCAGGGCTGTTTTTCAAAGGAGAAGAGTATGGAATAATTTATGGTAAAAAAAAAGCGGGGAGAAAAACGTGGTGTTGAGAAAAGCAAGAAGGGGAGTTTTGGAAAATTATATTTATGAATGAATGTTAATACATATCATGTGAGTCATTTACAGTTTAATGAGACAGTACATGATTTTCGGCAGCGCAATGCCGAGAAATTGGCAAGATCGCAGGGTATGACGAAAAAGTAGATAGTTTTTTTTCTATCCTTTCTATCCATAAGGTATATACAAATTACAAACTTTCATACAACTTTTATATTTGCGAGGGCCAAACAAAGAAAAGAAAATGTACAGGTAGATCCCGTGACTCGAGAGTTGTTTTTTTTTTCGGAGAAGGCCCGTCACTCGGAAAAGTTTTTTGGAACTAGGAATAATTTCGACAAAAAATCTCAGATTTACCTGTTGATGGCAGCACAGACTAAAAAGACATTGATCGCAGAAGTTGTGACCGCATGGCAGGATCTTGGGTGGCCGTTCGACCGGTTGGAACGGCTCGAGGCACACTTCACACGACACGACGTCATCACCTTCGACGAGAAAAGACACGAGCCGACCACTCGAGCAGTCGTTCATCTGAAAGCGGCGGTTGCTGGTGCGACAGTCGCTGGCGCAATGGCCTCGAAGAACACGGACACAACTAGTTCTTTTTGGTCATAAACCTTGCGGATGATGAGGTGATTTAATCTTGAGGAACATGCTGGACAACATGGCTACAGGTGCGTGGCCTTCATAATATGAGAGAAATGCATTTTGCGGAGGTATTTATCCAGAAAGATAAGTCAGAGCTGGTAGGATGGCAATTACTCGGATATACTTCGTTCCGGAATAATCGCCCATGAATAAGATAGTAATTTGGCCGCTATAAGATCATATAAAATCCATTCAAACAAGAATGAAGAAGAAGACGTTGACGAGACTAGAGAAAAAAATAGGGTTTTAGCTCATACTCATTCTCATATGCATAAATTAGTTACTATAATATCACACAAAATTCCCTAGAGGATGCAGGCTTAGACTGTGCTGTGGAGGAATTGAAGTTAATTCATGAAGCAAGTGATGAATGGCAAAATTTATCTCAGAAATGGCAACATATTGTTTATTTTTCGAAAAAAATCTGTAGATTCCTATTAATCTGTGCAAAATTGTAGATCAGATCAGGGGAAAATATCGTCAGGTATCGGATTTACAATGGAAGAAGGAGAGGAAAGAGAAAGGAGGGAAGAAGAAGAAGAAGATGATGATCAGACTAGAAAAGAAAATGGGTAATAACTGAGCATATGGATCAAATGATGTGTGAGGGTAATGAGGAGAAGGTGTGAAGTGAGGTACTATAGTTTGTGGACAATAAAAACCATAGCCAGTCAGACATACTGTTACCAAGGACTTCACTATGTAGAAGTTGACAGCCTTTCCAGGAGGGCCTAATACTTGGGCCTATTTACCCGTATATGGGGCAGCGAACGAAACGGGCAAGTGCGCAATATTTCTTTGTAAGTACTTTACACTAATTCTGAAACAAATGTTTACATGATGATAGTAATTCAATTAAACCATCGCAAAACCGTAAATTTCAAGGATGAATAGTGCCAACGAACAGATCTACCCCGTATCAGTCTCCCCCAAAGTTGGACGAGAAACCGGTCCCCGTGTACGGGTGGAGTAACTGACATAAATTGAGTATTACCGTTGATACCGATTCATCAAAGTTACCCGAAAACCAGAGAACACAATGTCGATCGCGCCGGATTGCGGTATTTCTGTAGGTGAACCCGCGAGTAAAAGGGCGGGTCGTGCGACACTACCCCGAGTTGGACTCCCTCGCGTGGGGCGGAGCCTGCACGTTGTCCTTGAGCTCACGTCGTCGCAGCTCAAAATGCAACTGGTAGTGACGGGTGGAATTAGGGCGAACCTCTCTGCGGTCAAGAGAGTTCCGAGAAAAAGTCTCGGCTGTGGAATTCTCTACTCTAAAATGTGGTAACAAAACAAAAGGGGACGAGTTACATATACAGTCTGCATAGCCGAATACGGTAGGAGAAATCTGTGACATCAGGGTAATTCGATCACACGATGTTTCCATATCAAATTACTGCAGACAGCTGTGCGCAAGGGTCATCAACCCTCTGAGCAACTGTATTTATGTGGATGTTAGGTCTATCTTTAGGGTGCATAACAATTGAAAAAAGCAATGACTGAATTTCTAACCACCTAAAGGTTGTATCACAGCTTTTAGAACGATTGATAGAAGGAAGAGGCCCACATCCAACAAGTGAACAGACATACATAATTGTGTACGTCAGCGGAAATCTGGATAATGGTTTTTTCTGTATGTGTTTGTGCCTATTGATACACGTCTGAATGTCTGAGGTGCGAATTCCTTGCTCATCCATTTGGATACCACTTCCGGTTTAGTTCATGCTCCGAAACCAGTGGGTGGAAATAAGTATTCTAACTTTCCAAGATCTCTGTAAGAGCTTTTCTTTTTCTCAATCCATACTTGACAGTAATATCATGTCTTTCATCAATCAGGTGAAGTTGGTCTCTTCGTTGAGTAGGTCAACTCAAGTAGATGACACCTTACAATATATAATCCACTCAGACAATTTCTCGGAAGGACCGCTGTAGAAAATCGGGAAAGTGGACAGGTGACCTGCGGTCCTTCCGAATAGTTGCTGCGGTCCTTTCGAATCGTTTTGTCACCGCGTCTTTCGCTTCTTTACCACATGATCGAGATCTCTTTCTGCTGTGGTCCTTCCGGCAATTTGTCTGAGTAAGCTAGCTTCACTGCTCGTGAGCCCTTTCAGAGCTGTAGGCTTTAATCCTGAGGCTCCATGAGGAAGTTTATCATTCTATGAGCTCATGTCTCGGCCTAAAAAGTTTTTGAGCCATCGCTCATTGATGTTCTTGTACTGCACCTTGATGATGCACATTACCTACGAAACCTTGTGCTATTTACCTGGGCCTGGATGCATCATTGAAATTACCCAGGGCAAATGTATGGACGCCTGTGTTAAGGATGGGTAAATTTGCGCGGCGCCAACACGTTAACCCTGGGTGAACCCAATGATGCATGCAGCCCATGGTTGTGATAACCCGTGGGTACAATGGCTGCGTGACAAGAGGTACGCTGCCGCGCTGTGATTGGTCGATTTATGTGCGCGTCGCAGTTGCAGCATTCAAAGATACGAGCACCGCAGGGGAAGAATGGACGAGTTAGCTGGATTCGGGTGGGACAAACGAATGCTGACGGAGCCGGTGAACTGAAAGGAGCTGGCCACAATTATCGGACACTTGCCACCCGCGTGCGTCAAGCCCCGGTAGGACAGTGTTTAGAAAACAGTTGTTTCCGGACTTTTCCCACGAAGGGCAGTTCATCTTCGTTCTAAGACAATCATTAAGGGGCCAAAACGAAGTAGCGCACCTTTTGAACAATGTTTGGCTCTTCTTCCCTGAGTTCAAAAAGGCACAACGGCCTGACGCTGCGAGCGCGGGTGATATGTGTCCGTACACGGTATAGACGACGTCACGCATGGGTAAAACCTTGATTTGTGCCAGGTAAATGGTAACGTTAGCACACGCTATGGTATGTATGTATGTACATAGTTGGTAGTCCATCGCGTTGCGATGAAGAAATCGCCATGGAACGAGAGGAATGCAATTTTACGTTCCATTAGTTGTTGTTCCACTAGGCTACGGCTTTTATTGGTGTTCTGTGAAAAACTGCATTGTCTTTGTCCAAAAAACTGTGCTAAAATGGCGTGTGCTGATGATTGGAAAATCAAAGTTTACTCAATGCCGAGGTCGATTTATAAAAGGGAACACCTACAAGATAAATTTTCTAGAAACCTCTGAAAAAAGTCTTGTAGTAGTTTATTATATTTCGAGGTTTGTCATTGAACCTTTTACACTCTCAAGAATATAAGCCGATGTGTGGATCGATGGTGATATTGGTGTAAAGGATTTGTGGTAAAATTAGGACCAAGAAACGCTTTCAATACATACGTATATTCTAAGTGGAATATTCGAGTTTTAGTAATTAGAAAATATGAAAGTCCGGAAAATAAAGCAATTCACAAATTCAGAATAAAAATGAGAGGAGTGCAGAGTTTTATTTCCATGAACAGCCGAAATCGTGAGTCGATCCCCGGATTATTAGCTAAACCAATTTAATTAATTTGTTATTATTTGGTCCTTAGTGTACAATTATTATACTCACGTTATATTATACATTAAATTTGCGTTAAATTTTCTATGTCATATTGCATACATTATTGTTACATTATATATTTGCATTTTATTATCTACTACAATAATGTTACGTATCACATTTGCAGTGGGCGTCGATGGCTGTGACCCATCCACGGCCTCGAAAAGCACGCAGCGCGACCGTGCCGCTCACGATGGCATTGTCGCTGCAGTGGCGAATCTGAGTTTCCTCGCTAGTTTTCATCAGTTCTAATCTCAACTAATGTGAAAACTGACTAACTGTCAATAAAACTCCATAGTTTGTTGGCCTGGAGAGGATTCCTGCTCAAGCAGCGCGGATGCGCCGCGTGCTTCTGGAGGCCGCAGAAGGGTCACCGCCATCGACGCCCACTGTGAATTATATTTATATTATAATATATTTACATTTACCACTTCCTTTTCACGTAAGAATTACCTCCAGTCAAAGCTAACTGTTGAGGGCCGAAATGGTTATTTTGGGAGCAAGCTCAAATGACACTTGTACAGTAGTAACAGGTACTGCACTCTGAATTATCGCCCACCACATTACCCTAAGCCGTCTCCGTCTCCCACGGCTACTACTCAGGAAGTCGGCGCGGCGCAAAGGTGGCCACATTGCATTTCGAGTGCATGTAGTGAGCGTCGAGTGTTTACGGCCAATTTGTACGCTGTAAGTGAAACTGGCGAGAGTTGGTGGGAGAATCGAAGGATGATTGGTGATCGGCTACCTGCGAGGTGTCAAAGCGATGCGATGGAGAGCGATCGGATCTCACGTGGTGATTCCAGATCACTGCCAGCAGCATAGCAAGTGAGTTATGGTGGCGATAACATCACTTTCACACCCCGCCGACCATGTACTGGCCGCTTTGGCCTCGATGATAAACGTCTTCACTGGTTGAGCAGGGTCAAACTAATGTCCATTTCGCTCTCAGATGAAACTAGTGATAGGAAAGCTAGTGAACTGCCTGGATCTACTTAACCAACCTAAAACTTTAGAAAGAAGAAAAAAGACTAGAGGATAGAAAGAGACAGAAAAATTGTAAAAAAAGTACAGCCACCACCAATGTCTACATAAATCCATGCGTGAGAATCTGAAGAAATCCAAATTTTCAATATTGGCTCTTTGAAACTGTGTACTGCTATCATTACCATCCTGAAAACCGAAATGAATATTAGGTTGAGTCGAAAGTTCTCGGACAAATTGGTAGTGATGACTCCTAGAGATTCTTACTCAGTAAAGAGCCAGCGAAAATGGACCCACGAGCGAAGGTTTGATAGAGTATAAAAGACTCTTTAAATTGCAATCTAACAAACATATGTACCGAACTAGTTCTTTCTCTACCACCATACCAAGCAATTTCAAGCCGTTGACAATCCGTAGCACCCAGCTAAGCAACGCTTACATATAGACCGATTCTTCCGATTTTATGCCCATCGAGAGAGAAATCAAAACTCTCCCAAAGCGTACACAAATTTCCACTACATACACACCGAATTTTACGATTTTTATGCTTTTTTTCAAATATGTCGTTAGGTCACGCCATTTGGGTTCGTTGCACCCAAGGCACTATGACCAAACGACAGAGCTCGACGAGTCGGTTTAAATTTATATGCACATACTTGCAGTTACCGTTCAAAGATTGTAAGCGAAATAAAAATATTACAGATTTGTTTGAGATCTATCAACTCATCCTACTACGTTTCCTCGTGACTAATAACAGTTGTACTTCTTTGTGACTGTTACTGTAGTCGTCCTTCTTGTGGTAGTTTGCTCAGAAGTACAGGGGCACACTATAATGGGGGGTACAGCATAACGTTTGCTCACTTACATTCATTTTCACTTTGTACGTATTTCTCCTCCAAGAAACTATGCTTATCCTGCCTATTTGTTCGCCGGATAGAGAAAGATTCAAAGTATCTTTCAGTTAAAACACGGCTTTCCAGAAGGTTTCACTTTGGAGCAGTTGGCCCCAGAAGTGATTTTCGGGAAAAGCAGGTTGCTGTAGCATTTTTTTCTGCAAAATCCACAATCCACGGTATTTGAATAGACCGAATTGACCTCTTTCAATCGTTTTCCTTTTCGACTCCCTCCACTAAGCTCCAGCTCCCTACTCAAATCCGGTTTTGAGGCAAACTCTTCGAAAAAAGTCACGCAATGCCGATGAGCTTCCGTGAAAACCTGACATTACGTGCGATGGGTGAAAATGTGGGAAGCAGCTGCCGAGAATATGTTTAAGTTCTACACGGGGGCCAATAACCTAATGCAAAAACTGTAACGTACAGGTGGAATGCGTCGATCTCAGTCTGTAAAACGTAGATATTCTGGTCCATGATTTCAGTCTGTACTACCTAGATGTTTCTGTCCACAATGAAGAGGATTGATTATTGCGATAAATCACGGAAATTGAAGACCTGAATAAAAGTGAATTCGAACGGAGCGGCGTACAGGTGGACTGTGTTGATTTCACTCTACTGTTCAAAGTATTAAGAGAAGTCTTTGGTTCAGTGGTTTTTTCTTTGCTTAGCATTTGTTAGCGCTGGTTTTTTGTTTCATTCCTTGGAAATTCCTTACCGTGGATTGCCAATCAAATTGGTATTGGTTTCATGAAAAGAATTCGATCCTCATAAGCCGCATGCTTCATTGAGACTATCCAGGGTACACGTGTGAAGCCACCCCAAATTTACCCATCAACGCACCCGTCAACACGTTTACCCTAGGTACTCTGAATAATGCATCCAGGGCCATATCTCACAAGTGAACAACCTAAGGTTGCGGCAACCTGCAGGTGGATTATTTTCATTCACATCATGTCAAGATGTGGAACGCTCCACAATATGCAATCTTCCGGTCTCCTGGCAGACAGGAACTGAGTGTTCAGTTACTAAAATGTATGAAATTTGGTATATGGAGAAAGGGATCAGAGCAAGTGGTTCGTTTCGACTTCGTCTAGGCGAGCCATTTCTATTGGTCGGTCTTCTCAGGGCTCTTCAGAGGATGAGAGGACTGACCAACAAAAGAAACTATTCAGTAAGGTGGAATATGGACCTTGAAGTATTTAAAAAAAACTGATGAATCATGCAGCGTGTCATTGTAAGGCCTGCTTGCTTCGTACACCACTATGGCAGCCTGTTACGCATGTTTTGCAGGTACATAGAGGAAAGAACAGTGAGTGAAAGAGCCACAGAGCACAAAACAACTTTTCTTCAGTTTACCTTCAATCTGTTATCATTTTCTCACCCTAGCATGTGATGAAAAAAATTAATCAAAACGGTTTTTGCAAGAAGTCTTCTGTTCTTCTGCAAAATCTCTCTGTGTTTTCCAGTGGAGCGCCATTTGTAGAAATTTTTGTATCGTATTATGGAGATCCACGCAAAGCACCATGGAAGGGTTAGAAATTCTAAAAACTCTGGTCAAATTCAATCCGTATTCAACTGCCCCAGTGACTGATCTTTATATCCACTGAGCCAAACCGAGGCTCTGTTCAGTTTTTTTTTCAGCAGCCATTCCTCAGCAAACTGCTCCGAGCTAAAACCACAGAAGAACACACTTCGAGCCAAATACTGCCTGCATCAATTCTACTTTGCTTGAGGCACTCACAAGAATGATACTTGTTGGTTACAACACTTTTTATGGGCATAGCTGTAAAACAATCCCGTTGTAGATACGTATGTAGCTGATAGGATCTTTTGCTTCAAGCAAAAGTCAACTGTTTCCGTCAGGGTATTTCTATTTCTCAACATTATAAGTGCATCTAATAAGAGCACCCGATGTAACCCCTTTTTCTAAGGCGAGTTTGTAACCAAGCAACATGTGGCAAGTGGAGCAATTATCGGATGATCCTAAGAGGACGCTCATGTTTGAAGCAATTACGCACCTTATTGGAACCCTATTGGTCAGAGAAGGTCTAGGATCAAAACGTGATGTTAACACAGAAGGGAGTTTGATTCAAACAAAATTAGCTCAAGCTACATATAAGCTGTAGTTGTCACTACGTAGGTCATCAGTGGGTAAGGATTCTATGTATAACAGTTTATATACTTAGAGCCGGATAAAAATCAAACAACCAAATCTATCTAATTATCATTTCAGAAATCCATCCAAAAAAATTGAATTCTAAAAAAAAAACAGAAGATTCTTGTCCTCTTCCTCAATTCCTCAAAGAGTTGTACTCCACTCTCTTTTCCGAGAAACTAAACTTTCATCTTGTTCACAATCCAACTTTCCAATTTGAATGTACATATCTAATGCTTTTTCCGGCCCTAGGTGTAGTAGGATGTACAAAGAATTCCTCGCGGAAATTCATATGATCAGTGAATGGGAACGAACATCAATATCATTAGTGGTTGGTTGATTTGTTGAGGACAAATGTTAGGTTTAGTGAAAACTCATGAGAATTAGTACTAGGCCCAGTCTTCGCCTTTTTACTCGGTACCTACAAGTAGTTGAACAGCTGTTGACTTTTTCCTCTTTCCATGCTGATAGGGTGAAGTGTTTACTGTAGGATGAAATCTCTTCAAACTCGTCATGGTGGTGCTTTTGTTCTCCTCATTGCATCTAGCCATGAATGGCAGGGAAATGGAAGGAGAAAATGGAATTTCCGCCAAAAAAGACACATGTCCAAAAAGAACATACATAAAGTGCTTCTAAGATTAAAGGCAAATTTATGTGCTCAAAAAAAAACGAGCGTTTAAGAACTTTCCCGACCTTATAGTGTCCTACTCCTTTTTCCAGAACGAAAATCTCCAGAGAATTGTAGATGTTCCATCCAGTCAACTGCTGTGATTGAGTGATGAAAAGTAAGAATAAGGACGAGAATTTACATCACATTTTATCCTAGAACTTCGTGCACTCTAAGTGATTCAGGCACAGATCCTCAGCATCTGCTTACAAACTTTATCACGATTTTTAGCGCTAAACTTAATGGGTCTCCCATGCAAACAGTTGACATATTTTACGACAGCATGATTCGATGAATCCATTGTCGTTCTATGAAATTTGTGCGTTACCCTTCACTCTCCAACAAAACTACGTCTCTGTGGCAGTGTTTGATTGCATCGACTAGTTAAAACATCCATCGAAAGCCTACGAAATTATTAGGTCGTCAAGTATGAAATGTCTGATTTTGAATGAGACAGTTTCGAATAATTTTTCTCTAAGAAGATGAGGTACGAGCAATCCAAATATGCCCCTGTGCTACCGCCACAGCCTTGCCATCTTAGCGGTAGCATGGCTGTGCCAACAGCTTGGAAGCCTGGGAAGCAAATGGCGATAAGTTGGCGAAGGGCATTTCCAACATCATGTTGAAAGTGGAACATTTTCTCTACCAAGAAGTGGACTAATACTTGGGAGAAGTTATGGTCAAGTAGAGCAGGGTTTGGCCAGTGTAATGAATGACAGGTGGATTCCCCTCCTTTCTCCCCTGGTTTACACAGCGCGGTTTCGTAAAAAATGGTCAAAAAATGGCACCAATTTTTGGGGGTCAAACTGTGGAAAATTCGTTCACCGAGCCACTTTACCTTGTCGTATTGCCTTGAACACCTGAATAGTATAGGGTTAAGAACGCCAAACCTTGCTGCATACACAGGCATAGTTTGACTCCTATCCGCTTAAGCCACAGCTTCCAATTCATCGTAATCCAGGATCACCACAGCGCCCACTTTGCAGGTTTATATCACAGGGAAGAGATTTCGCAGAACATCGGTGTCCCGTTCCTTTATTAGGCACTCCCTTTCCAAACATATCTTGGGTATTTCAAGTTGTCCCTGCTTTACAGGCTGCGCGATGGAACCCATATTCCGAAATGATGCGATTTTTTATCTTTGAGTACTTTCACAAAAGTTCCTCTCAGACAAAGATTCTGAAGTTGATCGAAAATCAAATAGGTGATTTTAAGAGAGAGAGAGAGAGAATGTACCTTCATAATGGAGAGAAAGATGGGAGTGGATCTGAGGAAAACCCGAAGATAGCAGCTGTCAAAGTGACCACTCAAAAAATCAGATATTTCATACTTGACGACCTAATAAAACCAGGAAACATTAGCATGAAATTTCTATATAATTGCAGAATCTTTCTGAACTTTCTGGAAATGAGCATACTTGCTACTACATTTTGGTTCTATTAAATTTGAAATTCTAACATTATTCTAAAGACACCTTTTTACGGTTAAATCTGTTGCATCGTTACCGTACAAGTATGCATGTACATATTTGCACCAGGAGATGGTGGAACGGTTGCATAGTTGGCCGTTCAAGCTGCTTATGTGTTGTGCTGATCCTGTCGATTGCTCTGAGCATTCTCCACTACATTTTGCCTTTCCTCAGGTTCATTCTCTAACTATGATTCTGATACGGATAGGTGAATTAAAAGACCAGGTGTGGACGGAGTAACTGCGGAACTGGAACTTGGGTAAGTAAACCTGATACGGGCGCTGTTTGTTTGAATCTAGTCTCCGAACATTCTTAACAGATACTTTCGAAAAAAAATTAAGCCGTCGTGAAACTTCTCTTATGCTTCAACCTCTTTGCCTCACATTTCTGCTCATTATATCCGCTGGAGCTATAAAGGCGAAGACTGGGGCTAGTACCAATTCTCATAAATTTTCGCCAAACCTAACATTTGTCCTTAACGGAATCGCAAGCCTCGTAGGTGGCTGCGTTGCGTAATGCGCACTAGCATATCTGAGTGACAGACACATAATTAGTATGCAGACTGTGTCTAATCACTTAGTCCACAGTAGTTACGTCATTGGCTCGAGTGGCTGCACGCAACTCCCCAAAAGAACATCTCCTAAAGGAGACAGATGTTTGAGTGCATGGTCGGCAGTGAGGGTTTCACGTCAAAGAAACGCCTCCCCTATCTTGAACAATACTGCTGGCGGGATATCGAAAACCGACGGTCGCTAAGCGGAACCACCGCTGCTTGCGGTCGTATTGTCATAATTCATTCGGAGCTGCTCCAATCAAAGTGCAGTGACAACAATCTAGTTAGCCTCGACGAGTTCTTTCTAAAGACCTACCCTTTATTAGAAAGAAATGCCTTGTTTGCTAATTTTCTCCAAGTAATCGATATATCGATCCAAGCCGAGCAGTGGATGACAGCAGGACGAGCGAAAAAACGTGCATTATACTGAAACTGTAGGGCGCGTGTGGCGCAGTGGTAAGAGGCTCGCTGCGCACGCGCACGATCAATGGTTCGATCCCGCTCGTGGCCAATCAAGCCATCCATCCCTCCGGGGTCGGTAAATTGGCACCAGAGGAGTCTGGGAGGATGAAGCACTGACTTGGTTCATCGGATGCCCCCCGCAAGTCACTGCACAGGGCACATACGCATTCAACGCCTCTACGATTTCTCAGATGAAGTCGAATGCGTGGCGCATCCCTCGTGACGGGATTGATCAACGCCAACCACTTTATCCTTTATCCTTATACTGAAACTGTATGTTCCTATCAGGCTCTTTTTCGGTCAAGAGAGAAGAGCAAAGTATGAGAATAATCCATTAAAATAGACGATCCTCGCCGTTCCCCAATTTGAACCGATCCTCGGGGAAGCCTCATAAACTATCAATTAGATGCCATTATTGTTACGAGGAGGATTTGCATAGCTAGTCTAATGTTCATGGATGAGCCCATGAAGGTTACATAGCAGTTTTAGGTCTATTATGGACTTTTCCAAGTGAGATTTGAAATTCAGATTTGCGACAGAATGTACGTACATGTTATGTATATGTACAGGGTGCGCCATAAGTTCTTGCACACCATACTTAGCAACGCCACAGCGGTTGAATTCGACATAATGGCATGACCTTCATAGCGAAAATGAGCCAACTCAATAGCAACCCAAATCACTTATCAGAACAGGAATATGTCGCCACCTGCTTCCGTAGTAGCTCAAAATTGACATAAAAGTTAGCATCTCGCGGCACGGTTTGGAGCGCGGGTGACACTGTCTCTTCGAACGGAAGACACTACTCAGAGCAAATCAAGTCGTTTCTCACCAAAACATTGGAGCAGATGGAGGAGACATCGAGGAATTCTGCGGATGTACTGGAATCCCATCTCCCCTTTCTTTCAGAAATTTCAGAAAATTTTTAAGGAAAGGTGGTGTATGAGCAATTTTTTCCAGTTTTTCGTGAACCACAACATTAAAATTTCTCTGGATTCCACTCGCAGAGTATTTTTGAAGAGAAGACACCTTGCCGCTTCCAACTCAAAATGAACAGCGCAAAGATGACGCTTCTGTAAAGCTAAGAATCTGCTCTGTGCCATGTGCGCCTCCTAGAATGCGGCACGACCGAAATCACGTGCTGAGAACGAACTTCTCTATAACGCCAATCCAATATTGATGGATAGCCGTACTCAACTATGTTGTAGAGCGAATTAAGTGCCATATCATACGTAAGTTTGGACTCGTAGCATACAGCTGAGGTGAAGCTTCGAGAAGTTTTATACCAGATACACCAGCGCGCCACGAGGTGCTCGCTATTCTCTAAACTTTGAGTTATTACAAAAGCAGATGGAGACGTATTCCTGATCTGATAGGTGTTTTGAGTTGCTATTAGGTTGGCTCAGTACCGCCGTAGAGTTCATGCCATTACGTTGAATCCAGCGGCTGTGGCACATTAAATATTGTGTGCAAGAACTTATGGCGCACCCTGTATGTTGGAAATAAATGTTTGTGAGTATTCCTTGCTATTTTCCAAATTTTTTTCTCCTCGGAAGTAGTGTCTCACTCCAATCCGATACAGAGATGTTAACAAATTCTGTATCAGCTCAACACGATGATTCCAGTGATAAACATGGAATGCCTCAAAACGGCCAATAATCCTTTGTATGGGGGCCCAACCGATTGTGGTTTGTGCCAGTAATCCATGCTCAATGCATGAAGCAAACACGCGTGTTACCCACTTGAAAACAACACAGTACAGTTTATTTCTGGTGAGATACCTGTCGCTTCTCGCAGCCGACTGCGGGAAGCATTTCTTCAGAACACAGGGTTCCCGACAAACAATTAAAATTTGTGATTGTTCTCGGCAGCTCATGCTCTATTTCTCTAGAAATCGTGAACAAGATTAAAGGTGCGAGAGTTGAAGCCACAGTAATAGCAGCATAGCTACGGTCTACCAGGTGAGTTCGCTAGTCTCGATCAGGAGTGTATTTATTGAGCTAACATTTAGGAAATGTTGCCCTCTTGAGTGCCAAAAGAAATCGGGGGCACTCACTACTCACAAGCATGCTCGAGCGTCTAGTCAGAAAATCGAAATCAGAAAGAAAGTCAGAACAGGAAATGTTAAGGGGAGTGCTGGTAGACCTGGAAGTCCTTTTTTTGCGACGCCGGTGTACTGAGGACCAACTATTATCATGCCGTGTGAAAAGATAGAGACCAACGAAATGTTTTCCAGCTCTGATCTAACGGAAGTCGAACAAAACTCGTAACGGTACTAAGGGCAAAGTGCTGAAAATGAGTTAAAATGGAACGGGTGCACTATCATTAGGAGTTGCCACCAGCTAATAACAAACGCGCCTCTTCGTTGAATCTGTAGCATCGTACATATTTTGCAGCGGTCCAGTTCAAAGAAAGCGTTTAGAGTTTGTGAACTTACAAGAAAAAAGAAAATTCCAGGGTATGTTTAAGCTCAAAGGCAGCGTACCATCTCAGAATGGCTTTTGAGATTTTCACATGTATTCAGGAAGCGCCTTCCCACCCTCCCCAAGAATTGGGGGTAGATAACGGGGTTAATCGGTAATCTTGCACAGATTCACATATACCATTCTGATCAGAATTTACTGTGGATTTCCCCTGTATGGAAATCTCAAAATCAATTCTGAGGTGATACGCTGCGTTTAACAAGCAACAAGCAGGCCCAACCCCGATCTATGTAGGTAGTACATAGAAGACAACTACATATAGCCAGCTAAGAAAATGAAAACTATCTCAAAAACTATAATAGATTCGCGCAAGCAGTACGTCGCAAGGTGAAAGTCACCACCCTCGTAGCCCACAACCAATCACCAGGCTATGGAATATTTCTAATTATAAAAATTCGAAGCGGCCATTATAGGCGAGAAGGTTTTAAGTCTCCTCTGAAATGCACCCGGCTTCACGGAAGTATTCGCCCTTCTTCGTTAGGTTTTGTCTACTTCATGGCTGCATAAAGAATGTGTATTCTTGAATGTTGGGCGCGTGTGGCGCACTGGTAAGAGGCTCGCTGCGCACGCACACGGTCGATGGTTCGATCCCGCCCGTGGCCAACCAAGCCATCCATCCCTCCACGGTTCGGTAAATTGGTACTAGAGGAGTCTGGAAGGATTAAGCACTGACTTGGTTCATCGGATGCCCCCCGCAAGTCACTGTATAGGGAGCATACACATTCAACGCCTTTACGATGATCAGATGAAGTCGAATGCGTGGCGCATCCCCCGTGACGGGACTGATCAACGCCGACCACTTTATCTTTTATCCTTATTTGGGTAAGTTAACCAAAATCTCGTTATTCAAAACTATAGGAACTGCAAAAATCTATCGTATGCGCACAAGGAAGAGAGTTGATTTCAGCGATGCGCTTTTGAATATGTTTTGAATGTTTTGAATGTATATCTAATATGTAGTTCTAAGCAAACTACATGAACCTTAGGCTAGGCGAGAAAAAAAAACAAACAATATGTGAGTAAGAAGAACTGTGCGGAGAAAACATTGAGGGCATGAGGGCACAGAACCCTCGCGGATTGCAAAACTTCGATAAGAATCACCTGTGGTGATCCGATCAACGTCATCAGTCGTATGTTTGGCAACACTCAATGTGTGCGTAGTGGGGAGCGCTCGCTGAAGCGATGACTTTTCCAAGGTGTGTCGGAGAAGGAAGAATAATGGACAGAGCAAAAACGACACTATGAAATTTATTCCCAGAACTCACAACGAAGCAGCCAGGCGCAAATCTTATTCATGTTCATCACAGCAAATCAAAGATTCTTTTCGGTGCTATCGAACTAAAGTGGACGAGTGGAAATCGGAGCTGCACTACGCCTAAGTAACGGTACTGAAATTTACTCACAAGGTGATTGCGACAAAGTGCTTCATTTGGAAGCACCACTGACGGTTGAAGAGCAGGTCTTAATTCCCCTTAATTCCATTTTTTGGCGCATATATTTATATTTATATTTATTGCACTGGATGTGCGCTACAATGCTAAGGAACAAGAAAGGCTGAAAAAAAAAACAACCATCGACGCTTTGACATGGAAAAGCAACTAAAAAAAAGGTATTAGAAGAAAAAGAACTGAATGAAAAAGAATGATGAAAACAAGGCAGTCTAAAAATTGAGTTTATTTTTCAGCATAGGCGATCCCTGGTATGATTGCAGTACAGATGAATTTGCGCCTACACTCAGCCTGAAAACTCTCTGGTGAGGGATAACTTTTGCCTGTCCTCCTCCCCGGCAAAGGAGGAAAAGCAAGATACCCCACCAATGAGCACCCCCCTAGTTCGGTAGTAGCTTGGAAGTTCTGGTGAGAGTAGCGGGCAGGCGAAGGCCATTTACGAAATCAACAAAGTTCCCAGAGGATCTGCACTGATGCTGACAAGCGAGTGGACAGCAAAAGGCTCTTAACAGCGGAGGCATACTGAGTTCTAATGTGGTAAAGAGGTGAGAGCAAAGCTTTTGAAACAATTAGAAATGCAGAGTGGAAAGTAATAGTAACGGATTTATAACAGTACAGGATCACTGGAGCAGGTGCTGCGAGCTGAAATCGAGCTCAGTAGTTTAGCAGAGAGCATGACTCCTCGGAAAATCATCAGAAGTGCATGAGGTCACGTCATCCATGCTGAATGCCAAGATCTTCTAAATTTAACAACGTTAGAATATCGCATGCCTTGATCCTACGTTTGAAACACTCACCATTAGGAGCAGAAGTCAGACTAGGTGGCAAGGATTGAAGCATTTTGGCTGATCTTGCAAAAAACGACGCATCAAAAATGGATTTCTTGCATCTGCATTGAGAGCAACTATGGTAGTCGACGTTGAAAGCACCATTACGCCCATAACAGGGTTTCCATACCCAGAAACAGCTAGGTCTGAGACGTGTCTCCATTTTAGCAATGCGGAAGGAGAGGATCAGATCCGCAAAAACTCTGCGATAATATAGCGTATGCAAATCAAGGTATTGCAGCCTGATTCTGTAACTTGGCAAGGCTTGAGGATAATTCTTGTTAGGAAAAACCTTGTAGAATAAAATGCGTGTGAACGTTTTCTGAACTTTTTCCAAAGTAATAATATCTTTCTTGAGGGCTGGGTTCCACACTTGCACAGCATACTCTAGTATAGGCAAAACATAGCTTTTGTACAATTTCAAGTAGATTTCTTTACTTGCGAACCTGACATTGCGAAACAAAAGAAACATTTTTTGGAAAGCAGCTCTGGTAATTTTATCAATATGGAAGCGAGGATTCAAGGTTTCATGCTGAAGAATTCCGAGATCACGTATGCAGTCTTTCTTAACCAAGGAAACCCCGCCGTGGGCGTATACATCGGTGGTGTCAGCGTGAGATCCTTTTTTGCGAATGCGAACATAAGAACTCTTCTCAAGGTTAACATCGATATCATTTGCTGATGCCCACTGAAGGAGACGTGAAAGGGATGTGTTCAAGTCACGGACAACGTCTTCTCTATTCGCCTCTGTGAATGACGCATATACTTTTATATCATCGGCGTATGCGACCGTCTTCATATTGCTACTGACAGTGAGGATGGAGGGTAGTTCGGAAGTGTAAATAATAAATAGGAGGGGGTACAGAACCCCTCCTTGAGGAACGCCACTATTAGCCGGAAACGCAGAGGAATTAGAATCATTAAGGCAAACACAAAAGGTTCGACCAAGTAAATAAGACTCAATCCACTTAAGAACTTTATGGTTAAGGCCGAGATTGAATAATTTCTTTGTCAGGATCATAGGATTCAGTCTATCAAAGGCTTTTGACAAATCAAAAAACAAAACATCTGTCTGCTTTCCATGTGCAAGAGCTTTTTTCCATTCATGCTCACAAGAAATAAGTTGCGTAGTAGTCGAGGCGCCATTCAAAAAGCCAAACTGCTGTTCAGGGATGAGGTTGTGTCGATTACAGAACTGCAAAAGTTTTTCTCTCGAAAATTTTTCGGCAACTTTACACGCAACTGGGTTGATACATATCGGACGGAAATCGTTTAGACTCGAAGCATTAGCCTTTTTCGGGACAGGGATGACAATTCCATGCTTCCAAATATCCGGTATTTTACCAAGACTCAGGGATAAGTTGATGATTATGGAGACAGGCTCCGCAAGTTCATTGGCACATCGTTTATAAATGATTTGGGGGATTCCATCACTAGTGCGAAAAGTTGATGGTTTTAACTTCTTCAGAATTTGGAGTGTTTCCCAGGGATAAATGACTGGAGCGGAGGTAATACTGATAGACTCGAGTGGATCAATAGAATGCGCATCACTCTCTATGTTTCTATAGATTTTAGCGAAATGTGTAGCCAATGCCTCAGCCTTCGCATCGTCTCCTCTGTATTTCTGGCCATTTTCATCACACAGTGTACCAGAAGTGGCATTTTGTTTACTGAAATGGCGGACATAATCAAAAAGGATGCGTGAGTTCTTAGAAGCGGCGAACTTCTTCACTCTATTGGCATGATATTTTTTAAGATGTAGATCGAGCGCAGCGCACACTCTCTGGTAATCCTCACTTTCAGTAGGTTGGTTAAGAGTGGAAAACAGTCGATAGCGTTGCATCATAAGGTTATAAATATGTTGAGGGTAACGTATCCACTTACTCTTTTTTTCTTTCAATGGGACGAAACGGGTAAAAAGCGAGTGAAGTGTTGTGGCAAATCGATAGAAAACGTCATCAATAGAATCAGCGTGATTCAGTAATGACCACCAATCGATTTCACTAAGTTCATTGGATATAGAGTCGAAATCGGCATGCAGAAAATCGAGATAGGTCCCAGTTTGCTCGTTATCAGCAGCTGAACGCAAGGAAAAACCCACTATGTTATGATCAGAGTTACCTAATGGCGGCAGTGATGAGATATNAAGCGCTGCATCATAAGATTATAAATATGTTGAGGGAAACGTATCCATTTACTCTATCTTTCCTTCAACGGGACGAAACGGGTAAAAAGCGAATGAAGTGTTGTGGCAAATCGATAGAAAACATCATCAATAGAATCAGCGTCATTCAGTAATGACCTCCAATCGATTTCACTAAGTTCCCTGGATATAGAGTCAAAATCGGCATGCAGAAAATCGAGATAGGTTCCAGTTTGCTCGTTATCAGCAGCTGAACGCAAGGAAAAACCCACCATGTTATGATCAGAGTTACCTAATGGCGGCAGCGATGAGATATCACAAAAATTTTGTCCAGAGCTCAAAACAAGGTCCAATGTATGATTCCCTCTGGTTGGAAACTCCACATATTGCGATAAGGATAGGTTGTCAAAAAGTTCCATATAACTTGCACGTGGACACGACGTGGACCTCTTAGACCAGTCGATAGTCAGATTTAGATCACCGAGCAGGATAAGATTTTTTACGCAACCACAGACATCATATAACAGGTCAGAAAGCTTTTCGTCATCTGACTTAGAAGACGATGGTGGCCTATAGACTAGAGTAATGCGAGTGACAGTAAGAGAGACAGGGTCATGTACATAAGTCAACACAAAGAACGTCACTGCTCCCGGAGGCAGAAATGCTCAGTTGGTGGCAAATTATCCCATCTCTTACAAACATACAAACACCCCCACCACTTTTGGAGGTGCGGTCCACACGGTAAACATTAAAAGGGAAGTTACTAAGCAATTCAGAATTGAGTATTTTTAGGCTTAACCAGGTTTCGGTCAGAAAAACTAGATTAGGTTTATGAGAGACAAGGAAATAATGAAGAATATGAATCTTGTTCACTAAGCTACGAGAGTTAATTAAAAAAACACTTGAGGGGCGCTTTGCCGTGCTTCAATTTCACTTTCCCTAGTTCAGCTGCTCGCGCAATTTTGGGATCTCCGAGACGCGCACGATTTGGCCTCTATAAACAACGAACTCTTTATGCCCTAGCGCCTGATTTTTGGTGCGAGCCTCCTGCCGTAAGTTGTAGGCATGTCTTCGCTCCTCCGCAGTAAGACTGGGACGGATGAAGACATGCTTAAACTAAGGCAGTTCTCTTAGGCGCCGAGCCTTACCCAGGACCATGAAGTAATGTGAGCCAGAAGGCAACACCACTTTGGTCAAGGGAGGCCTGACCTCGGATGGCCTTCCCATGCGTGACACGGAACAGGGGCGGCTCTCGACACTCAAGGCATCCAGGATTTCCATAACCTTGTTCTCCACGTCCATCTGTCTGGACGCAGAACTGGCACTAGGAGGAAGCTCTGGAATACCCTGGATGACCAGACTACGTTCGTGTACGTACTGCTCAGGCGACTTGTATGCGGATTTGATCAACGACTGGACAGCACGGAACGCGTCGGTCACGTCGCGGGGAACGTTCGTCGCGTTATCGAAAAAAGAAGAAAGGGTGTCCATGTGAGCAGAGAGACTTAAACTTACCTGAGACGAATAAAACTCCTCATTAAGTTGGTCAACAATATACTTCTTAGCCACAGAGTGAAGTGGTGAGCCAATTGAGTCCTTACGTTTGTTGATTCGGGTAGCGGTGGAAGACATAGCCGGGAGCGAACCACTTAGCACGAGTACGCGAGATCGAATGAATTACCTCTGCGTGTTTTCAGAGAAATCCATGATTTTGAGTTTGGGCTCGATAGCGGGACCGCTGAAGTACAATAGCACCAAATTTTGAAATTCAAAAGTGCAAAACGAATTGCACTTGCGGGATTCAAACCTTTGGCTAAATGCCTGGTGGTCTGATGCGTTCACCACTCGGTTACCGACCCACTGCAGCTTTGCCTGGCTGAAGATTACATGATAAGGCTAAACCAATTTTTTTCTAAAATGTGTCTTAAAACACTCCATAGTCTACAGGACAACTAATCTCGGTAACCACAGTTGGTTTGGGTGATCAACGTTCCATAAAATCCAGCACTACATGGACTCCCTTGGCAGTGCAATAGCAAAATCTTTCATCAGGAGCACAGGGCAAAAATGATATACAGTGTATCCGAAACGACGAGTCCGCTCAAGCGGTCCACGTCACACCCGGATCATTGGTTGATATCAGAAAGACAACGATGAAACGTGATACGCAGAGTAGATATGATGACGTGGAGTGCTGGCAAGCGTGGCCACCTCGACCGCTTGGGCGGACCCGTCATTTCGGATAGACGGTACATACATTAACATCATCTTAGACAATGCTTCCGAAAGTGGATGTTCCGTTCCGATCCCAGAGGTTAGCCTCCTGCACTTCCCTTGTTAGAGCATACCCCACTTTCTTACTCGATTCTTCGAATTGAAAGGCAGCACCCACGGAAATTTTTTTGTTGGAGATTTCGCTGAATTTCAAGGTTTTCAGGGACGATGAACACATAGTCGGTGGTGAAACAGCGTGAAACATGCCAGAAGACGAGAAATGAAGGCGCTGTTTCCCATGCGTTCGAAGCGCGGACGAGTTTTTCGTTGAGGGTATACGCGCGTATCGTCATGAATTCTTGTGGATGGTGCGCATTCCATACCCTACACTGTACAATATTCCATATACAACATGATACATTATGCTAGACCACTGGTAGCATGCCAAATCAATAGCGTTAGCTGGCGTGGCGGACACCAAAATGGCCACGCTCGGCTCTGTGTCCAGAGCCGAGCGTGGCAGTATCTCCACAGAAAGGCCGCTTTTTTCTGTGTTCAAGTTACCACTGTGATTGTCTGGCAGCCGACCACACGGAGAACAACTCATCTCGAAAGTGTGAATTTCCGTGGGTGCTGCCTTGAAAGAAAACCTAGATTTGATATGATGATAGCTTTTGCATCAAGCCACTGGTCTCGAAGCTCAACGGTGGATATGAAAGTGGAGCCCCAGAAAGCTTTTCTAAGAGTGTATTCGAACAAATCGGTACTTCTTGGAGGCTCCTTGGAGCCTGCGCAGAAGTCTCGAAAAAATTATCGTGCGAAGTCCAGTTCCTAAGATTCTTCCAAAAAAGTAGAGACTATCCCTACATATTTAATTCGGCTCCCTGGCTGAATGTCAAAGATGGGGCTTTCGACGCGGACCCGTTTTCACTCTAACACAACAGCACTTTACATATAACATGTTTTAACCATATAACATGATACAGAACAAGATGAAGGGCAGAAAAAGAACGCCATGGATGCCATTGTGGAAGCTTGCGATTATGTTCGTTTCTTAATCTTTTTCGAGGGCGAAAATGTAGATCAAGTGGTTTGACAACTTCGTTTTGATGAGATCTGTTTGATTGACGTTTTCTATATGACAGCGAAAGAGAGAGGAAAGGGATGGTTGGTTCCGCCGCGCATTGAAACTGTATAGTTCTGTGGAGCCATACTTTATGAGCTATACCGATTTTCACAGCGCTCGCCCTCAATGCATGTTCTCATCTATGGTATTATAGTCTACCGTTATATTTCGTTACCTCTGAGATGTTGATCAGTGATCAGGTCGGTTGCCAAAGGTCAACGTTTTGCCAAGGAGCCGAATTAAATATGTACGGATAGTCTCTACTTCCCAAAAATTGCGCACATCCGGAAACGACAACTTGCCTTTGTGTACAAATCTCCGGGGTCGGTAAAATACCAGGTACTGGCGTGCATAAAGGATTTACAGGTTTTTGACATCACTAAGACAACAGATAAATCATAAGCTAATTTAAAAAGAACGATAAAGCGGATGGGGCACGACGGCTAACACACAATATCCCCCGACCACAAACTAGAGGGTCATAAGCCAATTGAAGAACAGAAACTTCCTACTATTGTTTCCTACTATTGTCATACAAGGCTGTCCTCCCCTCATTTCGTAACATCAGAAGAACGTCCCACGCATACCCCGACCGTTGCATCGAAAGCACGCTCTGGTGCGATTGCATTCACCCCAGCGCTACAACTCGGCGGTCGACCGCCCCTCGCTGGAGCAAAGTTGGGTCCCGAAGAGATCGCTTGTTTTTGTAATTCAGGATGCCATTTGTGATGAAACACGTGTAACTTTTGATGTTTCATATTAAATTCGTGGAAGTGTTATGAATCGGAAGTTATTCGTTCTGTTACCACACGTTAGGTTTACATAGCTCGTCCACTTGAACAGGCTTCTACTGAGCGGCACAACTGTAATGCGCGTTCTTCGTCGGCGAAAGGCTGGGACTTTCTACTTCCGTGTCTTTCGCGTCAATCTCGTTTATTTTAGTCCGCTTTTTAGCCATCATTGATAAAGATTTTATCTCAGGTTGCAAAAGCGTCATGATTGTTCTTTTATCGCAGTGTTCACGAATAGTTGCTCTGTTTGCGTAAATCAAATCGTTTTCACATTTTTAGAGATGGTTCTATCCCTTCTCCTCTTGGGTAGTTTATTAGGAGTAGCAGTAGCGCCCCCTCCTCAGAGGGTCCAAGCAGAGCATCAAGCTGCCCAAGAGAGACAGGTTTGAGTAGTTTTATATATTCACACTAGGGCCTGGATGCATAACTGAGACTAGCCAGGGTAAACTATTGACGCTCGTGCTACAGATGGGTAGTTTTCTGTGATGTTAGCACATTTCCCTTGGGTAATCTCAGTGATGTATGTGGCTGTAGTAGCGGACGCGGAAAATGGGCGGTAATAGTAAAGGAGTTAGTAAAAAGTCGAAAGTGAAAAGTCACAGTATCCAGCGCGACTGGTCGTGTCCGCACCTTAATGCAGGTTTTGCCTTGTCCTTTGTGTTAACTTATGGATACGTTAGCTTATGGTACGATTTTTAAAGGGATTTCACACTTTTGCCGCGGCGACAGTCATCCATGGTTAGGCGTAGGCCAGCAACGTCGCGGCAGCGTCGCCGCGGCAAGGAACCGGCGGGAAGAGCCTGCATACATTTTTGTCGGGGCGACGCCCGGCGACATGCGGCAAGAAATGGTCGTGGGGGTATTTCGCCGCACACCCACTTTGACGCGGTGACACCGCCGCCACGNGTACGCGAGATCGAATGAGTACGCGAGATCGAATGAGTACGCGAGATCGAATGAGTACGCGAGATCGAATGAGTATATAATAGAATATATAGAAAAATATATAGAACTAGATGGCATACCCGGCTTCGCTCGGGACTACGCCTGGCTTTTCACGCTCATGCGGATAATCAGGATACAAATATGTACCACCGAGCGAAAATGGAAAAAATTGATAAAATCAATAAATCGATACCCTCGCCCAAAACGGTTGTCATATTCTTGCTCAGCACATTGGAGAACCCCAGTAGACATGTCCTCGCCCGCCCCCGAGCGAAAATGGAAAAAATCGATAAAATCAATGAATCGATACCCTCGCCCAAAACGGTTGTCATATTCTTGCTCAGCACATTGGAAAACCCCAGTAGACATGTCCTCGCCCGCCCCCAAGCGAAAATGGAAAAAATCGATAAAATCAATGAATCGATACCCTCACCCAAAACGGTTGTCATATTCGTGTTCAGCGTATGAAGTAACCCCAGTAGGCATGTTTCTGCCAGTCCCTGGGCAAAAATAGCGAAAAATCAATAAAATCGATATAATCGATAACCTAATCGATAAGGTCAGGTCAAAAGTATCCTATAACCTCCGCCGTCCCGTCCTGGACCAGCATGCAAAATTTGGTCCGGATCGGTTCACTCTCCGCGATTGCTATTCGGAACATACATACAAACATACAAACATTCAAACATACAAACATACAAACCTACAAACATACAAACTTTCACTTTTATATATACAGATTTAAAAACCTAGTCGCAGTTTCGAAAAGCGACTTTGAACGACGCCGGAAGCAGGCATTAATGCTCAATTAGCATAACAGATCATAGCCTGCATTACTGTGATTACTCAGGTAAACTTGCTGACGCCAGTGTCAACGACGGGTTAGCCTAAGGATATAAGGATATTAAAATTCTTACCTTAGAGGCAAGGTCCGGTCAAAATCTTGCCCATCCAGGTTTTTTGTTTTTTGGAGTCCAAACGATGTGTGTAGCACGTACTTCAAGTTTGAGAGCTCGACGCAAGTTCTATCGCACAGAAAATGCCTGAGGATTACTGCAGCCGCATGCTCCAGTTCACAAAAGGTGCTCGCGTGCATAATGGACAGAGATGGATGATGCGCATGGATACATACACCTTAATGAACACTTCCTGAAACCATCCTCATCAAACGGACTATACAGTCTTTTGAGAATGAATTTTTTTCCTACGGCGCCACAATAGACAACATGTGGGCGCGCCGTATAACGTTTTTTGAATGCACGGCCGCTGCAAACCTGCAAACGCCATACCAAAACTGGTCGATGGGAACCGTTCGTTGTGGGACTTTTCCAGGGTTTTTTCGATTGTTTTCGTCCAAGGCGTCGCCGTGGGTGACGAATTAAATAAAAATCCAGGAGACGAAATTCTGCCCGGACCTTGCCTTTTAAGTAGTCTCGATGAGTGCGAGCTCAGGTCCAGATTGTTTTTAGCTTGTACATGATTGGAATGGGGAATAGGGACGAAGAACCTCTGTACTTAATGAGCAACACCTGGATCTAGCTTCAGTTCGATCTGCCCTAGCATGTGGAAAATGAGGCTTGGACAATACAAAGACGGTCATTGCCTCTGTTAAAGAACATCGACAAAAGCTAGGTTTTGGCATCAGTGAGAGAGTCGACCACAGGTTCACACTCTTTGTGAGCACTAGATCCTGAAGGGACTTTGCAATCAAGTTATCAATACGATGCAAAATTTTTGCTTTTTGAAGGCTGTAAAGAACTTTTAGAGCAATATCCTATTTGCCCGTTTCTTTGTCATCAGTAAGAGTGCGGGGTTGCGAGAGCAATAAACAAAGATTAGCCCCATAAACTGATTTTTGTGCACAAATATGGAAGAAGCCTAAAATTTTTCTATCTTTGAGCCCAGAACTCGATTTGATCTCCTACTAAGAATCATGACCTTTCCAGAGGAATTAATCTGCCGGAATCCTGAGAAAGAAACTAAAGCTGTTTTTACTGTGTACGCATCAGTGTCAATTTCAAGCCGTGGGAACACAAAGATAAAAAGGCCCGACTATTTCAAGCCTGTTCACAAATGAAAGACTTTATTACTATACATTCATAGATCTGAGTAAATTTTTCAAAAAGAAAACCTTGAGCATTTACGAATCCGAACCTCATCTAACAGTGTTGCGAATAATTTCTTTGGCACTCAACAAAAAATGAACGGGGAAAAAGCTGTTGTTAGATCGGCCTCATGAGCTTCTCCACCCCCGATGCTTCATCTCCAGGCGACAAGGCACCGTCAGCTTTGGCTTCGAAGTATCGCCTCGTTGTGTGAAATACCTGGAACATCACAGAATTATGGGTTGTAGACCTTCTCTACCCAACGGCATTGACAGGGAATCCGCCACTTACCGCAAGTCTCCAGAAAAGAGCTGCTGCTATTAGGAGCACGATTGCTTTCACAATACAGATGATCAATGCCCTGGTAAGGAAGTCCTCATGATGAGCTGAAATGATGAGGTTCTCGTTGCTGGAATAGATGGAGTGGAGAGAAGCACTATTAAGGAAATCACCTTGGTTGTAAAATTCCAAATATTTTTCCGTGTTGAATATGGCGACGATAAGTTTGAGCACGGTCACCAAACCCCAAACGGCAAATTGAAAACCTGCAATCGTCAAGGAACTCTGAGGCAAAGTTCGAACCAAAAGGCTTCTAATTATTATCTCAGAGATTTTATTCTAAATTTTCTTATTTTTTTTTGTCCTGTACCCCTCCGCATTAATGCCTTCTGAACTGGATAGTGGCTCTACGTAACTGCTAATTTTCAAGAACGGAGGAAACATTCATGAGCCTCATAAGCCATCTGTCACAGATTTGGAGAAGTCGAGGATTTCGTTCCCTGGTTCTGCCTCCGGTAATGATCAATCATATCTTGCGCTCCCACCCTATGGGCACGTAGCTATCGACTTTTACTGCATCTATGATTCTGAAGTGAAATCGAAACAGTGACCTATCCCAAGAAGGAACCGACAAATGACAGTCACTTCATCTTCTACGTGCAAACTTTTTCAGATCCTATTAAGATACACCTTCTGTAGGTCATATGAATAGCGGAAGCTCCTACTGACCATAGGAAGTACAATTCTGCTTCATACAGAGAGAGAAAAGAAAGAGGCACGGGGTCCGTGCTAGCCACTGCTACATGAACGGACGCCCGTATTTTGAAGGTAAAATCTTCCCTTCTTCAAAATTTCTGAGATTCTGGGAGCTCTTATGATGCTCGACCGCACTAATAGACACTAAATGCCACATTTTCTTTGGAAGAGAAAGCGTCCTCCATCAGCGACCGTCCAAACTCCACAGCGAATGTTCTCACTTGCCGTAAGCACACATATAATTCTTAAAAATCATGCTCTTCATGTCTATCTCGCTCCAGCTCTCACCGTTGTTATTTCCTAGCATTTTGCGTGTTACTTTCTAAATTTAGAGACCGATACTAAATGCCGGAATATTTGTTTATGGAGGATGAGATGTTCGTCATCACCGTGGCTGACGTCGTCAATCTAACTAGCAATTGTGTGTTCCATAAGGGTCGGTCATCGGTAGAATTTGTGGGTTATGGCGCTGATGCATTGTAACTTGCATAAGGCAGATTGCGGTTTGAGTCCAAGAAACCTGTTTTTGCCTTTTGTTGCCTAAAGTCGCCATCACAATGCCTTAACGCACCTCACTAAGATGTTCACAATGATGAGAGCTAATTAAACCGCGGTGAAAAAGGAGCAGTGATAGTCCGTGGGCAAAGAGGGTGATATCTTTGAGTCTGTGGAACCACCATTCCTTTGCCTGCATTCATAGACGCGACGGGGAAGTCAAATTTCCACCGCCGGACCAGTAGCCGGGAAAGGAGGTGTGCGGGAAACGGGTGAACGTGTGCATGCCTAACCAGTTAGTTTTCTGAGTTTCTCGCTCATTAAGAATGGACGAGTTTTTCTGCTAAATGTGACTTAGCCTCCCATCTCCACCACCACTGGTCATCGCTGATTCGGATTAGTAGCTCCAACATGTACATTCATTTTTTGTTTAAAAACCATTTCATCAGGAAGGAGCGGGTATATGACAATTTTCCCGTATACGTTCATAATTTGGGCCCAGAGGGTAGACACCTGATTGTTGAGAATAGAACTTTAATAAAAAATACACTTATAAAATTTTAAAAACAGGTGCCAAATATTTGTAGGAACTCAAAAACAGGCTGAGAAGCCTATTATCGCAAAACTAATTACAGAGTAAGAAATATGTACATACATATATGGTCTTTGGGCAACATGTATAGTATAGGTTAAAACTGCAGCTAGGTAAGTAACTATTCCTTTGTTTCTCTGTCATGATTGACTAATGGGATCACCGGTCTATGTCTCGTTGTATTCATTATTTGTTACCCGCGAACATATTTATGAGAACGATTAGAAGAGGAAGAGAGTACTGGTTTTTTCAGAGAGAACATACCGCATAGAGGTTGATAGGCCACATCCATCGATGTTTTTCCTTCTTGAGGGCATAAAGAGTGAGGAGAATGATTACGAAGTGCGGCCCTGAAATTCATAACTTGTGCTGTACTATGGAGAGCCGAAGGATTTTTTTAAAGAAGAGATTGAGCAAAGCAAGAGTACCTATCCAGAAAATCCAGTATGGGAATAAGAATAGAACGTAGATCGGAATCACTAGTATTTCTAGAAGCAGGAGCGCCTTCGCAGCATTCTGAAACCAAAGGAAATGGTCATCGGAATCGGTTCATCTTCATCAGTACCCACCACTACATGCACGTGACGCAGTAGGCAGCGGTACTCTGGATTCTGCTCCTCCCAGTCCACATCCCATTGCCAAAGATTTGTAATGTAGTGAGCAAGCGGAACCTTATCAAACAGAATCATCTCTAAACATGTACTATAGCTTCAGAATTGCTCAACTATCTTGTACTAGGAGGTAAGGAGAGGCGTCATCTCGTTGAAATGAACTGGATGGATGCTCCAGATGATTGGCAGCTATTAATTTCCCATGGAAAAACTCATGGAACAAAATAGTAGCAAAAATTGATGAATGATCAGGAACTATCGATACGCCTGCCACTGATGGCAGGCGAAATCGTTCGCCTTGCCGTAGTCGAGGAACCGGTTCACTGGAGAGAATGCTGAAGGACACCATGAACAACAGCTGAGATTTCATTTTCACCCCACAACTCTACAAGCGCTGTGCAAAAACTATGGAATGTGCCAGGCAAGACCTTTGTTTTCGCATGCCTCTCAAATAACTAAAGTTGGCCGCCCGTGCAGAAGCGGAACGAACCTTCATGGCCGCGTAGGGGCCGTAGCCAGCGACGCCCATATCGCTCTTCTTATCCTATTACGTTGCAAGTTGTACACTACAACTGAGAGCAATTCACACTTTGTTTGATGCACTCTACTCTTCTTACCTCGTTTTTCAAGAGTGTAGTTGTAATTTATTAAAACCAAAGGAATTTCCCCATACTTCTATTACGCTGATATAAGTTTTCCTTTCTGGGAACAGAAGTGGTTTGAGAAGCGTTCGTACACCAATTTTTGTGAGTTACAGGTCTAATATCACGAATTTGTGAGCAGGTGGTGCAACACCTTTTGCTAAAACATGAGCTTGGGCTCAGCTCTAGTGCTTAAAGGCAGCACCCACGGAAAATTTCGTCTCCGAGATTTTGATCGTTTTGGATCCTAACCGGGTCTCCTAACAATTCTACGAAGGTAGTGGCACGGAAAACTCGAGCGCTTCTGAAATACAAGTAGTTTAACGTGGATCAGCGGGATCTGCGTGGGGTCGTTCGATCGAGTTGTGGCGGCACTAGACCGTTGCTGCCAGCTGATTTGGTGGGCAGCCATTTCTTCTCTTGTTGTTATTAAGCTATTTCCTAGTCTTTGGCTACCCTTTTTTGCATTCCTTGGCACAACTAATTTTCCCAGTTGTTATCAAGAAATCTATTTGCTCAGTCACCCATGTGGCCGAATTCCACCAATCTCACATTTTCGATTTTTTCATGGTTTTGGGATCGGTTTGAAGCTCGATGGTGTTTTTGCGACACCTTGATTCGTCGAGTCATCCTTTTCATAGTTTGGTTTCTTCCTTTGACTCCAATAATGCTGCAAAATAGTCACAAAAACCGATTTCGCCGACGAAACAGCTGGCCAAAAAGGCAGCGGTATCGACTTTTTTTCGATCGGTCCACAACGAACAGGTCAAGCAACTCGGCCAACATGCTAGAAAGTGATGAACTTAAAGGTCCCAAAAATCAAGAATTTCGAAGGTTTTGGCTGTTTTCAACATTGTAACAGTGATCAGCACACGCAGTTAAGTCGAAATGTGTCGAAATTTCGATATCGAATTTTTCCGTGGGTGCTGCCTTTAAGGCTCCTCGAAAGGGTTGGACAACCACCGCATGGGTTCGTACGCTGTTGGATCTACACGAAGATAGTCACGAGAAATGTGATAAACTTTTACTGGATTTTCAACACCTTTCGATCTCTTCTCACTCTGAAATCAGCCTTTCGCCACCTTCTTTGCTATCATTGCTTAAGTACAGTGGGCGTCAATGGCGGTGACACGTCTGCGGCCTCGAACAGTACGCGGTGCGACCGCGCCGCTCGAGCGAGTATCCTCTCCGGGTCATCAAATTATGGGGTTTTCTTGATAGTCGGTTAGTTCTCTTGTTAGTTATCATCAGATATGATGAACAACTATCAAGAAAACCCAGATAAGCCACTGCGGCGACGATTCTAGCGTGAGCGGCGCGGTCGCGCCGCGTTCTGTTCGAGGCCGCAGACGGGTCACCGCCATTGACGCCTACTGTAAGTTTTCGATCAATTCCAGAACAATCCCACCGGAATCCATGAGAAAAATTTGTTTTATGCTAGATATAGTTGGGCTGTACAGCCGTTCTATTACAGGGTGCCCCATAAGTTCTTGAACACAATATTTAGTGTGCCACAGCCGCTGGATTCAACGTAATGGCATGACCTCTAGGCGGCACTGAGCCGACTCATAGCAACTCAAAACACGCATCAGATCAGGGTTACGTCTCCATTTGCTTTTGTAATAACTCAAAGTTGAGAGAGTAGCGAGCACCTCGTGGCGCGTTGGTGTATCTGATATAAAACCTCTCGAAGCTTTACCTCAGCTTCATGCTACGAGCCCAAACTAATGTATGATACAGCACTTGATTCACTCCAAGACATAGTTAAATACGGTCTTCCACCAACATCCGATTGAGGTTATAGAAGAGTTCGTTCTGAGCACGGGATTTCGGTCGTGCAGCATTCCAGGAGGCGCACATGGCACAGAGCAGATTCTAAGCTTTACAGAAGCGTCATCTTTACGCTGTTCATCTTGAGTTCGAAGCAACAAGGTGTCTTCTCTCCAAACATACTCTGCGAGTGAAATCCAGAGTAATTTTGATGTTGTGGTTCATAAAAAAAAAAACTGAAAAAAAGCTAATACACGCCTTTTCTTAAAAATTTTCTGAAACTTCTGAAAGGAAGAGAAGATGGGATCCCAGTACACCCGGTGAATTCCACGATGTCTCCTCCGTCTACTCCAATGTTTTGGTGAGAAACGATTTGATTTCCTCTGAGTAGTGCCTTCCGTTCGAAGAGACAGTGTCATCGTGCGCCAAACCGTGCCGCGAGCAACTCACTTTTCTCGCAAGTTTGAGTTACTTACTATGGCGGCATATTCCTGTTCTGATAGGTGATTTGGGTTGCTATTGAGTTGACTCATTTTCGCTACAGAGGTCATGCCATTACGTTGGACTCAACCGCTGTGGTGTTACTAAGTATGGTGTGCAAGAACTGATGGTGCACCCTGTATTGTGGCCCAGGTTGCTGCAAGTTGCTGTGGTGGTAGCGTTCACTTTGGAAGTTCAAGCTGTGGAGAAAATCTCATCCAGCATTCTATTGATTCCAATATCATCATAGTGAACTTTGAAGGTAGCACTCACAAAAACTTTCAATGCTGAATTAAACCATCTACCATGGGAAAGTCGGTTTTAAGGGAAGCAGTAAGAAGAGCACAAAGAATGAACTCTTATATACCTGCGGGGCAGTGGCGGACGCAGAAAGTGGGCGGGAGGGGGGGCGTGGGAAAAAA
>JARK01001349.1:107371-124621 GCA_000688135.1 Ancylostoma ceylanicum | reverse complement strand
GGGGGGGGGGGGGGGGGGGTGCGTGGGGAAAAATTGGGGTCTCCGCCGTTTTGGGAAACCGGACAGGAAATAAGAACAAAAAACAGTAATGAAAATGAACAGCTGAAATGACACTGATACGATGTTTTTGTTTATTTTGGAAGTAATTTCAAAAATTCGGCAACCCAGTCTCCCCCCTGCGTCCGTCACAGTTGAATTCATGTTCGATTGTTTGAAACTCTGGCGAAACTCAATGATCGGCCAAGTTCTTGGGAAGAGTCGAATGCGAAAACTATACGGAGAGGTTCAGATTCCGACGTTCCTTCGACGCATTACACTCAGCGAAGGTGCGGCTATCCAGGAACAAAATACTTTCTTTGGCAAATGGTCATAGTACCGAGCATATTCTGCGTTCTTGTAACGGCTAGATTTCCCTTATTTGTCCGAAAATAACCAAGAGAAGTGCAACATGATTTCGCTATGCAACAAGTTATTGTATCTAGGAGAGACAAGTGCTCTGACTCGAGGAGAAATAGTGTTGCAACTGCCGTTTTCAACTGTTTTTGTCAAAAACTTAGGGTCCTTTGACATCATGCCCCGACGAAACCGGGAAAAGCAAAACTCATTGGAGGCGTAGTGTTATTATCTGTGAAGTATGACGCTATTACATACTGCAATCACAGCTGATCACAGAAGCTCGTCTACAAACTCCACTCACAGTATTTTCATTGCGTGCTTCACTCGCGCATTTAATGCAAGCACACTTACTTACTTAGGCGACCCGTTCCTCGGCACGGCGGTTGGCCTTGCGCGGGTCCCAACTTCTCTTCCACATTGTTCGGTCTTGAGCCTTAGTTGACCAGTGGACCTTAACGGAACCGGAAGCACAGCTGTTGTTTCTGTGAGCCAATGATTCATACCACTTTAGAGGAGGTCGGCCGCGTGGTCGTTTTTTGTCGCGAGGATACTATCGCAAAGCCGTTGAACTCCATCTTCCATCCTACACCTCATAAGATGTCCTGCGTGCCGGTGTTTCGACTCGTCAGCGTGGAAGACAGCATCATGGAACTTCGACATTGCTCTAACATCAGAGTTGTGCAGGTGGCGCTCTTTCTGCTGACGCAGGGACAGCCCAAGCATGCGGCGTTCAATTGAGATCTGAGTTGAATGAAGCTGGGTTTCGGCGACTTTTGTCAAAGCCCATGTTTCATTCGCATAATACAGGGCAGGCAGCACGGTCGAGTTGCAGAGATCTGCGCGCAGCTTTTGGTCCCTGGTATCTTCGAGTACGCTTTTGATTAAATTACATGCGGACCAGCCTGCTCTTACTCTCCTCGCAATCTCGGGCTTGATGTCGTTGTCCATGTTAAGCAGGCGACCGAGATAGACATATTCGCTGACGTCCTCGAGGGGTACACCTTGAAGAAGTACTGGCTGCGGACTAGAAAACGCGCTTCGCATGACCTTGGTCTTCGACGGGTTGATGGTAAGGCCCGCTTTGCTTCCTTCTTCATCCAGCCGTCGAAGCATTTCAGAGGCATCGCCTGGTGATCTCGTGATCAGAACTATGTCATCTGCGAAGCGTAGATGGTTTAATCGTTTTCCATCGATGAGGACTTCAAAAGTGCTCCAGTCGCAGTTGCGAATGACCGACTCCAAACAAGCTGAGAATAAGTTCGGTGAAACTGGGTCTCCTGACGTACTCGTTTCTCCACAGGCCCTTCAATTTCATTGAGAAACGGCCAAAACACTGTGGTGCATCTTGAGTAGCACTCAGTCAACACCTTTGTATACCGCGCCTCAACACCCTGTTCTTCTAGTGCTTCCCAGACCCTAGCCTTGTATTATAAATGTATTATTAATATTATAAATGTACACATGTATTATAAATCGCCCCTTTCATACCCACTTTCTTCTAGTTTGAGCCCGTACAACTCGGGAAATCTTCGCAAATGGGGTAGTAGAAAAACAAACCGTTTTTCTGTAGAATTCGACAAAAACGGTCACTGCGCTTGTTTTTACTACGAATAGTGCTTAACCTAGGAAAATAACAAAGTTTGTGAAAGCAAAATTACCGTTGATGCTGCCTTTGAATCGCATTCGATTCAGAGACAGAGTCTTACTTCGTCTTTTCCGAGGTATTAATGATTCAAGCCGAAGCGTTTGAGCCGACCGAACTCAATAAAACAAAAATCAGAGGCCAAATTGATCAGGATTTCAGAAAGTTACTGTCAACCACACCACATGCAGCTTTGCAAATACGTTTTACCAAAAAAAAAACCATGCGGAATCATTCCTTTTTTAACAGCAACAACAACAACGACAACAATAACGAAAGTGTCAAGAGCAGCACCCAGGAAATTTTCGTGTCCGGGATTTTGATAGTTTTGTCACTTAGTAATGGTGTTAACAATTCTACGAAAGTTGCACCGTCGTAACTTTTAGCGTTCGCAAGAAATGAGAGGCGAAACATATTTCAGCATCTCAACGGAATGAGTTGTAGCATGAAAGGAATGGGTGCTTTTGTTTACAATCTCCCCATTCCTTATGATGAACTTGCCCCTTCCAATTTAACCAATAAACCTCTACTCCAATTTCCCTTCAATTAAAGACCGGTCAACTCGACCATTTTCTGCAAGTAGACTGAAGCTGTCGCAACGAAAACCACCTTTTTCCTAGAATTTGTCAAAATTGATCACTGCCTACGTCTTCACTATAGTGGTAAACGCAGGAGCTCAGTTGAATCTCTAAAAGCAAAATTTTCGTGGGTGCTGCTTTTAAGTTACTGAATTGGATGTGTTGCTCAACTGTTTGGTGAGCCTCAAACTTGCCCATTCCTTAGCAATTTAAAAGAAATACAATGGTAACCTTCATTCTCTTTGAGCTACTGGGAGTCTGCGCTTTATACAGAGTAAGATTTGAAACCAGCTCGACGGGTTAATTTTACTATTAGGTTGTTGCAAAAAAAAATGGCGCTTTCTCGTGTTGACTACATTTTTTTTCTCACAACCCTAGCAAACAGCAACCTTGACAGACGACATAAAATCTCCGACTAGTGGGGACCATCGCTTATTGCATAGGCAGGTCTCCGATCTCCTGCACAGAGAATTCGGAAAACTAAGAACCCAAGAACAAGAAAAATATGTATCGTCTTCAGGTGGTCTTGTTTGACAGCTTTTTTCTCGTAGGATAAAGGATTCCGAAGCTGGGAAAATTGACAGGAACACGACAATTTTCCTGAAGAATATAGTGACTACTCAGTTGTTTTCCATGGAGATTATCAAAATTGGAACCAGCTCTCGGAAGCAAATAATACTGAAAAGTTGAGCTGCAGAAAATGTGCTTTTGAGAATCTTTAGCTTTTTTCTAGCAGACCCTTCGCGACATTTTCAAGCAATTAACAGCAACAGGTATTGCGCGGGGTGTTGTCTCCAAAAAGCAGCTCGGGGAGAATCACCCACCAATAATCCTAGAGATATCGAAGTGAAGCTTCGAAAACTGCTCATCTCTGTTTCACCCACAGCAACCCCATTGCGCCAGGTCTCCCATGTGAGATAGGTACTGACGTCCCAACCTAACACAAAAAAGGTATTTTGGACTGTGTCGTTTGTGGTATTACAGAAAAATCCTCAAAATCCAAAAATCAGGAGACAGGATTTTTGGAAGCTTCCTGTTATTTCGTGTTTCCTTGCCCTAGCCAACACCTCGTATACGTATAGAACGAAAGAGCTTACTTCGCTCTACAAGAATATATTTACGTCTAGATGTCATACTACGTCCGAACCAAATTATATGGTTCTCAAAAATAGAGCGCCACTTCTTTCGCATCAACCTAATAATAGCAAGCGATCGCGTTGTGTGCTAGTTTCTCGTCAGTTTTGTGCCCGTTTGATGTCTGTAGCGAAAGCGTGTTACGAAGCCAAAAACTATGCAGTAACTACAGCTCATTTGTAATGTTGCACCGGTCTCTCACAATCACTAAGAGTTTCGAAACTCTCGGCGAAAAAAAAACTTTCTGCGAAACAAGGCGTTCCTGATGGTTCTGAGACATTACACGTTCTGTTCTGCGCAGCTCGCACAGGTTCTACTTCCGTACAAAATTTGAGAACGATTTCTGAATCGAGACTCTGCGTGTAAAGTCAAAAGCCTTCTGCTGCATCTAACACCAAGTTCTCAATCCACCTCACTAAATTGCACAGTGTAATGTCAACAAGAAGCAAAATTAAAGATATTTTAAGGATGAAGAAAGTAATGTCTAGGTGTCCATAGAAGTCTCTATGTACAAGAGACTGCAGAACAGGCACAGGATCGATGAAGGAAACAAATTGAAGAAACGTTTAGAAGATCATGGCAACGGTCCGTAAAAATTCAGTGAAAGGTTACAAAACCTACAATCACATAATAGACTACCAGAAAGGAAGCATTTGGTGTGAAAGCAACGAATGACCGTGGCAGCATTGCTTAGGATGAATTACAGCCCAACTAATTCTTGGTCGCAATCAGCGCACAATGCTGCACTCATCAATGCTTGTCTAATGAAATTACAAGGAGTGTAGTTGTTCTTGCACCATTATTTATGCACCTATACGTTCCTACAAGAGAACATACCACAAGAATGTTGATAGGCCACATCCATCGATGCTTCTCCTTCTTAAGAGCATAAAGAGTGAGGAGAATGATGACCAAATGCATCCCTAAAATCCACAATTTGTGCTTTCCAGACCCAACTGCTTTCCTTATGAAGAAATCCAGCAAAACAAGGATACCTATCCAGAAAATCCAGTATGGGAATAAGAACAGAAGGTAGATCAGAATCACTATCATTTCAAGCAGCAAAAGCACCTTTGCAGCATTCTGAAAGTAGTAGGACTGTCCAACAGAATCAGTTCAACTTCTACAGTACTAACCACTACGTGTACATGACCAAGAAGGGTGCGGTACGCGGGATTATGCTTCTCCCAGACGACATCCCGCTGCCAAATATTCGTAATGTAATGTGCAACGGGTACCTTATCCAACAGAACCATCTCTGGAAAGGTATTATGACATCAAAATCGCCCAGCTAGCTTACACTTTAATAGAAGGTAGCGTGAGGTGTCGCCTCTCTGAAATGGGCTCTATGAATGCCCCAGATGACTGCCACCCATCAGTTTGCTGTTAAAGAACGCAACGCATGAAACGAAATAAGCGCTAGAATGTATCAACGACCAGAATGCTGAATGACACCATTAACAACAGCTAATCCACTTATGAACCTTGAAGGCGGTGTCGCACTTCGTTTTCGTGCTTGAAACACTAGCCGTGTGCTTCAGCAGTCCCACTAATGACAATCAGTCAGAATCATGGATTTTTCAGAAAGCTCAAGAATAGGACTATCCGAAAACACTGGACTGGCATTGATAAAACGTTAACCACGCAAGGCAACTATGATTACCCTGACTAATTTACTAACCTATGCGCTCATAAGTCCTTGCTCTGGTCATGAGTTTCATGCTCACTTAGTGTAGTGTCATCGATTTCATTGATTTCTTCGAATTTTTGAAATACATTCTTCCGAATACCCTCAGGTTTCCATGAAAAATTGTGTGTATTGCTTGATGATTGTTTTCATTACGAAGATAATTGAGTTGTTCATGCTAGCATCGATCCTATGGGTGTCGCAGGAGTTTCGCAAGAAAATGTACGTTTTCTAGCAAATCGCCTACAATATTTGTGACCATCGGAAAACATGAAAAAGTCCAATGCAAGTACGTTTCGGAGAAATCCATTCCCACAGTTTCGTGTCGGCTGTGGACCCGCTCAGGTATAAAATTCGATGTTTCTATTCAATCATTCTCACCATATATTTGTAAACAATCATTCTCACTATGCATCGATTACGCTAATAAAGGCGGCACAATACTTCAAACCTAGCTATCGTATCTATCTAATATTTTTATTAGGTTTCTCCAAAAATATTGGCTGCTACCTAGGAGTGAAGAGTAGCCTTGTCATATCATAGCTTCACCAATTTCGGAGGTAGAGGGACAGTTTTTAAATCACTGTAAAGAATTAGATCTGTACTATTCATGCTCTTGAAGCACCTCGTCGCTACTGGGTTTTCTTGGCTTCATAGTCGATTCTGTGTAACGATGTAAAAGCTGAGAGGTTTTGCAACAGCGTGGCCGCATCGAACATCTTTGACGCCGAAGGTGATGTCGTTGTAGAATGGCAAAATACTGGTTGCAAAGTGGCTGTAGAGCTCAAGAAATATCTTCAGGTGTTGAGCAGATACACCCTGATTATCCAGGACTTCGAAGAGTGCTTCCCTCCATATGGAGTCGAAGACTTTTTTAGGTCAGGGAACGTGAGACATATCGGTATCTGACATTTGTGCTATGATTCGATGAGTTTCTGAATTATTCATGTAAACATCGCTACTACTTCTCATTTTCTCCTCCACAGTCAAAGTATATGCGATTCATACAAGATGCCTTGCCCTCCCTCCGCTCCTATATAAGTGTGTGATGACAAAACAAGGCGCTTTTCGCCCATGCTGTGAGCTTCGTCCAATGAACGACTGTATCATCGCTCCTCAGTTCCAAAACAAGCAGCGAGAAGACTTTGATGGTCTGAGTTGAAATAATTCCATCTATGTGATTCTTTTCTCTTCAGCTCCCCTCCAGCTCCTTTTTCCCTTTAGGCCAAAATCCTGCATGGCCGCGGCCAGCCACCTTCGGCCGGCCAGATTCGTCCACCAACAGGTCCCTTCGTTTTTTTTTTGTATGGTCACGGTAGACTGGGTATCCCACAGAATTCCCTCAAATTCCGCATATAGGGGTTATCTGACATGCTGAGCACAAATGAGCACAAAAACCGTATTCATTTCGTAGCGTACCCTCGTTTTTGTGAAATTACGATGAGTGGTGGAAAACGTTATTCCCGACGCCACATACCCAGCCTTGAACGGCCAAATGGCGCTAGGAATTACGTTTTCCCCCACTCATCTAATTTCACAAAAACGAGGGTATAGTACAAAATGAATACGATGTTCGTGCTCATCATATCGAATAACCACTACATGCGAAATTTGAGGGAATTGTGTGAGATATCGTATCTGCCGTGATTATGCAAAAAACGAAAGGACCTGTTGGTGGTCAAATCTGGCCGGCCAAAGGTGGCTGGCCGCGGCTACGTCGGAATTCGGCCACATATTTGTGCCTGATCACACCACATCCTCCTCTTTTATAAGGTCGAACTGGCACTCAATACTCAGGCACTCGCACCGGCCCAGGGCCGGCCGAATTCTAGTGACCGGCCGGGCGGCTCGCCAAATTCGGCCGAGCGGCGGGCGATTTTGAGAAACCGGCAGGGCGGCGCGCCTAAATTTAAATTTCGGCCCAATTACCGGCCGAGCGGCGCGCGAATTCAGGCGTACCGGCTGAGCGGCGCACTGATAATTCCTGTGATTGAAGGTACTAGTAGTTACGGGAAGAGTGCTATGTACAGTTACGCCAATGGGTGCAAACCACACAGCGCAACGAGCCTAGTGGTGCCTGCGGAGCACCCTGGTGCCGGAAAGTGAGGACTAGCTTTTTCGCTCCGCGACGTCGCGTCGCGAGTGCAAACGCCAACTGCTACATCGCGACCACTGTTTGTGCATACTTCCACTCGGGACCCATCGCATTTGAATAGTTTGCTTGGATGCGACGGTCGCGTCGCGCCGAACTATAAACACTCCTGACTTTTTTCTTGAAAAACGACACGATAAGCCGGATTCGCGTAGCACCTGCTAGCAGACGCGACGCGATGATTTCGTCAATGTCGGAGCCTGAAGTAGGCTGTTGTTTCTTTGATTTTATTGCTGCTTTGGCCTAAAACTTACGGGACTAGACGACTTATCATGGGAACGCATAAACGTAGACGCTTACGCCAAATCGAACTACGTGTGCAACTCTGCGTGTACGCAAATTTGCGAGCTTTGGCAACCGCGCGACGTGGTGTCGCGAAAAAGTGTAAACACTCCTTATGGGATAAAGCAGCGCTGCGAGGACCATCCGCCATCCGATAAACACCCCTCCATTCTCACATGGACGTGTGCTAGCGTGAGCATAGGAATCAAGACTCAAGGACTCATTGTAAACCCTTACATGCTCATAGTGAGCTGGTCACACTCGCACACCCCAAGGTGAACCCCAAACCAGGCACGCTAGGTTTCCACAAGCTCAGCATGTGGCCTAGCATACCGGTAATATGATGAGCTCATAGAAAATGAAGCTATTACTAGAGTGGTAGAGTCCCTGCATAGCAGCACGGATGGCCGAGTGGGTTACGCAGTGGACTACAAGTCAGTGAAGAAAGATGGTGAGGTAGGTTCGGATCCCGGCAAGTAAAACGACGGGGAACCAAAGGCAGAATTGTTTTATTTTCTTGCATGGGTGGTTTTTGTTCTCGTACAGGTACTTTGGCTGGAAGCAAACTCCGAATCCACGTCGACCTAACAGAGCTAACGTGAATTGAAACCTTCCAGCCGAGCGGCGGGCGATCTCCGGCCGAGCAGTACATCCAAAACCGGCCGGGCCGGTTTTCCGGTGGCCGCTCGGCCGGTATTCGCGGGCCGCTCGGCCGGCGCGAGTGCCTGAGATATGTGATAACTGTGAACGCTCGCGAAAAACAAAAGATAGTAAACCATTTCCAGTCACTATTCCGAGTTGAATTGGTTATACATAGTAAGGAATAGCTACTCCAATCAAGTGAATGACGAAGTTGCCCTGAAATGTGAGATTAGTCCTTTTTGATTGGAGCAGCTCCACGGAAAGCAATGAAAAGGATGTTGGACGCATTATAGCAATGAATATGAGGTGACGTCATGCGAGCGAAGCGAGCATTGAGAAATGTCTAGAAGTTCAGCATCAGCAGGACGGCCGGAGTGGTCTGTCTATAAATACTGTCAATGGAGGCGCGAACTTGACCGCACGTGCTCGTAGCGGTTGAATTGCGGTAGTTAAATTTGTTCACAACTCTGCTGTTTGAAATTAATAGAACAGTGGTATCGATACAAAGGTCCACTACGGAAACACACGAATAAAAAACACTGTGCAATTATAAACTATCCTGAAGATGCTCACCTAAGGTGACGTCCAGTGAATGGTGTCCTCAAACTCCTGAACAGTGCCCGGGTTCAACCATCACAGTTCAGAAATTCAGCCACGACGCGCATGCACTGCTGAGTCAGAGCCTTCACTGACAAAATTTTATAAATCGTACTCACAGTGCAATTGTTATTCCTTTTTGAAGACAGTCTTCACCGACAATGAGAGACGGATAACAAAAAGGCAGCACCAAGTGACACCGATTTGAAGGATAGGTTTCAAATATGATAGAGAATAATGTAGAACCTCTCGTGATAGAGAGTAATGTAGAATCGATTGGAATGATAGATGAAGAATAGTTGCATGCGATGACCGGTTAAAATGATGAAAATCTCAAAAACCACCTCTTTTGTCAAAGACCGGAATATAATATCACATCAAACACGAAACGCGAGCAGAAACCTCTCATGACAGAGAGTAATGTAGAACATCAACCAATCAATACAGCACCGACTTTTGCATAGGATCTACACCTCATCGCATGTTCCAGCTTAATCGAAGTAAGAGACTAGCCACGTGTTCAATTCGGCTCCTTGGCAAAATGGCAAAGATGAGCACGTTGGTCGCGGAGCCGTCTTCACTCAAACACTGCAGCTCTCTTCATGTTGCATGTTATCATGACTTATAATAACGCGCTTAGTCTGTACGTAAGTGTGTCTGTGAGTGTATATGTGTGTCAGAGCGTTACGAAATTCCCTGATTGGCCAGTATAGTGATTGCATACCGTACTCTTCCGATACCGATAATATCAGAAAGGGTATGGTGTGGTGCAGTCGAGTTAAGCAGTCGGGAAGAGAACAAGCAAGAGGTACGAGCAATAGGGGCGCCGGCATCCAAGAGTGGGTAGGCGCAACGAGACGGGTCCGGCGCTATCTCAGACATTCGAGCAGCTCTAGCCTCGGAGGGCGAGGCCTGTCCCGCCCATCGCTCCTCCCCTTCCGGACAATATCAGCTCTCTTGCCGAGGGCAGCAGTACCGCTTAGTGCTGCTAAAAGGGGCAGCAGACCTGACTTTAGACTGTGAATGGAAAATCGATGATTATTCGGCAGCTCTAGGCGCGGACAAATGTGTAAGTGCTCGCAAAGTGCTGCGAGATCGCGAGCGATCTGATTTTCGAAATTCGAACCAGCGCGGGGAATGAGGCCTCGCGTGAGTTTTAATTCACAGGAAAAGTCTTTTTTTTATTTCAACATGGGCATACCTTTTTTCTTATTCTTCCCTATTCCTTTCTACTTCCAGTCTCGTTCATTTGTTCCTTCATGTCGCATATGCTTTCTGCTGTGATTTTTTAAATGTTTTGCACTGTTCTTCGCGTTTTCGTATTTCCATTGGTTTATATTAGACACTTGAGTCGACCGAGTCAAATCAAGTTCCGAATAAATCGATTTTCGAGTGACTCGATATGTCGACTATTTGAAAAGGGGCGAAAATCGATTCATTCGAAATATCGACTATTCGAAGAAGTAGAAAAATCGAGTTTTTTTTTTGAGATATCGAGTTTTTTGAGATATCGAAAGAGGCAGTAATTTGGCTTTTCGCCAAATAACTCGTTTTTTTTTTTCATCAACCCTGAGAAGTGTCGAAATGCAATTGAAAGCTGACACTGAAGCATCAGTCCGTCTATCCTATTGTGTGTATATTCAACTTCAATATAGGACGATTTAAAGTGCCTGCAGTGAATCGCTGTCAGCCATTCGAAGTAGGCTCATGGAGAATTTCAACTTCTCATTTCTGAAATGGCTTTCACAATAGTGAGCTGCCATGGTTGCGGTATTCGCTTTTTTCAACGCCAGAGCGTGAGTTAGCGAAAGTTAGACCTGAGTAGCACTTCCACTCCGAAACACTAGTGTATCTATTTCAGAAGCAGAAGCCGAAAAAAAAGCACGCCGTCACAAATGAAGAAAACACCGTTGAGCCCCAAAGCGACAATGGATGATAGACCAAATCGGATTTAACGTCCGCAGTGTGACTTTTGTGCTAATGTTGAACATATCGCGTTTACTTTTTTCTTGTTCGTGTTATACTATTCACCCCGATGAACTTGCTGTACTATTCACCTCTCTCACCTACTTACCTCATTATGGAAACTATTCTACTTTTAGAAGAGATAATAAAAGTTCCATTGTGAATTCTATGGTTTCATGCGTGCAATTTACTTGAGAAAGCCCCCCCCCCCCCCATCTGCTCCTGGGGGAGTATGCCCAGACAAGCCTTCGCAACTTTCGCGGAGCTTACCAAATTTCGGAACTTCCGCGGAGCTAGGTTTGCTGTTGGGGCCCGATTTTAGAAACTTCCGCGGATTATGACGTCATTAAGCAATTTTTCGGAGCTTCCGATACGCAGAGAAAGTGCTAGTTTCGGATCTTCCGCTGCGCTTTGCGTTTTTCGGAAATTCCGCGGAACTTTGCAAGGGCGCGCAGCACGCGCGACTCTCGCAAAGTCCGCGGAGCCTTGACGTCATGTCAGATAGATGTTCTCCCAGGATTATTATTAAAACTACGAAAATTCCCTAGTGTTTCATCAAAAATGAGTTTTTCCATGTTACCACTAAAGATAACACCTGATGCAGGTACGTAGCACACTTAGGGGGCACACCTGCTGAGGTTGTTTCCGTAAGAACAAAAGCATTCGTAAAGCAGCTCTGACTTTGCTACAAAAGCACGTCTGATGGGTTCGAGACCCCAATATTTGGTCTCGCAAGTTGTGGAGACGTTCACTGCTCCACAACTTGCGAGACCAAAAATATGGGGTTTCGAACCCATCAAACGTTGCTCAATCTTACCCGTTCACTGGGATTATGGTCGATGTCATTTTGAGCAAATTACGCCACTCTTGGAATTTAAACTTGGAATTTCGGAATTTCCGCGGAGTCTGCTCGAAACTTCTGCGGAGCCTGTTCGGAACTTCAGCGTAGCCCATTCGGAACTTCAGCCGGGTCACCGCGGTAGGTCCCGAGATAGCTCCGCGGAAGTTCCGAAAATTTGTCTGGGTAAGGCTTTTGAGCACGAATGAGCTCACATGCCGAATAATAGCCCTGTAAAAACCTATTGTCGGGGTGCTATGACAGCATTTTAGGGTGACAAAATCTCTGAAAATGCGGTGCAGTAGGGCGACTATGACATGCTAGTGGGGTGACTTTTTGAAGACACCTGCTATTGTCTTCCCGAAAAAGCAGCTCTACTCGAAGTGTCTTGCGCATAGAATTGCTGTTGTTGTAGGCTAGAGCTGCCCGATTGTCTGAGTACGCCGGCGTCCAAAGTGGGGGGAGACGTGTCCGGCGCTATGATAAGGGTGCGCCGGCATCCAAAGTGGGGGAGACGGGTCCCGCGCTATGATAAGGTTACGCCGGCGTCCAAAGTGGGGGGAGACCGGTCCAGCGGTATGATAAGGTTACGCCGGCGTCCAAAGTGGGGGAGACGGGTCCGGCGGTATGATAAGGGAGCGCCGGCATCCAAAGTGGGGGAGACGGGTCCGGCGCTATGATAAGGGTACGCCGGCGTCCAAAGTGGGGGAGACGGGTCCGGCGCTATGATAAGGTTACGCCGGCGTCCAAAGTGGTGGGAGACGGGTCCGGCGCTATGATAAGGGTGCGCCGGCATCCAAAGTGGGGGAGACGGGTCCCGCGCTATGATAAGGTTACGCCGGCGTCCAAAGTGGTGTGAGACGGATCCGGCGGTATGATAAGGGTACGCCGGCGTCCAAAGTGGGGGAGACGTGTCCGGCGCTATGATAAGGGTGCGCCGGCATCCAAAGTGGGGGAGACGGGTCCCGCGCTATGATAAGGTTACGCCGGCGTCCAAAGTGGGGGAGACGGGTCCGGCGGTATGATAAGGGTACGCCGGCGTCCAAAGTGGGGGAGACGGGTCCGGCGGTATGATAAGGGTACGCCGGCGTCCAAAGTGGGGGAGACGGGTCCGGCGGTATGATAAGGGTACGCCGGCGTCCAAAGTGGGGGAGACGGGTCCGGCGGTATGATAAGGGTACGCCGGCGTCCAAAGTGGGGGAGACGGGTCCGGCGGTATGATAAGGGTACGCCGGCGTCCAAAGTGGGGGAGACGGGTCCGGCGGTATGATAAGGGTACGCCGGCGTCCAAAGTGGGGGAGACGGGTCCGGCGGTATGATAAGGGTACGCCGGCGTCCAAAGTGGGGGAGACGGGTCCGGCGGTATGATAAGGGTACGCCGGCGTCCAAAGTGGGGGAGACGGGTCCGGCGGTATGATAAGGGTACGCCGGCGTCCAAAGTGGGGGAGACGGGTCCGGCGGTATGATAAGGGTACGCCGGCGTCCAAAGTGGGGGAGACGGGTCCGGCGGTATGATAAGGGTACGCCGGCGTCCAAAGTGGGGGAGACGGGTCCGGCGGTATGATAAGGGTACGCCGGCGTCCAAAGTGGGGGAGACGGGTCCGGCGGTATGATAAGGGTACGCCGGCGTCCAAAGTGGGGGAGACGGGTCCGGCGGTATGATAAGGGTACGCCGGCGTCCAAAGTGGGGGAGACGGGTCCGGCGGTATGATAAGGGTACGCCGGCGTCCAAAGTGGGGGAGACGGGTCCGGCGGTATGATAAGGGTACGCCGGCGTCCAAAGTGGGGGAGACGGGTCCGGCGGTATGATAAGGGTACGCCGGCGTCCAAAGTGGGGGAGACGGGTCCGGCGGTATGATAAGGGTACGCCGGCGTCCAAAGTGGGGGAGACGGGTCCGGCGGTATGATAAGGGTACGCCGGCGTCCAAAGTGGGGGAGACGGGTCCGGCGGTATGATAAGGGTACGCCGGCGTCCAAAGTGGGGGAGACGGGTCCGGCGGTATGATAAGGGTACGCCGGCGTCCAAAGTGGGGGAGACGGGTCCGGCGGTATGATAAGGGTACGCCGGCGTCCAAAGTGGGGGAGACGGGTCCGGCGGTATGATAAGGGTACGCCGGCGTCCAAAGTGGGGGAGACGGGTCCGGCGGTATGATAAGGGTACGCCGGCGTCCAAAGTGGGGGAGACGGGTCCGGCGGTATGATAAGGGTACGCCGGCGTCCAAAGTGGGGGAGACGGGTCCGGCGGTATGATAAGGGTACGCCGGCGTCCAAAGTGGGGGAGACGGGTCCGGCGGTATGATAAGGGTACGCCGGCGTCCAAAGTGGGGGAGACGGGTCCGGCGGTATGATAAGGGTACGCCGGCGTCCAAAGTGGGGGAGACGGGTCCGGCGGTATGATAAGGGTACGCCGGCGTCCAAAGTGGGGGAGACGGGTCCGGCGGTATGATAAGGGTACGCCGGCGTCCAAAGTGGGGGAGACGGGTCCGGCGGTATGATAAGGGTACGCCGGCGTCCAAAGTGGGGGAGACGGGTCCGGCGGTATGATAAGGGTACGCCGGCGTCCAAAGTGGGGGAGACGGGTCCGGCGGTATGATAAGGGTACGCCGGCGTCCAAAGTGGGGGAGACGGGTCCGGCGGTATGATAAGGGTACGCCGGCGTCCAAAGTGGGGGAGACGGGTCCGGCGGTATGATAAGGGTACGCCGGCGTCCAAAGTGGGGGAGACGGGTCCGGCGGTATGATAAGGGTACGCCGGCGTCCAAAGTGGGGGAGACGGGTCCGGCGGTATGATAAGGGTACGCCGGCGTCCAAAGTGGGGGAGACGGGTCCGGCGGTATGATAAGGGTACGCCGGCGTCCAAAGTGGGGGAGACGGGTCCGGCGGTATGATAAGGGTACGCCGGCGTCCAAAGTGGGGGAGACGGGTCCGGCGGTATGATAAGGGTACGCCGGCGTCCAAAGTGGGGGAGACGGGTCCGGCGGTATGATAAGGGTACGCCGGCGTCCAAAGTGGGGGAGACGGGTCCGGCGGTATGATAAGGGTACGCCGGCGTCCAAAGTGGGGGAGACGGGTCCGGCGGTATGATAAGGGTACGCCGGCGTCCAAAGTGGGGGAGACGGGTCCGGCGCTATGATAAGGGTGCGCTGGCGTCGAAAAGTGGGTAAACGCCTTGCGAACGGATCGACGAGTGCAGAAGAGGTGCATCAGTGCACAGTTGCGAGAAAATGCTCTTAATCAGGTCTATCTTTGCACTAATTGTCCTCTGGCGCCTAAATACAGTGAGAAAGTACCGAATGCCCGCCCTTAGCGGTGACTAATATACCATCCGTGTCATCCTGCCCACATCACATCCCATCCTGCGTGTTCTACCCTCATTTGTGTCTGAGCACACCGCATCGACCCTTTTATACGTTCAAGCTGATTGTTATCAGTGGATCACCTTCAACAAACAAGGAATGATAAACCATTTCCCGCGTTCATTTCAGGTTGAATCGGTTACATATAGCCACAGTTAACTATTTCACTCCAGAGAATGATAAAATTACTCTGAGAGACGCAAGTAGTTCTCTTTGGTCAGTCCATTTTTATGGGGGAGAGCATTTAGGGGAAACGGAGCAAAAATTGGCATGATCCTAACTCTACTAGGATGGATGCAAGGTGAAGTCATGCGAGCGAAGCGAGCATAAGGAAAGTCTGGAAGTCCGGCGTCAGCCGGACGGCCAGGCTGGTAAGCGTATAACATGCTACAGAATAAGTTATAGGGCAGAGAAAAGTGTGCCGTGGATGTCATTGTGGAAGTTTGGAAATATGTTCGTTTCTTAATCTTTCTTGAGGGCGAAAATGAAGATCAAGTGGTATGACTACTGCGTTCTTATGAGATCTGTTAGCTTGACGTTCTCAATGCACGTTACAACAGGTCCGAATTTGAAAAGATCTGAGATCCTATTATGGAGCCCAATCGTTATATCTTGCTTCTTGGTTGCCTATCACTGCCAGCAACATCATTGCACCGGCCAATTTGCGCTACAATGTTTTGCTGTTGAAGGGCTATTTTTATCTGCATGCCACACAAATGTCGCATTTCCACAGATTGGGAATATCCACGAGAAACGAGTCCCATGGCAAACTGCCAGAAAGGAAGATTGAGTGCCCATAAAGTGATAACCTTTTAAGATGACAATAAATAGGCTAGTCAGGGAGGAGGTCCAAACAGAACACACGAAGCGCCAGGGACAGCATGTCCCCAACGATTCGCACTACCATTAGGGAAGGCAGAATTTAGTGATGCTTCTTAGGAGGACCATGGGAGGGCCGCAAGAGATTGGCACCTTAGAACGTTGATCTACAGTTCAATGCGAAAAGGAGCTTTATTAGTGAAAATTGCTCTGTACATGCGCAGTACCCCAACACATAAGATGGAGTAGAGGGGATCCCTCTTGCGGGGTCTCGTTTTATCCTTAACATCATTGAAGCTAATGCTTGTGAAAGCGACCTCATGTTCGCAGTTTACGCTGAGGAAGAGATGTATTTATATTATGTTATGCCTATTTATGCCGCACCCTGTAGTTGCCAGTAATATGTTGACCACTGATCTGTCGGCAAAAAGTAGCGCTCTAGACAACGCACATCCACTTTCTTTGGCATGCGTTACTCGTCTCGTTCTTCCGCATTCGTTAGGATGAACAAGCATTGCACGTTCTTCAACACATTCTTAACACATTCTCGACTATACGCTTTTGGCATGGTGTGTCACGTGGGACACACGCGCTTTTGCACAAGTAGGACCAGTGCTCAACTGCTTGAGCACGTGGTCCCACGTGGTAGGAATTTTTCCTCTGCTGCATAGTACTCCGAAAATGCGCGAATTTGAGACGAACCAAACCGCAAATATGTGCGAGTTTGAAGCTAATTCAAGAAGTTCACCTGCATAAGAGGTAGTAAGTGAGTAAGTGAATCTTCATATAAATTGTTCTTTTACTTGTCCGTTTCAACCACGCATTAATGAAGTACGAGAGGATATCTGCTCTGCCCATCGCATGTATAAATCGCTTGAACATTTATTAGTATACCACTGCATAGGAGTTTGCTCATCAAGATTGCTTCACAAAAATATAACTGTGAAAAGGGTGTGCTCACCCGGTTGAGCAAGCGGTCCCACACGTCACACCATGCGTGCTCAACAGGTTGAGCACATTGTCGCGAATGTGTTAAAGGGACGCTATGTTTGCACGAAGAAGGGTCCTGCGACGAACGCCGCAACCCTTGGCATTTTGCCGTGTGTGTGTGTGTGTGTGTGTGTGTGTGTGTGTGTGTGTGTGTGTGTGTGTGTGTGTGTGTG
>JARK01001349.1:53983-104582 GCA_000688135.1 Ancylostoma ceylanicum | reverse complement strand
AAAAAGTCATTTTATGGATCCTACCCAATCGTGCTTTACCCCCAAGTTTCAGGTCTCCGGCTTCAAGAGAACTCCGTCGATAAAAACATGGAAAAAAGGCCATTTTTATCTACGAAACCTCATCTCCGTAATTCCTGTGCTGGATCTTCCCTCTTGAAGCTGGAGACCTGAAACTTGGGGGTAAAGCACTATTGGGTAGGGTCCATAAAATGACTTTTTACCGGCCTGCAGGACTGGGTAGAACTTTCAGTACGGACGTGCGAAAATTTCAGCCTAAAATTTAACTTGCTCAACTATAGAATGACTTTTTATCGGTTGTGCAGTTGTGTCTTCACACAGGCGGGGCACTGCCGATTGATTACCGAGAAGGAAATTTGTGTGCAAAGGGGGGATCGTATCTTTGGTGGCTCAAAGAGGGGGGGGGGGTTGTATGGGGGTGGACTTTTTACCATCATCATGCTTTACCCTGTTTCGTACAAAAATAACGTTCAGTGAACTGCTGAAAAGATCGCAATTCAAACACATGTGGGTGAAAAGGTGAGGAAAATAACGAGAAGAGGAATACCGGGGCAAAGGGATACTTTCTTTGTTTTATTGTCTTCTACAAATAATCCTTTCATGGTAAACTACTTGCCTTATTGACGGTGACTGCCATTTCGAGTCCGTTGTCCAATCTGACCAACATCGCTGCACTTCCTGGCATTCTTCCGTCGTGCTGCCATCCATTGAAGCCCATGATGTTCAGTGACCATCCAAGACCTGAATGTTGACTTTCAAGCGAAAACTCCCGATGCAGAGTAATGAACAGGTACCATAGGTATTATTTGAGCATGTCGATGGCGTTGACCAGTTTAACGTCGACTCTCTTGTTAGCAGATCCCTCCTCTGCGGGAAGCCATCGACGCTCGCCTAGGGAAATGACTTCAGAAAATTCACATGGTCATTGTAGCTTTCTTTCCTTGCTTGGCTGTAGGCTAGTTCAGGGAAAACAGAACATACGGACATACTACCATACAGAGATTATTTCCCGAGAAATTGCAGCTGAGACTGACCATAAACAAAAGCATCTGAATGGGACTCGCGATCCAACCACCCCACGGACCAATGCGATCAGAAGTTAGCATTTCGTAAGGATCGAAGCCGAGTCTGTTGCCACTCATGTAATATATCACTTCCCTCCTTAATACGTAACAGAATTATTGCATGGCGCAGAGATAACGCAATATAAGGCGAACGTTACGGTGCTTTTTCCCTAATGCTTGGCCTCGCCACTTGTATGTCATGCACTCCAGCTGGTCCGAAGATTGAAGTTCTCACGAAATTTTCGTAGCTGGTTCCTGACAAGTGTTGGACGAGATAGCCTGGAATAAGAGAGGAGCTGATGTCACGAGAACTTGAGAATAAACAGTTAGCTGAGTCAGAACCGAGAAGTTGATATCCGAAGTTGGAATATATCCATCGAGTCCCTGGGACGTATTCCAGAGGGACGTTCTCCAGCACGTATTCAATCAGCCCCTCGGTGCTTAGGTGCTGCTGAATCCAAGCGGGATCCGACTGTAGGTTGTCCCAGCCACCTATATCAACATATAATCAACTGCTCAGACACTGAGAGCGGGCCGCCCGCGCATCCACTTGGCAAGACCGCCCCGGCAGCGGCCTGGTTCGGTGGGTGTGAGCAAGGGTCAGGCCGGGAAGTGGCTCTTGCAATATTACGGCCGGCCCTCACACCCATTGAAGCTGTACAATACTGCGTACGCCACTTAATATACTCGTTATTTCACCACAAGTGAGTTCCATCCTATGCAAACGGATGGAACTCACTAGTAGTAAAACAACGAGTTATAGAAACAAATGAGCTATGAAGAACTAAATATTTTTATGTTTTGTATGTTTAAGAAAGCCAATTCTACGAACTTCTTTCCAGTTTTATCACTAGGTTAGTTTAGATACATGCTGTGTTCGTTTGCATTTTCGAATTGGGACTGCGTGAGTTCTTTCCTTTTCATTTCTCACATTCTCCCAAATTTTGAAGCCTTCCTCCCTTATTGAAGAGTTTAGGGGAAGGCTTTCATATTTTCTCCTTCGTGTTCTTCCGTCCAAAGGCAAGAACGAAATAGAGTTTTTGCTGATTTTTCTTTTTGATTTGACTTATTTCGTTTATTTGGTGCTTGAACTGTTTTAGTACTTGTTTAGTTATAATTAATCCTACTCATTGCTGGTTTGGTAAACTCATGGGCAGGAGTGAAGCAGCGTGAAAGATGCGAGAAACTCAAGAAACGGAGACTGTCTCTCCCACGTGTCAAAGGTGGAGTGCTCCGCTGTAGGGTGTCCGCGCGTTCCGGCACGAAACCCTGTGAATGGTACGTATTACGCACATCCACTGCCAGCGCGATAGCGTTACCTAGGCGCGCCGTGGCGTTGAAATCCTACCGTGTCCGTGACTGACATCCTGGTTTCTCTGCAGGTACGTCATCATTCCTTGTGTTCTTCTCACATTTGTGATGTGCTCACTCTCTATTTCATCACCCACACCTCAGCTCCGAGTCGAGGATTTCGCTTGCTGCTGCCTTTGAGACATCAGGATCAACTTCCTCGCACCTCCTTAGATCTAGGCTATGCCTGGAGGGATCACCTGAGGCCCGAGGTCGCCCCGATCATGGAAATGGGCGCGTTATTGACTTGCACACCATCATTCAGTCCACGGTGGTTTTGCCTCCAACATTCTCCTCTTCTTTTTATTTTTCATGTCTTCACTAGCAAATGTATACAGGGTGGTCCAAAAATATGGAGACACTCCAAAATATTTATATCTAACGTTAGAAAGCAAGTTGGCGGCTCTGTTCCCAATATGGTATTTTTCATTTAGTACTGAACAGAATATACTATCACATCTCACCAACTCTCCTAACACCAGCGAGAAAGGACGCGATGAATTCGAACTTGTCACTTGCTGTGGCGCGGAGGGGCCTTCCTCGCGGATAACCCCACGTTTCTAGACGTCATTGCTCCGACGATTAAAGAGTTTACAGGGAGTAAAATCAGTGTTTGTGCTTAGATGGATACCATAACGAGAGATGTGCGCGAATGAATGCTGAAAACAGTAACTAAAAGGAAATGGACGTGAATTTCTGTGCAAAAACATGGTAAAATGCATGTTAGGGCTGTTTCCGGTTCCATTTCCAGTGCTTAGATAGCGGAGTAGAACATATTAGGCCTGCAAACATCCAATCTTGAAGTTCTAAGGAGAATTACTCCCATTATACGATTACTCATGGGGATCCGATTGGATAAGCACGTTCAAACCGTGTAGGATATCGGCGAATTCGCACCAAATCCCGGATCTCATAACCAAGGTAGCTGGTCTTTCACAATCGCTTTGATGTTTTTCTGTTACCCAAGCCTTGTATTCTTTGATGCACTGGTAAGTGAACCGCTTGCACAATATTACCCGTTGACATTACATGCGCGCCTAGAGTACACAAAGTTGTAATTGGGTGATGGAAAGAAATCTTGACTGACGGCCTAGTTCTCGCCAAATTTCATGGCGACAGGGATTGTTCTGTAGGAACGTGTATGATTGATCAGATGAACATCAAAAGATTGGATACAAAGTGCCAAGACACGAGATAAGTCGAAAAACACGCATCGCAACCCTGTCTCCATATTTTTGGACCACCCTGTACATTTTCAGATTGCACTAATTGATGCTCTCAGTGTTCGGGTATTCAAGAAGGGAAAGAGAAAGGGCCTATGACCGTGAGTTGCTTTATTTTTTTTATATTTCAACGTGTTATATATAATACATATGATTTCTATGTAACATTGCTTCAGTGGTGCTCGCATCTATTTCGTTCCATACAAGAAGCATTGTGAGTGTTGAATTGTACGCAACCTCAACAATTTTCATAGCGTCATTCATATATTACCTAAACTTTTGGGGATGATACAAGAGTCTGTGGATATAACCATCAGGAAGGCACGTGGATACCAAGCAATGTGTTATTATATTTAGCAAATTTGCAAAACTAAGACAATGACATCGTTATCCTTGCAGAGGCAGTCTGAGATGGTCTCGGAATAGCCCACGGACGATCACGATATATTCGAAGAAGACGAAAACCAGAGACAATCTAGCCTTTTTGAAAAGTGATACAAGCATTAAAACTTACTATAGGAGCATAGTAGTGTTGCTTTCTACCATGACCATTATTATAGTGGAAGAAAACAACATTACCATGTACCAACTATGTATTGCTTTCATATAAATGTATACATTGCTGATTATTGCTGGTCGTCCTATTGTGATACTAACCATCGGTCCTCTTATTATTGTTGGCGGTGCTTGTAATTAATAGGTTCACCAATGTGATCCCCAGTACAGGCGATCGGTGAGTCGGTTCCGCGCTGCTCGAACGTATGTGTTCCACGTAATCACACATCACTTCCGGATCGTTTTAACATGTTAGCAGCTAAATATCACTGCGACTAACAGGATAGAACGTGCACTATTCGTCAAATTCACTGTTGTGCTTTCCGCGCAGCAATGCACCAACAATGACTTTTCTGAATCGCCTGTAACTAGTACATGAATGCAAATGATGCGATAACAATGTGGTAACATGTACATACGTATATACAGTTTATAAAAAAATCCTTTGCTCACGCTGCACCTCCCATCATCTAAGCCACTTCACACCACGTATGATAATGCATAGGTGACACGGTGCGGATCAGCAGACGGACAGCGCTGCGCGAGGCAAGGATTTTCTGGAGTAACTGCATGTACTCATATTGTGCCATTAATATATATACAAGATAAACTTTAACTACTTGTCTTGTGTCACTATCTGAATTCCATGGAATAGTTCATATACACATTAAGAATGATCCAACGTTACATACTGCACAAAGGATAAACATTATTAGGTCAGCAAAGCGTGCGACTGCTAATCACGGAACGATAGCATGATATTACAAATTAAATGCGAGCCGATTATGGGTGTTTAGACCAGCTTCTGCCCCTACCGGTAGATTCAACTTGAGTTATCCTCGAACTGATTGTGAGAAACGAAACTATATCCACATGTTCAACTCCCTTTTTTGTCGAGCTGCGAGATGGTTTCAGTTACTCCCACCTGAGGGTTTGCAGTCGGAGAACAGCAAATGTTCAAATCCAGATTGAAAAGATTGAAGTTGCTACGACTACTTAATATAGATGACTCCTGTTGATGGTACTCTTGAGAGAGTATTCCAGCATACTCATTCCATGTACCTGCACTTAGCACTTGATATCCTCCGGCGGATATTAGCGGCTATTTGCTTTCTGCTTCCCTTTCTTATACTCATTTTCTCGGAGTCATGATTATGTCTCTTTTTAGTTCGGCTGAGTCTCAACCATGCTTAGAGCGAGTTCTTATGAGTCTACGTCGATGGGGCATGGCGTCTCTCCTTATTTCCTCCTTGTTTACGTCTTATTCAAGATCTAATGCAGTTACTCCTACATATTAGATTTTATTTGGTTGCATTCACGTTGTTTCTACGCAGTTTGATTACCTTTGTTTTTTTCCTGAGTTCTCACCTGCCGTTCGGCAAATATTCGGAATCACTGGATGTAACCTCATAAGTGGCGTTAATCGTTTGAAGATTACGAAAGTTGGTGAACCCCCTTCCTCGAGGTAACCTCCCCCACACCGTTCGCCAAGGGTCCCTGGCGGATTGGCTCGTTTCGGGTTAAGTAGGTCAGCATAGCCCTAGCTGCTCTAGGCTTAGCATACTGCGCTCGGCTAGTGGGAACAGGATCTTGGAAGGGAACTTCTCTCACCTTCCGTAGTACGAGAATGATCTGTTATCCCGTCACATGTTGTGGTCGGATATTTTTTCCATAACTATCCAAGCGGAACATATGTCTAACGTTCACTGGCTTTTTTGGCACACCTATGAGTGTATTCAAATAAATAAAAAATTACCGGCCGAGCAGCCTGTGATCTCCGGCCGGGCCGCTCGTCCATTAGCGACCGGCACGTGGTTACAATGTCTGCCCGGCAGCTAATGGGAGCGCGGACGGGCCGCTCCGAGTGTCTGTGTGCTTTGATGGTGACAAATCACACTTTTCTCACTGATGTGGCTTATTTCGTCTGTTTAAATGTAATTAACAAAATAGTAGCTGAACCGAACCTGCAGAGTGCTCGAGCAAATGCCTGACTGTAACATCTTTGACGTACTTCCTGTAGGATTTCCGCTTTGTGAACTTGTTCTCTTAAAACTCTGTAGTGTAATTGTCGAAAAAAAATGATGCTCTCGAGCACATACCGAAAATGGACTCTGGCCCAAACAGCCTGTCTTCGAGAGCAACCTTTCCTTGATCGATGAGCAGCATGATGGCCGCGGCTGTGATAGGCTTTGAAACAGATCCAATCCTGCAAGAAGCTTTGAGACTATGCAGAGTTAGGATTCTCGTTTTCTGCTTTGATAGAATTACCTGAATTGGTGGTTCGGCGTCGCGATCTCTTCTTTTCGCATATCCGCGTAGCCAAATCCTAGATTCTGGTTGTCAGAAGCAAGCTCACTTGTTTATTCATTAGGTTGCTGGGGAACTGTCAAGCAAAAACAATAATCTGAGCTGCTTTTTCTGCTAGAATAAAGAGCACAAATGATGAGGATTTTTCCATTTTATTTCTCTTACACATATTCTAGCAACAAATTTTCTTAAAGGCAACACCAGCCGAAAACCTCGACTTGGAGCTGATATGAGGGTGGTGAGGTACAGACGCAACACATAAATTTGAAACGAACAAAATATTGATTGCTTACCTGCATGGAAACTGCAACTACCGTCACGAACACGCCTGGGACGAGTGCTCCGATGTAGGTTGTGCGCGTCCCGTCACGAAACACTGCGAATTGTACGACTTCGTACTCGTACATTGCGGCAAAGCACGAACCACAATTGCTTCGGCTGGCGCAGCGAGCCAGCGAAAACTCGGATCAGCGCGAACACGGGCAGGCGTGTTCGCGATGGCAAGTGCAGATTCTCAGCAGGTAATTCATCGTAGTTTGTGTTCGTTTCACATTTATGATATGTTGGGTCTCTGTTAGCACTCGAGTCGAGAAATTCTGCAGCTGCTGCCTTTAACACCTTCGCAAAAGTGCGCAGGAGCGATCGAAAACGACATGTTTATCACATGGAACCGCGTGCATTATCTGGTGCGCACAAACGCATGCTTGAGAGAGCGCACGTACCCCACTGGCTGTGCACGCCAAAATCGTAATATCACGAATGTGTTAAACGCTACAACTACCTCACGCGCATTCCCGATGTTTTTAATATAAGTGGTATTAGTGGTAAAATTTATAGGTTAACAGTGAAGGCGTCTGGACAGAAAATATGACTAATTCACTCCCATGAATCCAAAATGGGACGCAGTGGAGCTGTCTATTCTCAATCGGAATGAAACCATCACGAGAACAACGTACGTGAAGGAAAACACGACTAAGTACGCCGGAATCTTCTACATGCGCACTCCGCTTTGGTCAATGCAATCAAAGTGGAGGAAAACAACGAAGAAGAGAAGAAGAAGAGGACTGATCCTCTTCAAAAATAACGCTCAGCCATATCGCACAGCTGGTGTTGCAAAGACTGCGAAACTCTGCTTCATGCATGATTCGTCCCGTACGCCTGGTATACCGGCTATCACCTTTTCATGTGTATTGGGACCTTCGTGTGCAGGAAAAGCGCTAGCAAAGAAGTTCATATAGGAACTGTTTCAGACTAATTTATCGACAAGCATCGGAAGTGAGGAAACTTGCTTCTTATTGGCAATATACATGTATGTGAAGATATGTATGTGAAGATTTTGGTGGTCTTCATTTACGCCTCTAACAAGGGAAGTGCACGAGGCTAACCCCGGGAATCGAAACGGAACATCCACCATCAGGGGCATTGTCCAAGGTGATGTTAACGTATGTATATCATTTTTGCCCAATGCTCCTGGTACGCCCATGAGAGCGCGCCAAAGATTTTTCGGCAGCCTTCAGCTTTCACGAACCCCAGGTCTTTAAGAAACTCTTTTGACTGAAACTTTGCATAGGGGGGTAATTCGAGGTGCGAAACACGAAAATCGTATCCATTTTGTACCCCAACCGCATTTTTGAAGAGTTACGGTAGGAGTACGGTAGCGTGCGGTAATAAACGGTAGTACACCTACCGTAACCGTACAAAAATGAGGTTATTGTACAAAATGGATGCGATATTTGTGTTCAGCACCTCAAATAACCCAATGCAATGTTTCAGTCAAAATTTTCTTTTGAAGGTTTTGGGTCCGTGAAGGTTGAATAGTGCCAATTTTTCTATTGCCCTCCCGTAGGAGTCCTCCATGGGATTCACGAAACTTTGACCGCGCAGACCAACCGTGGTTACTGTGAGTGGCTGTCCTATAGACCATGGAACGTTTGGAGACGCATTTTTGTATAAGTTTGTTTCGTCTGATCGTGCGCTCGTGAGTCCTAGCTGCAAGCATGCCAGCCGCGGCAAAGTGGTCGAGTAGGTAACGCATCGGTCTGTTTGGCAGAATATCGGAATTTAGGCTCCCGCCAGTAGAATCGGAGTGACAGTGTTTAGAAAAAGAAAAAAAAAGGAAAAAGGATCCCATCAAAAAATAGACCATGTTACAAAAACATCAAGTCGAAACCGTCCCTACCTAACATGGAATTACTCTTCAGATAGTGGAGTTGCTTCGTAGTTTGTGCAGTAGTGCACATATCTGGTCTGCTATAATAATCAGAACTACTTCAAACAAGGTCAAAAGCTTGAAATTTGAAAGTGCAAGATGGATTACTCTGGAGGGGTTCAAACCCTCTACCATCTGCCCGCTAGTCCGATGCGTTGCCCACTAGGCCACCGAGCCATTGACGCTGTGCCTCGCTCTAAGTTACATGAATAGGCTAAACCAAATTTTTCCAAAATGCGTCTTGAAACACTCCATAATCTATAGGACAACTAATCACGGTAACCACAGTTCTTCTGAGTGATCAACGTTTCATAAAATCCAGCGCTACATGGACTTCCGTGGCAGTGCAATAGCAAAATCTTTGACGCGCTCTCCTGAGCGCATCAGGAGCATTGGGCAAAAACGATATACATACATTAACATCATCTTAGGCAATGATTCTGAAAATGGATATTTCGTTTCGATCCCCGGGGTTAGGCTCGTGCACTTCCCTTGTAAGATACAGGTTCAAATACTAACGTAGTTTACGATCACCTTAATGCTTTGCTTATTTCTGAATCTAGCTATTGTCACTGGAAGAATAGATCTGTCTGCCTAGTGAGAATGATCCTGTCAGGGATTCACTGAATTTTTTGAAATTTAAGACAACTGTACCAGCAGCGAACTTCAGCTGTTCCCTCTTGGCGATGGCTATGGACAGTCCAGGAATGTTGAGATCGCGCATGAAATGTTCCACTCGTTCTATCAAGAAGTCCAACTGTGGCTCCGTAAGAAGTTCAGGCGCACCTTGGAGAAACCTCACAGGAATCGCTCTGCAATTTGTAATTTGTTAAGAAGCCCCAAAGTAGTTAAGTCTTGGGAATATTGTGAACGCGATGACACATAGCCGACACTGGATTAAGTGGCAATGACTTGTTTAGACCAAAAGAGAGGAGATTTTTCTTCCTTCACTTTTCATGCCACTAAAGAATACTTTGAATTTCCATATTTGCCCACAACCAGTCCATGCATTTTTCGGATACTAAAACACTTGCCCAAGTGCAGCGGTGCACAGATAAAACCAACCTTTTGTGCCATATGGGAGCTACGTCCGGAAAGCGATTCGAATGCAAATCACTCCACAACACAACGAATTTGACAACACCACGATTGTCAGTAAAGTGGGAGATTTGTCGTGGGAGTATTTCAGATCTCCTTCTGAAGTTGCTAAAAAAGAGGTCATTTTATTCAGAGGTTTTATGGGGGAAGCAAAAATTAGTGGTCCTAGAGGTCAGGCTTGCCCAAAAACCCTCCTAGAATAAAGTGCACTACTCTAATAGTCCTGTCAGGACTAAAATGGCCCGAAAAGCATAATGCATTAAGTTCAAAACCTGTCGGCATCTCATCCTACTTGCTGGCACCCTCCCCTCAATTGCTGCCATCATCTCTCAGCTACTGCTTAAAGAAGCGATTGGCTGTAGTTGAGCCTGAAATGGCAGCAACTGGGGAGAGGCCACGTGTTCCGTTGTTCGGAATCCGATCCTGCGGCACAATTTAAGAATGTATGAGAAGGATAGTTCTCCAAACACGTGAAATTGAACAGCTTATATCAGACAGTAACGAGTTTATGTATGCCAACAAATTTCAGCATCAAGCAGCTCAATGCAACTTACAGCGAACTCCATACGGTCGTAGACTAGGGGCAGGACCGCGGCGCGGGCACCCTGGTTGTCTGCTGCACCTCCCGAGGCAGCGAGAAATCACGACACATCGGTTTTTCTCCGTGTCTCTGCCCAGCAGGGCCGCTGCCTCGGTACTGCAGACAACCAGAGTGCCCGCACCACAGTCCCGCCTCTTGTCTCTGCCGTTTGGAGTTCATTGTTGATCGTAGAATGCAAAGGTACAACAAATTTGCGTCAATTCTTTTCAATTGTTCAGTTATAATCTCTGCAAGATCCTTCTCTCTATTTTGCTATAGGAACAGTTTGGTTTAAAAAAAACAAAAACAAATGACCACCTACAGGTACATGTTGTTGAGGTTGTCTCCGATGACGACGAAACTTCGTCGACTTGGTTGCTGCTCCCAGATGGCAGTGCACAAAACCTTCAAACCATTTCAATCAAATTACCTGGATTTCAAAACGGGATACTAATTAATACTAATTAAAAACAACAACTCAATACTAACTTTGAAGTCTTTCGATGAAACAATGTCTCTTTATGAACCAGTCATCCCCCTAGCGGCTTGTTCTCAAAATTTCTTATCTCATACATATCACATTTCTCAAAATCTATTAGACTGGTAAAATGGGAATGCGCGCTTTTTTGCTCAAAATAAAGTTTGTCCTAAAAACAGAGGTTCAAGAGCTCAAACGGAAATACACCCATAGTTTGTGTCAATGACCCTTCCTCATCTTTTTTTTCGCATTTTTTGAATTTTCCTCCTAGAAGGGAGGCTACATGTATCGTCAATAATGAGTAGCTGCTCGGTAGCGAAGGATCTGCACAGGGCGGTTGAAACACAACTTCTCACCGTTTCTCCTCGACTTTTTAATAAGTGTTTTCCCTGGCGAGAGGGTAGATGTTTAGGTGCAGAATTTTTTATAGGTGTTGTTTTGAAAAAGCCATTGTGGGATATCCTCTTTGCGTGGGATATTTGTTGCAAATAGAGATTTGTCGAATTCGCCTGGCAAGAGATCTGCATCTGCAATAAAATCATTCCTTTTATGTTTACCATGAAGGTGCGACCATTCCCTGTGCCTTAGTATCAGAAGTATGAAGAAGGGAAATTTCAAATCCCGTGAAAAGGAAAACGAAAAATGGAAGTTCAAAAGGGATAGAAAGAAAAGCCGTAGCCCCAGATACGAAGAGCTCTTTCTAAATTGGCATAATTACCTAGTAAAGTAATGATAGAATGGAAATGATTTTCCACTACGTTTTCAGTTCGATGAATAATTTAATACATATCTCATCCGGAGAATCAAACATTCAGGAAACAGGAAGCTCTGCAATGTTTTTTTTCCTTCCTTCCACGCTTTAAGTCTCTCCATTGTCTATGTCTCTTCATACATTGGTCGGTTAACAGACTATGTAGTGCCTAAGTTCCTTAACTCATATTTATTCAGACATGAGAGGTAAAAAACCGAGGTATAGCAGTGCTGATGACCATCTAGTCATGGAAAATCTTCATAGGAAAAATTTCGAAGCTGTTCTAAACGCAAAAAGGAGTCCTCGGATTCAAATTTTAAGAATTAGTGGTGAGGCAACTGCATTGCGTAAAATCTTCTCTGAAACAATCCATCATCATTTTGCAGGCATGATAGCAGCTTGGATTTTCAAGAGAACTTCTAACAACAAAGAGTAAAAATCTCCAAAGTTTCAATCGCACATAATATTATAGAACTCTGTAGCAACTATTTTTCTTCCCAAAATATTCAGTATCAAAAACCAAGCAGCTGTTCATATTTGAGGAGCTGAGAAATGTTTGCGTTGCAAGTGACGAATGGACCAAGCTCAACAAATACCGCTGGCATTCTCCTTGACCATCACGACCAAGCCGCACCATAATTGAAACAAAGCAGAAACGAATGGTTCTATTTGAAATGCATCAGTTCAGGTTTTCGTCGCTTGAAATTGCAGTTTTTCGTAAAGCATGGCTCACCTGATTGTTGTTGTTGAATACCCTGAATGAGGTCGCAGCGAAGCCCTTCGACGTGAGCATTTTGTTCTTCCTCATGCATGAGTCCAAAGTGAGGCCGTAGTGAGCCTCATACTGCTGACCAGTGGAATTCGACTTTTGCCATATTCCGACATACCTGAACTAGCATGATTATTTTTAGGAAAGCATGGCGCATGTACATATATAATCAAGCACACACTCAAAATGAGATGCAAAAAACACTCACCGTCCTCGTCCATTCTCGGAGTATCCGCACAAGTATGTGAGACGAAATCCAGTGCTTTCAAATCTCAAGCGCTGCGAATCGGCGTTGTCGGAGCCAGGGAACCAAATCTAGAAGTAAAATCTAGAAGTAAAAAAGCAACGACTACGTATGCGTTGCACTCGAGAGTGAGTGTCAGCCAGTGCAATATTTTCCTGTTGCTGAACTTGTTCCTGAGTTTGTCAGGAAATGTTGTGAGTTTTGACTCCATTAGCATACTTAATGAAAACAACCCTAAATTTCCATTTTGAACATTGAAATTCGCGAATTTTTTGTTCTGCCGCGATCTCGCTGCACGTTGGGTACGACACAGTTCGACGTGCAGCATGATCAGGGCAGAAAAGTTGCGATTTTCGCCAGAAACGAATCTTCGGTGGTTGTTGATTTGAACGGCTCAGTAAATCTGTGCAAAACTCCGAAAGACTCGTTTTCGAACCCCAATTCTTGAGGAGCCTGTAGGGTGAGCCAAGGCGGGATTACAGGGTTTCCGCCTCATGTACTCCCTTGCTCGTCGCACATGAAACGCAGCTTCTATTCTTTATGGAGTAAATGAGGAACTCTTACTGTGAACCCGACTCTCCTCAGAAGGTGCGCTTCTAGGAGTGAATTATTCAGGAGCTGCCTAGTCCCACCCCTAGCTGCCTAAGAATTGGAGCTGGAAGAACGAGCTTCGTTGGCCATTTCTGCACGAAGTCACATGCTATGGCATTGTAATCAACAACTCCAGGAGATGGGGTGAAAATCTCATAATGATTCCAAGAGCGGTGCCTTTGAGGCTCTTGGATAAGCTGAGGAAAAGAAAATACCGTGCGGAGGGGCATGACAGAGAAAGAGCTAAAAATCTTCCGATTGAGCGCCGCAGATTTCAGTTCGTCTACACCAAGCTCGCATCGACAAAATGAATCCAAGCTTAAGCCAGTACGTTCACAATAAGAAATGAGGGATGAAGAAGACGAGAAATCATCGTCATTTGTGCTTCAAACTCGTAAACAGGCATTTTATTCCGAGTTTTCTTTTACGGTTCAGATGGTCTACAAAACGGTGGTATCAGAGGAGTGTGCAGAAGCGCGGTCAATCAGAGGGCTGGTTACAGGTGGTGTAGCGTGACGGGCTATTCGGACCACTATAGCCACCTACACAAGAAATCGGAAAGAAAATTAGGAAACTTTGAACTTCGGTCATTATATACTGTAATGATTCAATCACATTTGATCACATTTTTCCTGCTTCGTAGAGGGATGGTTACAGACATGATGGGAAACATAGTAGAAAGTGCTTTCCAACAGAACGAGCCGAGACGTCATGCATCATTTAGGTTACACAGGGTAAACTTTGAACAGCCCACTAATTTATCCATCGTTTAAACGAGCGTCAAGAAGTTTAGCCTGAGTGATCTCAATCATGCATCCGAACCCAGATAAGATTTCATTATTTTTGAGCTATGGTTAGAAAACAAGACAAATTGTAGCTGTAAAAAGGGGATGGTTCGGAGGACAAAACAAAAAAAAGATCAACATACAGGTTATCGATATAAAGAACTAAGTATGTGAATAGAAAGTCTGAAGATTTCGTTCATAATTATAATTAAATACATGAAGGAACATCCAAGTAGACAAGGCAGCAAAAATCACCTCAAACTCGACGCCAGGTGCCCGTTCCCAGTATGTTGTGAAACTGATCTGGCCTGGCTTCTCTTCTTGTCCACAAATCTGCGTCAGTACCAAATCTCGCTTCCTGTTGTCTCTAAAATATATAGTCAGACAAGGCAAGGACTCTAATAACCATCACAAGAGATAAGGCTACGTACATGATGGCTGCGGTCAGCTCGCTGTATGTCATTGGACCTGGTTTGATGAAAACAGGACCGGAGTATTTGTGCATAATCGCATAGTAATGTGTACTTCGTTGATGGAGGAAGTATCCCATCGACACTAGCCGTCCACCGAATTTCAGCGATATTGACAGAACGTTATCCACAAGTGATTCGTTACCTAAAAATTTTTGAAGGTTTGCGGACAAATGAGGTTATCTCGAAAAAGCAGTACCTGAAGTAAGCACCCAATCCTGCTCATCAGGTGGAGGCGGATGAACAATTTGCAATGAATCGAATTCTGCGGCCATGCCCACCTGTCGTCGCGAGATCTTGTGCTACAAATACAACACCAGTAAAATCGACATTTCCATGCAGATGTATGTACCAGTAAAGCTATGTATATTTCTTGAGACTCTGAGAACTGAGACAGATTTCGCTGATCAGTATAAGCCATATGGACAGTTTGAAGATGCTTTAATGCTGAGTAAGTGTATACTATACCGCTAATGATGCTTGTGGAAATGACCGAAGGTGGCAGACTAATCCTTAACAAATACGAGGAATATATTTACTCTTAGAATGAGTTCATGAGAAATTTAAATGGTTTGGATTTTTGTTTGGACTAGGACCTTCACCCGGAGAGGATCAGCACACATATGAAATCAGTCATATTTCAAGCTCACAGGCTTTTTAAAATCTCAAAAGGTAGATACGTACATAACTTGCACAAGTGTCTACTTTTGTACAGATGGGAACAAACCTCAACTTTCACCAAATTTAGAAGGCCCGGCGTCTCGATCTGATCTTCTTCACTTGCATGATTCAAATTGAGATACCTGAGAACATTCAAATCATTTTTCTTCATCCCGAGAACGTTATTTGTTTGTTTGATTCTCCTGAAATTTACCACTAATTGTCAGAAGCCACACAGCAGTGCTAGCGGCTCAGAATACCAGAGGTGGCCTCACCCACGGCACGTGTGTCTAATATCTGTGTATTTCTCTATCTCGAAATTAACAAAAACTACTCCAGCCCATTTTCAAAAATGAAAAGTGCTAGTGCCTGGTTTTCCACCCTCCCTACCGCGTGTGCTTTTGACCGCGAATTAGAATCTTAGGAAATTGTAATCCGCTTTGAAAGTTGGCAGCTCGAGGTGGCAGCTCGGTGCCACTGGGTTCGGATTCATGATAACCAAACAAACCAACAATGACTAGCGTGGTTGGTTAAGACTACGTGGGGCTAGGAGGAGCAAGGTGTAAAACTTGGTTTAATGGCCTAGTCTCGCTCGGTTAAGCGTTCCCGAACTCTAGTCCTTGGTGGAAGGAGAAGCCTTGAGAAGGAGGAGGCTCCTAAATCGGTAGGAGTTGTCGCCGTTCTATCTTTCTCTCCTCACCTATTTTTTTCTTAGTGGTATACTCAAGCCCACTACGCATTGGGCAGTGCAAACATTTCTGAGCCATCGTGAAAATTGAATGGAAACTTGAACCCTAGAAATAGTGCAACACTTTTATCTGACGAAAGAATGGGACTACGTCCTAGTGTTTCAACATCCACGTCATGTTGCCTTGGGAGGAAATTGACTGCGCTAATTATTCATCGTCAGTTGCAAGTGTTGTATGACACACTTTGATTTCTGAAGTAAAATTAAATACATGCGCTTTGTTGTTGCATACGCCTGTTATTTTCGCATGTACTTACATGTATTCTTGAAAACCTGCAGTAAATGGCCCCTGTTTCAATTTTCAAACATTAGCATACACCGTCAAGGTAAGGAACCTCGGGAACCTCGGCAAAGTCTCTCCACGCTGAGCATATTATTCTGCTTTATTCCAAATACTAAGTTTTGTAACGACCTGTTCCAGAAGACAAATTTTGAGCGTCAGTTACATGTATTTTTGTCGTAACGTTGCGCTGCGCTACCCAAACTAACAATTGACATTAAACTTTCAGGGAACTCTCATTCTCTACAGCACCTTCGTCAAAGACTCGTTTTCTCCCAGAAGCTACCACTCAATATAACAACTAAAATTTTTGCTCATGCAGATCTCCTCTCCATTACCGAACTGAATCCATGTGGAAGTAATTGTGTTGTGGCCAGTAGTGCCTGCGCAAATAAGCTGCCAAAATTCTTGTGGAAAATATGGAGGGTCCCGTAGAAACCACATCGTTTTCCTTCACCCTTGCGCGGGCCCTCATTTCGATGATCGAACTCAGCAGAAAAGCAAAGAGCTCGTTGGAAAATTTCCAATCCGCATTATGCTGGCCAGACATGTTCCCAAGCAAAGGTCAGATATAAGATCGCAGGCTCAGGTTGAGCGAACCTATATGCAAATTGGTGTCTGTTCTTTGGCTCGTACGTCACTGAATTCTAGTGCGGTAGAAGTACGTAGGCTCCTTCTAGAAAGGCGGAAAAGATCGCACACAGCTGTGTTTGGAGTTCTGATCAATAAGATTGATTTTTTATATGTACTTTTTGCTGGAAATTCTCAGGCAGTGGGAACCTATGTAGCAAACTAATGAACCAAACTGCAACCAATTTGAACCAGAATTTAATGAGTGCCTCTATGGATGAAAAAAATTCCGCCTTCCTCTTCAATATGAAGATTTCCAGCCTTCCATGTCTAGACCGCGAATCTGCTATGACACAAAGTACAGTGGTCTTCAGTGGTTTGTTCGAACGCTCTAACACATTTATCACTTACGGATCTGCCTGCAAATCTTCTGAATAAGTAGCTCGGACTCGACTGGTAGAAAGGACGTTTCTCCATATCTGGCAGAAAAACACGGCACCTATGAACAAGAAAGAAGTGAATTTGACCATGAGGTCAAAAGAAGCGCGGCGAGAAGCTGAGGCTTTTCGGACACCCACCTCCGAACGATGACCACTCCCAAGCCAGTCCTGGAGCGCGAAGGATTAACAAATGGTTGATGCTCGCGTGCAAAGATGACCACAAGGCCGAAGAGCTTCAATTGAATATGCTTCTCAGAGTGCAGGTGAACCGACAGGTAATCATGTGCTCGGAAGAAAAACCTTTGTCTCTGTGAACCCCTGAACTTTTGCACTCGAAGTGATGTGCCTTTGCATTTGCTTACTGTATCCCAAAGTCGCGGTCATTAGTACAAAGACAGGGTGCACGAAACTTCTGGTGTGACAATTTTAATACCAAAAAAGTAACATAGAACCACTTTTTGTAAAAGTACATATAACCCTTGCTTTATTATTCTCCTCTTTTTTTCTGCCAAATAGCGAAAGGTTCAATGTCTTTCTGTTAAAACGCAGTTTTCCGGGAGGGTTTCGCTTTTAAGCAACTGGCCTCGAAATAAATTTTTGAGAAAAAAAGTGAGTTGCTGTGACAGTTTTTAACTGGAAATCCATTAAATCTTCTAATAACGGTTTACTACTCATGCATCTTAAAAGTACTACATTGGAATTGGAAAGAGCACAAGGAAAGAATTGGAAAGAGGAATGTATTGGAAAGAGCACAAGGAGAGAGTGCTCTCTCCAGAGGTGCACAGCGTTTTCCATGACAGCGTATTATAAGGAATATGGGAACTAAAGGTATGGCTAGTCCGTGCTACCAGTCATGGCCACTTTGCACCGAACTAGCTTTCGAATTTTTTCACTGGAAGACAGAAGCAGTCAGGGAATTGATATGATTTGAAAACAGGGATAGAACTGCTGCAAAATGGTTACGCTGCTGCATCAATAGGTTCAGATACAGGCCAACTGTGTTCCACGAAGCCTAACATTTGGTTTTCTCATTCCAGCAACTTTTGCTGCGGCCTCCCTGTACTGTAAATCAACACCGACCTTGAGTGGATTTTGCACATACATCTTGTAAACGATGTCAAGAACACGATCCGATTTTACATCCCACCCGAAACCGTTGTCAAATACTGTTTTTGTAGTTGTTTTGCTCGGAGATTCGCGGGGTGAATCATTGCACGGGGCGGCACCGAAAATCTGCGCAGAAAGTTTCGGATATTTTTTTTTGTGATTTAGCAAGTCTCCAAGGGGTGTTTGTGATCAGCAAATAGATCTCATCCAGCAGCGCTATCAGGCGAGCCCTACATACATAGCACGGTGCAAGACATCTCAGTACTACAGAGAAATAAGCCAGCATACGATGTACACTAACTTGTGGCCCCCTGTATTAATAGCCGTAGGGTATGAGCCTTTAATACAACCACAGTTAATCATGGAAACTCGTGCACAAACATCCCCCATAGCATTCTCGTTGCGTGAGTTAGTTGTGCGACTACTATAAATTGCCCTTCAAACTGCTCCCAAGTCGACTCGGCTTCAATTCTTGCTGATCTACTCTTATCATGAGTCTTGGGAAAGGAGCAATCTGTAACAAGTACTTGATTTGTTGAACCGATTCGTTCCACTGGTGAAACAGACCTTGTTTGCAGCTGCAAACCAAGGAAAGCCCTGCATGTTATAGACGCTTTATTTATGCAGAATGTGGGATCACGTGATGAGTGACAGATCGGAGCAGTTGTTAAAGAGCGTTGGAATTCTGAGGCTGGCGGTGAGAACTGCACAAGTTACGCACACGTCTGCTAGCGCACCTGCTTCAGAATTTCAACGCTGAAATGTCAACACAGTGACAATGATATGTACAACTGAAAGTGAGAAGCGCCGTTAGTATTGCTGAAACCGAGTTACTAGAGGGAAGTTGGGATCGGAGAAGGCACAGCATTCGGGTATAAATCTCTACGAGCTAGGCAATGCGTTGACTAGGGAAAGTGGCCGATGATCTCCTTGACGAATTTCGAGGCTCGATCGCCGGCTTCTTTGGCGATTTGCAGGACCTCCTCGTGGGATACGGTCACGGAGGTGTCGGCGTCGGTGTTCGCTCTGGAATAGCAGTATTGTAAATGGGGAAGTGTGCAATGATCAGGATTGGCTTACATGTTCGTGATGAGCGAGAAGCCGAGCACTTTGATTCCGCACTGTCGGGCGACGGCCACCTCGTGGCAGGTGGACATGCCCAGAGCATCTCCTCCAACCGTTTTGAACATGGTTACCTGAACGAACAGTACTGATTTTGAATAAAAAGCAGGCAAGTTTAAGCACTGTAACAGCTGGATCATTTACGATCACGGTTTAACCAGAAAACTGTAGCATACTGGTATTATTACGTCACTCAAAAGAATCATGCTTGCACAACTCCTGTTAACAAAATTCAGTTCATTTCTTTTCGAAAATCTAAACACATAGCCCATCCTAGCAGAATGTACCTGCACTGCAAGTTCTTGACTCTGAGGCGTTGTAGCCACAAGTCTCAGCGTTTTTCCTTCCCCACGTGGTTTGCTTTGACGTCAACAGTTGCAAAATAGACGGCTTAATTTCGGCAAACATCAGGAGTCCGCGTTTGTTTACCCTCCTATTCCGAGCCACGTTCCACTAGTGAACGTCAGCAAAGCCGGCCTTTGTTCACTAAGCGTTTCAATAGCTTTTAAAAAATTTGCGGCACAGAAACTGCAGATTTCCTTAACAACCACGTGCATAGAATGAGGTTGTCGTCTCATTTCAAACAGCTAATCTTCGTGGAAGATTTCGAATGCTTTTGATGCAGTCGCATAGCCTTTATCACTAGAGTACAAAAAGTCATAGAATCCGATGAAGCCCTTCTTCATTTGCTGGATTTTTCCGGCCAATATTGAACACGCACGAACTGTTTTTTTTTTCAGCAAAAACTGCTACAGTGCACCGGAAGAAAAAAATCCCGAGTGGAAACGGCTAGGAGTGAAGGCGTTCCTTTAACGGCAAGGGCTAAGCTTTGAGCTCACAGAAGACCTGCAAAGGCTAGGAAAATAGCCAAGTCTCCATTAAATCTGGAGACAGCTTCATCTGCATAATGAAATTTAGGCCTACTCGCTCTGACGCAGCTCAGGCACAGGTGAGCACCAGTGTTTTCATCGATGGTGGAGATGCCGCGTTTAGCGGCCACTCTTTGTGGGAATTCCCAAAACTCAGAATATCGGTTCAGGAAAGGAAAAAAAACACGAAAAGAGTTCTATCTTCAAAAGTTTCTGAAAGTTGGTCGATCAGGTTGCAACGAATTGATAAATCCTTCTCTGGTGATATGAGTTTTTTCTCTGGGACACCAAGAAATAGTATGGAATAAACTCGCCAGAGTGGGGCTTTTATTTCGTGCGGATTTTATCGCCGGAATTGAACTTATACAATTGATCCGCCCCTGCACTCCACTTCTGCCTGGCACTTTCCGCAATGCTATGAAAGGAGTCCCAAAAACTGTTGGGAGGGACTTTTGTTACCCAGAAGGAAACGATGGGCAACTTTGGTTGCAGAGACTCTGCGGCCAAACGAGGAATGCGAATCATCATTCTCAATTACTCTACAGAATATATTCCTATCAACTTTGCTGCTTTGGAGAACTCCTCAGGTTCAATTTTTCAGTAGCAGTTCAGTGAGAAAGGAGAGAAACTCGAATGATTAGATAACAGCTCACCTCAGCTGGAGACTCATACAGTGGGCCTCCAGTCATCACGTATACTCCCTCAAAGAGTCGCATATTGCTCTTGCCCGCGATTTCCAGAGCGAGTTTCCTGAAAAGAACGAGTAGCACGGGCAATAGCGAATTAAGCTAACCCTTCGAGCCATGATAGTGACGACAAGAAAAAAACTGATTTTACTGTCAAAAATTACCAACAGTAAGCTAGCAGTACCTGAGAGGCTTGTCATAGGCGTCATGCAGTGACACAAATCGAGCTCCAAAGCGAGGATCATTCAGAGCGACCATTGGTGACCAGCCAGCCAGGGCCGGCAGGAATATGTGGTCCTGCAGTTCGGATCATGCATGTCAATTCTGGAGGCTGTTCCCGATGGCATTACAACACACCTTGATTAACATGAGATCTCCGTGCTTGAACTTGGGGTTGATTCCTCCTGCTGCGTTCGAGACGACCATTATCTTCACACCCAGCAGGTGCATAACTCTCACAGGGAAAGCGCACTGAAATAGAAATAAGCATTGGTGGGGCGGATTTTTTTGTGGTACGTGAGAAGGATAGCATGCTTACCAGAGCAAGGTCCATGTGATGCTCGTATGGATGGAAACGACCCTGCATGCAGACGACTTTCTTGCCGCTCATCTTCCCGAAGATCAGGTTACCTTTGTGCCCAACAACTGCAACTCAGCGTCTCAGTCGTGAAATATGTAAGTCAATAATATTTTAGATAAATGAAAAATTTAATGTGGAATAAATGTAAAATATTGAATACAACAGTTGAGCCCTAAATAATTGTGCTATCGATCTGCTGTTAAACAATGTTCCAGTATTCAGAACAAGCTATCGAGTATGTACGTATGTCACTTCCATATCAGTCAAAGAAAAACGGGTGCCATTACGGAAGTCCTCCGTAGCGATCCTAAGCCTCCTTGCCTGCAAAGTGCACTTTAGCACTTGGAAACCATCAATGGAATTTCACCGTTGTATTTTTGTTCCTGTTTTTTAACAACTAACCGTATCAAACGATTATTGCAAAGAACAAATACTACAGCTGATAACCAGGAACGGGCCGACCCATGTCACTGCACCGCCAGGACAATTATTTTGAGATAGGATTGGCATGGACGGAAGTTACGCATGCACTAAAAGTTTCGTGATTACTAGGGCATCAACAACAGGTAGGTTGAATTTCATGGGCGTTCGTCCTAAGGCTTCCATAGCCTTCCAGAAGGTCCAGCTTTTGTTGGCAAACAGTGCGAACTTTCGCCTTCAACGTTCACTGTACAGAGATATCCGGTAGATTCGAATTCGAACTGTACGGTGACCAGTCTCCATCTCTTATGATATCGGGAAACGCTCCCATCACCATCCTTGAAAAATTCCTTGTTTGTGGGGTGGAGCGAAGCCCTCTTTGCTGGAAAAATCACCCGTTGTCGTGCGCCAAACCCTGCAGCTCTCACTTGCTCAGAGCTGTTTTTTTTTATTTATTCCTGTAAACACAACTGTAAGTGTCCACAATTGCGTCCACAGAAACTAGGGGAGTTTTCCGGATTGTTTGCTTGTTTACCATATTGCAATGTTAGTCCAACATATGCTCTGAAGAATTAGGGATGACTACTTTCAGTAATATTACTGTCTTTAGCTGTGTTCATACTTCTTCGCGAGGCAATGACGTCACGGCGGCGACATGGGCGACGCGAGGAGTTGCGCAGCCTTCGCGTCGCGAGGATGAACGCGGAATGCCACAACGCGTCCACTGCTCCTCTCGGGGCCAAACGCTTCCCCTCAGGGCGAACCGCATTTGAACGCGTCGCGACGAAGTATAGACACAGATTTTGATGTTGGTCCAGATGGTAAATTTTCCTACGATCTTGTCATCTTGACCTTCTCGCACTTAGTGTTCCTATTCCCGTCTGCAGAGACGATTCGTGAGGTACGTAGGATGAAGTGGATCGTGAAGGTGCATTAATTTTCACAAAATTTCCTCATTCCTGCTCCAAACGATCTTAACGTTTTCAATAATGGTAGCAGAGGTAGGTCAACCTGTCTTCTTTCTGTTCCTAACTCTTCTAAAATCTCTGGATCTGTTTGTCTTATTTTATTCAGCCCTTCTGTACAAAGACAACGCTTCCACAATTTACTCAGCCGTAGATTTTCCTTGCTGGTGCAGTTGTATAATGGAAATGCTTCTGCACTGGGTAGCGTACGTGTGGCTAGCGTGGCTAGCGTAGAGCGACGTACGACGTACATACCATCACGGAAAGAACACTACTTGGGAACCAAAGTCAAAGGAGTACGTAGCACAATCACAAAATCGGAGAAAACCTGGAAATCCAGCACAAATGCAGGCGCACGCGTAATTTTCGGCCCCATTGTTAATTGCCCTTGAAAATCCTGTGAATTGGCCTAGTTTAAATTGCTCTCTGAAGGGGATAATCCGACATGTATCCAGGTTGGAACGTGGCAACGTGGGTGGTCGGTTCGATAAGGTGCAGTGAACTCTAAACGGCTAGTTGAATACGGACCAGTGTAGCAGCGCGGTGTGACACTCTGGCCCTCTGCTGCACTCCCCGACCGATAGGGGTGTTTATACTTAGTCGCGGCACGACCGTCGCGTCCAGACAAACTGTTCAAATGCGATGGGTCTTAAGTGAATGCATGCGCAAATAGTGGTCGCGATGTGGTAGTTAGCGCTTGTGCTCGCGACGTGACGTCGCAGATCTTCGTCGCGTCCTGTCTATACTTTTTTTTCTATCAAAACAACGCGATGATTTCGCCGATATTGTTAATTAGAGTTTATCATATGACCTTTTTTTGGCAGATCTAACCACAGGGCAACTCAAAAAAACTTCCATATTCGAAGGAGTATGTTTCATTTGATTGAGAATAGAATCTTTCCGTGTATTCACCATTAGAGACCTGAGACCGCATGCACAATGGAGATTACGCAGGGTAAACGTGTCTACACCACACAAATTTACTCGTTATTCGCATAGGTATCGACGCGTTTACCCTGGGTAATCTCATTGATGCTTTTAGGCCCTTGAATTGATCGTATGGATGAAACGGTCATAATCTTCTCAGGAAGTGTAGGAAGCGACGATAACTGGGTATCCGTGCATACCTAATGTTGCTTTTCTCTCCGCCCTCCCCATTTCCTCACACTCTCTCCCACATTCTCCCTCTCTCTAGCACTCCTCCAACACTCGTCACCAAAGAAATGGACTATACCAACCTATACCAAGCAATTTCCTCAGCGTTCGTATAAGGCAACACCCTTAGTATAATCCCACCCCTTTGTCATCGTTTCCTCGATAACGCCACGGAAGCGCCGCCTGTAAGCGACGTCATCTTCTCACGTGGCGCCTGATGATAATGGAATTGTCAACACTGGTGAGCAAAGCGATTCGTCACGACGACGGCCACGTGGAGGCGTTTGCGACGGGTGGTATCATCAATAACCTCCTGTTGTCCTTCAATAATTCTTTTTTCCTTCTGGAAAATTCTTCAGATTCACGTAAATATCAAGTGCAGAATGAGCTGCGCACGTCTTCATGAGAAGAGAAACGTGCTAATTTGTAGGCCCCGGTATCACTTTGTGCTTGGAATGTTCCGCAGTGTTATCAAATGTAACTTCAAATTGAGGGTGTCATTTATGATGGCTTAAAAACGTGTTCGAGAAGATGTACATAAATGATAAACAAGGCTTTTCAACAAGATCAGAACAAATAAAATAGAAGGACGTACCATGAACAGATGGGAACCCTGGAATCTTCTCGTATGGGAGCACAGTGGGTTCCTCCACTTGATCACCAATAGGTCCTAGGCCGGACCCACATATGATACCTACTTCGGCTTGAGCCTTGTCGCCCAGCTGAGACTTGATTGATTCGACAACTGCGAGGAGATCATCGTATGAGCGAGGGCTGAAATAATGTGAGTACTTATGTATGGAACTCCAGTGCTAGAGGCCCGATTGCACGCGGCACAACACATCGCAACGCAACGCACAACAGGGAATGACAGCGCAGATAAAGCGGTTCGCCGCAGAGATACGGCGCGTGCTATTCTCTTTCCTTCAGCTCGATCATGGAAGGCCAGCTGACAACACTAGCGTTATTTGTAGCAAAACGGAGGTTTCTTGGTATATTCTCGTCCTTTTTAGTGTGAACTACATATAAAAAAACCAACTAGTTATCAAGAAAACTCTACGATTTGCTTCCACAGCGACGATTGCACAGCGAGCGGTGCGTTTGCGTCGCATACATATTAGAACAACAGACCCTAACAAGACTCAAAATTTAGCATTAGAGTGGAGGTGTTACACAAAGTGCTGCACGAACGGAAAATGTGTTGAGAGCTAATTCTGCCACAGCATTTTTCCGATGGAGTGCTATTTGCAAACCGGAATTAAGGGTAGAGTCGCACTTACCAAGCCTTTTTCGAAATTTCTGCAGAACTTGAATTTCCATCAACTGCTGAGAACGATGTAGGTATAGGCATAGGTAAAAGACCCCAAAACCATCAGTAACACTCCTTTTCGATCACCCTTTCGGCGAGAAGGAGCGGAGCGGGAGATGTGTGGATATGTCTAGACCTAACTTTTACCCATAGTTAAGAATACCTGCGGGTGTGAGATTGTCCATCCTTCCAATGATGCATCCGGGAGCAGAGGCAGCATGCATTATTGAGATTACCAAGGGTAAACGTGCTAACCCATCAAAAATTCACCCATCAATAATACGGACGTCGACACTTTTAACCAGGGTAACATCAGTGATGTGCCCGGGTCGTCCAGGTCCAGCATTTCACCGCAGATGCACAGTCATGCTACATACGTTAGGCAAGGACGATTGGCACAAACCACAACTGCTCTATTTGGAATCTCGTGAAACTGTTTGCACGCCATTTCAAAACAATTCACGTGCTCCATTCCACTCCATTTCCATTTTCCGTGTCCGATAGGTCCAATGCGTTTCTAGTGCGCACAGTATTCTCATTTTTATTTTCTTCTCACATCATTTTGGACTTATAATATGATACTATGTTCTGAAGAAATACTGAGACGATTTAGAAAAAGGTACCACCGAGCGGCGGTGGAGACACTCCTGCTCGACTTTGAGTTATAGGAGCAAATGACGACATAATTCGGACTTGATAGATGACTTGAGTTGCTAATGATCTGGATAGGCTTGGTAAGTACGACCCCGTCATTGCCTTGGAGTTGCGGCGACAAGACTTTTTTGTGCGAGAACTTGAACTTGAAGAGAGTCCTAGCTTCATGGAGTTGGAAGTTTTTACTGCTTTATAGAATTGGTAAAGAACTTACTTGATAGTTTTGTGAGCAGGGACACTGGGAGGCACTTGGTTGTTGTTGATGGTGGCCATCTCTGAAAAACAAAATGCACATGCGAAGCAGCTCAAACCGAAAACAACATTATGAGGAGAGGGAAGGCGCTGATGACAAGGCAACGCATTTCTGGCGACGAGAAGGACACCATGCTCGAGCCGATCGACGCTCGACCGTGATGGTGCGAAACTCTCTCACAGCATCACTTTCGATACAGAACCAGATAACTGCTTTCGCGAAAGATCAAAGCGTGCCGTGCGCTCGGATCGACGCGCGCGCGCACCATCAGACGCAATTAGTTGAGCAACAACAGAATGGAATAGATAGCTATAGGAACGGCTTTGTAATTGTTGTTCGGGGTGCTCGACAATCCCGGGAGCGATAATTTTTTAAATTCTTTCATGGGTAATGGTCATGAGGCAACCTTAGATGTGTATAGGCAGCCACGGTACCCTCACCGAAGTGGACAATTTTCTGAAAAGCTTGTTGAGAAGTGGGGAACCGCCTCGTTTGTGTGATTTTTGTGAAAAGCAGTCTAGAATCTGCATGCAATTCCGCTTTTCAAATGAAAATGTCTGGAAGGAAAGGCTTCTGAAATGCTAATGGAGCACCAACGACGGAATTGCAAAAGGGTTATCTAGCAAATCAAAATGAATTTTTTTTAGCGTAGGTCTGTGCTTAACAAGGTGTTCTAGTATGAATATCAGTTCCAATGTTCTAGCCGACTTTGTCTCCCCCCCCTCCCTTTACCATTTGATGTGTAAGAACCTGCAGCTGTCTACACAGTAACACATCTCCGAGCTTCTCACAACCACAGGGTAGAAATAATTCCAGTATCGCAGCATCATACGCATTTCCATTACGAAGTGTGGAGTGTGAAGTGAACAAACGCGCTTTTGCACAAGTAGGGCCCGTGCTCAACCGCTTGTGCAGGTGGTCCCACGTGGTAGGAATTTTTCCTCTGCTGCATAGTACTCCGAAAATGCGCGAATTTGAGACAAACAAAAATGCAAATATGCACAAGCTTGAAGCTAGTTCAAGAAGTTCACCTACATAAGAGGTAGTAAGTAAGTAAGTTAATCTCCATATAAATTGTTCTTTTACTTGTCAGTTTCCACCACGCACGAAATGAGTACGCGAGGATGTCTGCTCTGCCCATCGCGTGTATAGATCGCTTGAACATTTGTTAGTATGCCACTGTATAGCAATTTGCTCGTTAAGATTGCTCCACAAAAATATAACTGTGGAAAGGACGTGCTCACCCGGTTGAGCACGCGGTCCCACACTTCGCACCATACGTGCTCACCCGGTCGAGCACATTGTTGCGAATGTGTTAAAAAACACCGAATTTGTCACAATTTAATTATTCATAAGATGATGGAAACCCTTGCGAGACACGCATCCACGCCGTGCATTGCTTGATAAAGCATCTCACGAAATTCACCTGAATACCGCTGATGTATGATAGAATAGGCAACATACATCAATCATCAATTCCTGAATCGCTCAAAGCATCGCTAACTCAAGAATGTCCAAAATTTGAGTAATTAGTCGGTCACTCGAGGCCAGCCGAAAATTAAATTACCCAAAACTTTAGGCGTTAAAAATCCCCGAAATTCGAGTATGAAAACGTCTAGATTAGCCTGATGTATATGTGAGAGCAAGGTTGGCCCAGAAAGGCGTACACACATATAGAATTCCTTGCATAACTTGGATAATCCGAATTTTCATTATTTCTATGTGTTTTAGAATACATAGCTAAATGAACGAACCGTGATACATGAAGAAGTCCTTTATGGAAAACATAGTTTGCTGAATAGGCCGAACAGTGATGCGAACCTTATCGCTATGACTTTGGAACGTTCATCAGGCCGACACGCCCATAATCATGGTTTTTTTCTCTTTTCTGGTACAGTAGTGTTTATTTGAGGAAGTGGCAGAAACTGCGAAAAACTGTAGCAATTGATGAAGAAATCAATTTCAGTGTACTAATCATATGGCTCGCGGTTGGTCAACGTGATGATCATATGATGAAGAGCAAAACAAATTGGTAGGAAGAGAGGTTGAAAATGGGTACTTTTGCCCATCTAAACGTGATTCCAAGGGTCGTATGCATCACTGAGATTATCCACGCTAAACGGGCACATCACACAAATTTACCCATCGTTAACATGGGCGCCAACAAGTTAACCCTTGGTAATCCGCATCAAGGCACAGGTCGAAATACACGAATTTCTTTGCGGTATTCAAGTATTTCATATTTAATTTCCAGCCCACAGTATGCACATATAGTTAGGTTGTGCACAAATAAATTGCGTTTCTTGCAGATCAATTCTAGACCTCCCGTTTTTCGTGTATTACTCATTCGATGTTTCCAATGTTGTACATCATTTAGAAGCTCATTCATCGCTTAACCGCTTTCTGATCTTAATTAATTGAAGCCCATTCCTGGATTAGTTCTGGCTGAGTTTATAGGAACGTTTCCGAGATACAAATCCGTTTAATTCTGCTTCATGAGTTTAGACTTGGATGGAAAGCAGTGGAGGCCCATGAAAATATTGTGGGAGCCTGAGGACCAAATGTAATTATACTTCGCACCAATCATCTCTGGTTTCAAAAATTCCGATAAGGAGGCACGATAATTGAAGGTGAAACAAGTCGAGATCGGCTCCGTGAACTCGACGATGACGTCCTGAAGTCTGGTGGAGTCGGATCTACGAAAACCTGTGCGTGAGATAGCAGAAGATCTCCAAATGTCATTCTCAACTGTCGCCAAGCATTTGGAAAAAACTTAGTAAGGTAAAGAAAATAGATCAGTAGGTGCCTTCTCAGCGGACCCTGCCATCTGAACTGAACGCTGAACAGATGCTTAGACGCTACCAGATCATATCGCAGCTGCTTTCGTGGGATAAGAACGAACCTTTCCTTGGTCGAATCGTAACCTGCGACGGAAAATGGATCCTGTACAGTAACCGTAAACCTTTTTCACATTGTTTGGACAAATATTAGTCGAGGAAACATTTTCCGAAGAAGAAGTTCTTGTTTCACTGCTCAAGGTATTCAAGACAATTACACATTCACTATTCACTGTGCCGAGATTCAATAAAAATCGAACTTTCACACTCCTAAGAAGAAGAAATTACTTAAAAATATGAATATGATCACTGTTTGATGGAATTCCGCGGGAATTTTGCATTATGAGTTCCTGGGAGGCGGCCGTTACTTGTGACTGTCAATTGCTAAGATGCCTTAGTTGACCGCTAGCTGTCAGCAGGGCGTCCTATATGCCTCGTAATGCGCGGAGAACTCGTCCAAAAAATTCGATTGAGATATGGCTTACAACGGCTATCGAATTGGATCAGTCTTTGGTTGTATATACTTCTGAGAAAGAAAGGGTTAGAGCGATGCTCTGGACCATAATTATTAGCATTATGTCAACATCAAAGTTATATCTGTGTGCATTACAAATAAGGCAAGTGCTTTGACCATTCTGATGATGTTTTAACAACTTTCGAGGTGGATTCATTTACATTGCAAAGTAAGGCCCGCCTCTAGATGGGCCGAGTTGCTCTGCCGCGCTAATTACGGTCTGGGTGCGCTCGTCATTGACAGTCACAAGTAAAGGTATACACCCGGGCATGTGCGGTCACTACTAGGCCTCTACTCATGCTAGCGGAAGCAAACATTACCTGGAAAGGTGTTGCATGCGAAAATTTGGCTAAAACAGTGGATATGTGCTGTGCTTAACAAAGAAAGAAAAGTGCAAATTTTGTGTGGCTTCCCACTTCGCCCTTCCTTCTCTTCTCTACCATAGGAATTGAACCTTACCGGCACTCTCAAATGCTTAATTGGTAGTCGGCCCACTTATACACAAGGCCGACAGGTGTGATGTCGTTTGAGCTCGTGATGTTTTTTATCATTTCTACTACGGATCCACCGTGGAAATGTGCGGGTCCACCATGCGGCGTGTGCGGATCCACCGCGGATCAGCCTCGTACCGCGGCTCCACCACGGGAAGAAACTTTAGAGTAATGCCACATCACTCGGAAAAAAATCATGTCGTAGTCAACGCCTTCCAATCCCTATCAAGTGTTATGCTGTTGTTGGAATTTCTCGGTTCCTATGAGGTAGTTTTTATCCCCGTATACGGTATCGATATTGTTCCCGAGAATCTATTAGGGTGTGTACAAATAAGTTGCTTTTTCGGTGCTCATCTTCGAAAGTTAATTTCATGACTGAGCTGATACGAAACTTTATTAGGCAAAGTAGGCACCGTTCGAATCCACATCTTTGCCGACGTCCGACAAGACCACAAATTCCTTTGCTGTGGAATTTCGGAATTTTAGCAACAGTGAGCTCGTTGAAAGCATTTTCAGCATTGGTCTGCTCCCTGGACACTCTTCTCTTGAAAAAGTTGTCGAGGTGCTTGGAAAAGTGATAATCTGTTGGCGACTGCTTCAGTGAATATGCTGAATGAGGCGATGTTCTGTAGCCGCTCGACTCCTGGGACGTTTTTCGTGAAACATGGGGTCTGGCGTTATCGTAAAGATGTGACCTTTCCTGCTGACCCTTGTCGGTCTTGCAGGCACCAGTTCCTCCCCTCCCTGAAACCGGGTGAAACCATCGATACGGATAACTACTGTCACCAGGTGGACAAAGTGCATGAGGAACTGGTGCCTGCAAGACCGACAAGGGGGGTGTATACCTTTACTTGTGACTGTCAATGACGAGCGCACCCAGACCGTAATTAGCGCGGCAGAGCAACTCGGCCCATCTAGAGGCGGGCCTTACTTTGCAATGTAAATGAATCCACCTCGAAAGTTGTTAAAACATCATCAGAATGGTCAAAGCACTTGCCTTATTTGTAATGCACACAGATATAACTTTGATGTTGACATAATGCTAATAATTATGGTCCAGAGCATCGCTCTAACCCTTTCTTTCTCAGAAGTATATACAACCAAAGACTGATCCAATTCGATAGCCGTTGTAAGCCATATCTCAATCGAATTTTTTGGACGAGTTCTCCGCGCATTACGAGGCATATAGGACGCCCTGCTGACAGCTAGCGGTCAACTAAGGCATCTTAGCAATTGACAGTCACAAGTAACGGCCGCCTCCCCACATGCCCTCAGTTAATCCGCACTATTCCCGCGGTGGATTCACACATGCCGGCGGTGGCCAACCGACTCCCCACCTTAGGTGAACCGCGAGTCCACCACGGGCAGACATTTCAAAGTAGAATGTTCAGATCTACGTTTTCGGGAGAGTACCAACCTATCCGTCGTTCCCAATTGGACGAGTTGGAAGAAGTGGCTAAACATTTTCGGCACATTTTCTTTGGAAGGCGATGGCGAGCAAAAATTTAAAAAAAAAATTAAAAAAAAGCAAAAATAGCAGAAAAGCAAAAATAAATCGCCATAAAGCATTGGTAAAAGTAGCAATATGAAGCACACTTGGCAAAACTCGTCCGCTCTGGGTGAGCGGTGGTCTTAGAATCTTCCCGGGAAGATTCATGGATCCCGCCATTGGTGAGTGTTGCCAATTCCCCAGGCTTATACTTTACTTTCCGGATTTCTACTTTTCTCAGGTTTCTCAGGTTTGTGGTGCTGAATTCAAGTGTTGCTGTACTTTACCCCGATAAGAGTAATGAAATGCATAGAGTAGAGCGGAAAAGAATTTTACAACATAGAAATTATGGTTACGCTTTTTTGGTTAACACATAGCTGCTAGGACTACCAGAAAGTTGCGAAGAATAAAGGCCGAAGAAAACCTGTGTAACGTGTGGACGACGTGGACGAATGCAAAATGCTTCTGAAGGCAAGTTCCACTCTCGCCTGCGAATCTAGCAAAACAGCGCGAAAGTGGTGCTAATGCGTAGCAAATCACGCTATAATAAATGTGTTTGCCATAACTAGCGTTTCGGAACCAAGGTCAGTTCGCGAGGCGGCAACGGGGGAGTTTCAGATTGATTAATGAGGAAGATGATACTAGCAGTGAAACAATGAGAACCCGAAAAAAGTCACCCCAGGAGGGGGACTACTACAGTCCCATGTCGCCTACCTACCAGATTGTTAACCATGCCACCCACGACGGCCTTAACTTCCTAGGAATGACGTGAGAATTTGGAGAACGTGCGTTTTGGCACCGTCAAAAAGGCTGACGGATGAATGGCCCAATTATATGGAAGTTTTTAATGTAGCAAATGATTGGACATTTCAGGAACTGGACTGTACAGAAGGGCAATGCGCTGAAGTAGACTACCTGGCAAGGTCTCGCGCGAATTCCGCAGTACAATCAGGATGCTGCGTTCTTCCAGCAGCGATAAATCAGAGAAAGTTTCGAAGGTCGTCAGGGCATTGATAAGCCATGTGGTCTTTCGAGTTTCGGCACTTTCACCAACTACTTTGCAGATAAACACTCTTGGTTCGTGGAGGAATCATCACGCATTTTTCTGAGCAAACGTGATACTCGGCCATTCATAGCGTAGGAAACCTACAGTAGTAGATGTGTTTGTGATCATTTACGCAGTTGTCTTGTTTTAGTTGTGTTGGTTTCTGTTTCTCACACAGATCTGTACGTATTTCTAAAAAGGGAAATATTTTCACTGCTACTCAAGCGTGGTAACAGCTACATTCCATGGAAAAGCTCCCAATTCCGTTCTCGCGGATGAATATCAAAACAGTCACTTCACTCAAGATTATCATTCGTAGTCATGCTGTACAATATGGTCCCGGGAGAATTCGGATTCTCAAGAATTCGCTCGACTTCTCAAACTATTCTGGTCGAAAAGAGAAACCAGTTCAACAAGGAGGTGATCGGAGGAGTAACAGGTGTTAAAGAACACTGGAATGTTTCTTCTCAGACGGAATCGTTGGACGGAGAGAGGCTTTGCTCGTATTCATAGACGATCCCAGAGAGGTTCTGAGCTTAGCGTCCACCTAGAGCTACTTGTTCTTCGATCGAAATGTGTCTAGTCCTGCTAGCCTCACCACCACTTGCCGTCGCTAAATGGGAGGAGTCGCTCTAACATAGCATACTCATTTTTACCCTGGAAACTTACAGAGCTCAAAAGTCATAACCTTGCTGGGGAAAAAACGTGAATTCCGAGCACGGGTAAAGTGCGTTGAGCTCCTCAAAGATTATATGAAGTATAATAGTAATGCAATATTGCTCGAACTGAATTAATGAGGGTGAGAAGACTTTTAATGTAATTATTGTATCGTAAGAGGTATGTTACGGTGTACGAGGAAACGTGGAATGAATGGGCTCAAAGGCACAACCAGCGGAAATATCGAGGATGAAAATTTGAAAAAAGTATGTTCCTAGTTGTGGCATTGGAATAACCGAGTCACATACATACATACATACTATGAAGCTCCCGCACCAACACATTACATACATTCACAAAAAGATGACTGGCGTATAAAAGCACACAATGTGAACAACCTCGACGGATCAACTCAAACAAACACTCGAAAGTTCTTATTATTGTCGCTATAGTAGTGAATGTGTCTCAAAAATAGGACAAGTTCTCTAAGGGTAGTTGCAGCTTGCCTGGAAATCAGAGCCAGGAAAGACTATTTGTCGCTTGCAGTAGTGTAAATACAACACATAAAGAAAATCTGCAATGGTCCACTTTTCTTTCTTTCTCTCCCCATTTAGGAACGATTTTTTACCCATGCAACCACTTTCACCACCTTAATACAAATGCGTACGCTCATCAACGTAACACCTTGATCATGACTAAAAAAATCACATCGTCGTGCAATATTTTTACCCAGGACATGTGTAAGGAGGCACATCCCTCCTTGCCAAATATATTGTTCCGAGACTCCGGAGTGGAGTGGTATTGTAGTCAAAGAGGGGGAAAATTGGCAAAATCTTGAGTGACTTATTTATCCAGGTAGGGAACAAAATGGCGAAACCTGAACAATTCAAATATTGGAATGATGTAAACTTTAGTGCTCTTCCTAGCACCGTCTTCTAGTAAACAGGGTTGAAATCCACGAACGAACGAACGACCAAGCGAAACTAGCTCAGCAGACCAACTTTTACGTCCTGCATTTCCTAACATCATGACTTCTATAGGGTAACCCGTCAAGCTTACAACTGTGTTTATCGTGGTTAACGAGCATAAACCTTGGGCTAGGAATCCTAGAAGATTTGTAAAAAAAAGAATTCTCTCTTTAAAAAAGTAGCCTTTTTAAATTTGTTCGCGCTAGATCGTTACACCTTCAAAGTAAAATCATACTGCGTAACAAAGTTTGAGCAAGACGCTGGACCTGTTCGCAAAGCTACAAAAGTCGAGTAAATTCCGCGGCAGGAAGCAATGAATGGGGAGGTATTTGAAGCTATTTACCGCCACCCCTCTCCCCAAGAACTGGTTGAAGCCGTTTCATTTACCACTGTCGTCACTCGGTTGCCACTGAAACTCCGTCCGTTTGTTTGAGCAGCAATGTGTGAGGAACGGCTGAGGTTAGGAACGCCGAAAAATATAGAAGACGCGAAAAAACGTATTTGTACAGATGATGATCGGGGGAGATGGTATCGCGTGGGTCGGGACGGCTTGATAAGATAACCTGGGCGTTGCAAAACACCTCGTTGTGCTTCCGTTCTCGAAGAGCACCTTCTGATTTCAGCTGGTAAAAAAAAATAGGGTCAACACATGTACTCGGTCAATATAATACTATAGATGGTTATGAAGACTCATTCAAACTCATTTCTTCAGTAGTTTGACACATTTCAAAACGGAGAGCAGTCCTTTTTATTAATTTCCACATCATTGGTTCGACATTGGCTCTTGCGTCGCAATTCTTTCTTCATTTTCACGCCTCGTCGAATCCAATGTTAGATGTTCTAACAAAGGCATCTCCCATGAACTCCACATTCCGGATGACAAGAAGTAGTGATGACGCTACGGTGACGTGAAGGCTGACAATTGCAGACGCTGATAGGAAAACTCCCGCTATCAGCGAGAAACACGAACGGACCACCCTATAACACCTGATGGAGGCTTAATAAGTAGGAATGTTTCCCTAAGAAGATAAGCAGGACATAAAATTGAAGTGAATTCTGGGACGGTTATGCGAGCACTATGTATTTCTGGATTCCCAGGGTGAATTCAAAAGCGATGGTAGGATCCACATCAAATAAGTGGGTATGATAATTTGTGTGAAAACTGAGAGGTAGTATGGAGGAGATTGGATTCCAACCAGCTTCAGCTCCCGCTTAGATCCACAGTTCCAATAGACACCAGAGCATCATTCTCTTTTTCTTGTGCAGTTCGCTGTTCCAACAGTTTGCTCACTTACTTCCACCGTAAGGAACACCCACGAGTGCACTTGGTAAACAAATAAACAAATACATATTTCATATCTCACAGGGTGAAACCGGTGTACAATTCGTGAAAGCCTAGATACTTAGCCTGGAGAGTCTCATGAAAACGAGATTTATAAAAATGCTTCCTTGTGGGATTTCCATGAAGAAGAGTCATATATAAAGGGCATTCGAACAGTGACAGTATGTAAGCGATGATGACGTAACCACTTGCATGACGTAACCCTTCAAAGGACGTATGCATATCAGTGGCAGAGTTACAGTCGGCATGACATCGCATCGTCTTTGGACGACGTCACAACTGATTGTTTTCTTTTCAGTGGGAGTCACAGACGAGTGGAAGCAAAGTGACGAGTTTCCAGGCCCGGATGCATCACTGAGCTTACCCATGGTAAACGTGATGGAGTACCCGGTTCTACCCTCTGCACGGCACCGATCAAAACAATTACCCATACATATTTCACGTTTTCTTTACCCAGCTGCTATTCGTATTACATATCGTAATCAAAGGCGAATCCACTGCGAATTAGGAGCGGTGACTGAAGATTGGGAAATTGGTGAGAGCAGCATCCACAAACGTGCAAAGGGATATTCACACCTATACAACAACTATGACGACAGGCATAATGCAAGAGCTAATGCAGTAACAGGAAAGCGGAACTCGTTAGAATTGCCTCGAGAACCGATACATGCTGGAATATGGGTAACAGAGCATTAGTGCCCCCAAATACGATGAAGACACTAGCATATGTACACAGTGTGATGGTGCTATTTATTCACTTGAATGATACTCATAATCCGGTCACACTCATCAGCGGCCACTACGTAAAAATCTTTTGCAAAACACTGCTACAGCGGTTGGTGCAGTTTTGGCCCCGTCTTCTGCTGGTTTTGCAGCGAGAGAAAAAAAAACCAATGGTTATATACCCTTTGTTACCGGACTTTATCCACTCTGCTAACCAATATGGTTTAACCATAGGTTCGTTGATTCTTCGCCGCGGACTTGGTGTGTTGGCGAGGGACCAAACGTATTGATGGCCGAGCTAATGCAAGACTTTTTTTATGTCAGATACTTCCGGAAAAATATATCCTGTAGCGAAGCGAGTGGATTCACACAATGGATACTATGTACAACGGGCTCACACCGAAATATCTGTCACAGTGCGTTTACTCATCTGGATAAGTGAGATTGGACATTTTGTCTGGTAAGGAGAGAGTGTCATATCGAGAACAAATGCCGCGCTTTTTCTCAACAAAACACATTGTAGCAAACAAAGTAAAAGGAAGGTACCGAACGAAACAAAACAGCAAAACATGTCTGACTACCAAGAAGGACTTTGCGCACACTAATTGCAGTCTTATTCGAAAGAAAAGTGCTGTCTCTGCACAACAGCTGGCGAAACACGACGGTAGAACGATCATGCAAATTGACTACCCTGGTGGAGCCCATGTAACCGTACTCAGACATTCGCCGAATTGGACCACCATGTCATTGGGGCTCGGATTGCTAAAATGGGCGGGGTTGGGGTGTCATTAGAATTCCCGTTCGGCTGCCATTCGGTCGCTATAGAATTGATATTCGCTTTTTCCAAAGGGGCCTAACAGCAATCCAACAGCGACTTAATGGCAGCCGAACAGCAATTGGAATGACACCCCAACCCCGCCCATTTTAGCTATCCGAGCCTCAATGACATGAGGCTTCAATTCAGCGAATGTCGGAGTACAGGACGTGATGTTGTTCCAGGGGATAGCCCCAAAGCTTCTTAAGCAAACAACTGATGCAGATCAGTTACAAAATAGCCTGATCGTCCGGCTAAAGCGGGACTTTTAGCCTTCTTCTGGTTCTTTCTTCGCTCACTTTGCTGATGGGTCCTACTTTCTCCCTCACCTGCTGGCGCACTCCTCACCCATCAGCAATCCCATTTCCCACATCTCCTTACTCTAGCGCTCATCGCAGTTGGCGCCTAACCCTAATGCTCTGCTTCTAGATGCTTTAGGTGGCTTCTGGCGTGGTGACACTGGTCTTGGTACAGATTGAACTGCAGCGCTGTCTTCGACAACAAATCGATATGCATCAATACCAGTGTCGTCACGGCAGCAGCGACCAATACGGCCACGCTCCTCGAGGAGTATAGCAGCAGCATTAGCCTTACGGGCGCCGACGCTCACATCCGTCACCCATAATGAAACCCTTAATTAACATTTTTCTAACCACGGAACACCCTCGTCTCGTCCACGTTCAGCGACACCGTTTGTTAGCATCTCGCTCATATCGGGGTGCCGGTTTAACGTTCAAGCTGGATACGTTTTGGACCATTCCCATCAATTCACTGCCCAGGCGCACCTATCACATCACTGTGAACTTTTCGGTGCCATCTTTTTCTTCCGTGGAGAGCGGCGGTTCGTTACCCAGCTTTGGACTAGTCCCTCAGCAATTTGCACACTGCCGCGCTTCCAGGCTCCTCATCCCAGGAGCCGTATCCAATATACATATTTGACCGTGGGAGGGAAAACATAGCGGGTACATATCCGCTCCCATTCGTTTTTATTCACTTTGGTATCCAATATGAGTTATCCATCTACGTGCTCATTTCTTGGCGCAAGTGCCGTGTTTCAGCGAGAGTGAACACAAAATGAAGAAGGAGTAGATCATGAATCGTTATCATGTGGATAATCGAGCGGATAAATATATCCTATAGTGAAACGAGTGGATTTGCATAAACAAGGATATGTTCTTATTGGATAGCAGATTTTCGATTTTCGATCCACTGTAACATATCCGCTCGAGCGTGTTTATCCGACTGGATAAAGTATATTGGATACGGGCCCTGGTCTTTCCATATCATCTGGCTTCAGTGTTTCTCTACAACATCGTGCACTTTTCTATCCCCTGAGTAGGTTTGATAATCATGGATCAAACTTTTTTCGAGCGGGAAGAAAACAACCGTCGCCTATCAGTGCAATTATGGATATCCAAAAGTAGGCCGAAATTTTGGTAAGAGAAGGTAAAATCAAAATTTGCAACTTTCCCGTAATTAACTGGACGCAGTGGATGCGATAGTCTAGTAAGCATTTGATCAGAGTGGTTAGGTCTCTTGCAGTAACAAACAAACAAACACACACGACACAACACACAGCACATTCAAACATACACACTTACACATAGTGAGCAAATTGGTGGGAAGGATGATAGAATAGAGTGATCAGAAGGGTGAAGTGGTGACGTACAGAGTGCAACAACGGAAACGTGGACGAAAAGCTCCACGTGGGCATGTACTGTGGAATCACAATGTAGAATCAAACCACGTGATGGCTTGCCATGAATATTTTGTCCTTTGTCGCCACGAATCGATGTCCGTGAGCAGCATCGACGTTTGTTTATTTTGGAGCAGAACTTTCATTAATGCCGAAATTTAAAACAGGACGGACGCACGTGGTTGTAATGTTTCCAGTTTGTTTGAATTGCAGAATTATGGAGGTTTAATGGCACGTAGGATTCGAATGATGGTAAAACCAGTTTTACTCCTGTGGTAGGTATTTTGGAAATACCTTTGAACTTCGTTCACACTGAGGGTGGTCGAATAAAATCTCTGCATCACCCCTGCATAACGTCGAGACTGCTAAAAAGAAAGCAGAGAAATCGCACATTGAGCTACGACAGGGTCAAAGGTGCTCGGGGGTGTGCGTTGGAAAAAATTTTAGATTTCGTTAATCCGTTAATTCATTACGTTAGGCCAAAAATGGCCGTTACACGTTATTGCGTTTATCCGTTAATCCGTTAATTCGTTAGGGGCAGGATTTATGGATATTTTGATATTTTTCATCACTTGCAGTAAGCTCTCGAGTTCTCCTACTAATATTCAAAGCAAGTAAGCGGGAAATTTAACAAAAAAAAAACTGCAGCAAATGGTAATTTTTTTTCTTGCTTTTGATTCTGTGAGCAGAACACAGGTAGATGGAAACACTTAGGAGTGATATTTTTCTATTCCACGACTAAAGTAAACTTAGCAGCACTTGGACGATTTAAAAAAACGAATGGTAGAGATGCCCCTTGTTATGGGTTGAATTACATTGCCTCACAGTGTTTACCATGCAAACCTTGGCTATAATATCAATAGTACTCTGAAGCTCACAAGAGAGAGAGAGAGAGAGAGAGAGAGAGAGAGAGAGAGAGAAAGAGAGACTCAGAAGAACTCCTCAACACGAAAGTTACAATACCGGGCATAAGGCACGAAGCCTACTCTTAGAACCCCCACAAGTTTGTTACTGTGCAAAAAACAGTTTTTCCAAGTTTTCTGCAGTGAAGCTTGATCATACACCTGGCGCAATCAAGATGGCTGTCGAGCACAGCCTCTAGCACTAAGTGGAAGTTGTTGGTACGGAAAGATCTTTATATTCCAACATTTTGATGTGTGAGAGTTCCGACGTGTTAATATCACTCCGCCACTACTCAAATAGTCAGTAGAAATGGATGGAATTGAGCAAAGTATTCGTCCGACTCTTTAAGTAGTTGCCAATTCATCGAACCGCTGTCCAAATTGGACTGCCGAAAAGAAAAAGACGATCTCTGGATTTTCTTGTGAGGACTCCTCTTGAACGCGGCTTGGCTCTGGCTGCCGCAGTGAAGTGATGTTCCCCTCGACCCGCTTTAAAGGCAGAGGGCCACCTCATTTTCGTGGTTGAGGTAATAGCAGATTCAGCATCTACTCGGCACGCTGATTATAGCGGTATACACATATTGTCTCAAAATGGTCATTAAACCCGTTTTCCAGGACGGGGCCTGTAACAGTTTGCTAACCCGAATTGACGTGTGAAGCTGTTGATCTTATCGATCGAACACGCAAAGACACGTTGGCCACCGTGGCAGCCGTGGCGGGCAGCCTGCACAGCTTGGAGCGATCCACCTCCGGGCTCCAAATTTTAGCCACTTCGACCCCTTCGAGAACGGGGCTTTCGTCGCTTCTGTGCCTATTGAAGTACCTTGCTGGGATTGTCATGACGAGATGCTCCAGGATATGTTACTATCCCCAACATGCGGAACGAGGTGGTCCCCTGCCTTTAAAGGCAGTGCATCAGGTCGTCTTGAGTATCGCGATGTCAACGAAATTCGATTCTTCTCGACACGCTGATTCCAACAGTGTACTTGAAACCCGAAAAAAGAAACGGTCAAAAACCAATACTTTTGGGGCAAAATGTAATCTTGACATGGACGTGTTTCCCTGACCGCAAACAAGGAGAAAGCGGCGAGAAATTGAGAATGTTTATCCAACTGAACTCGGCAGCAGCTATTATAGACAGAACAAGTATGTCCGTGTTGGAAAACAATGCCGTACCCTCAGTAAGCTTCCATTGCGGAATGAAGCCTCGGAATGAAGCGTCCAACTGGCCGAGAATTTCGAAATTATCGGCCGAAGGATATCGTATCTTTTCGCCCGAATAGGTCCAGATGATGTGGGATTGTGACGAGCTGATACACTGCCTCTAATAGAGTTTTCCTTCGATTCGTCGTAAAGTACACGTCTTTAAATAAAGGATTGACGATTGTCACCTCAACTCATTCTTCACTTCCCTCATAATCGCGCATCCGGGGGATCAATCGTGAGCATATTGCATTGTTTTTCGTTAACTCGTTAATTCGTTACGTTGGGCCAAAAATGGCCGTTACGCGTTAATGCGTTAATTCGTTACGTTAATAACGCACACCCCTGGTGCTCACCATTGTTCCCATTAGCATGGGTCTGACTCCCGATTCTTCAAGGGAGGAATTCACGCTGCGCAGTATTGTTCAGCTTTAGGCTGCTCATTACAAAGCCCACTCCGATCATCAGGGTAATGCCGGATTCCCAAAGGGTTTCTGGTGCTCGCATTGCTGCTTAGTGCCATCTTCATCACTACGCGCTACCGCACTCCTTACCCGTCAGTATTTCCAACTAATCATATCTTCCCTTAAACTATTCCGGAGTTCCTATCATGAGCTGAAGACGCGTCAGTTGAGGTCTTTCCACAAGCGCGCCGCCATAATTCCCTCACATGGACTATTTTCTCAGCATTTTCCTCAATATGTGTGCGCGTCACTGCTGCGTGCGCCGGCGCACGAAATTGAGAAAATTCCCGGCCGCGGGTTCACTACCGCGTCAGAGATACGGCATAGCTCAGAATTAGGAAATCGTATTGCGGCGGTTCCACTACTGTGTCGAGAGGTACCCAAAAGTGGCAGGAGACGTTATCTTCATTTTTATCACTTCCGACATCCGAATCCATTCCCTTTGGTGGCCTCCTTTGTATTATATACGCTTTAGTTAGTTTACTGCTATTATATACGTGAACGACGTGTTGGCGGATACATCAAAGAGGCACTAATCGGTGGAGTTAGGCGGTTTTTCCGTAAAACACATCCTGTGACTTTTATCTCCGCAACCATAACTGTCTTTCGTGTAAACACCTTCATTTTGGAATTCGCTTCACGAAAAATTTCTTTTGAACAGATAGGGATTTTTAACAACTTTGAAACTGAGGGATCCTACAACACTGTTGCATTTTTTTTGGATTTTCGGATGAAATATTTGGATAATATCTGCGAACAACATGATAAACAACGTACACGTTAATCAGCAACACTGATAGCTTTTATAACCTTTTGAACACTTTATAAGGAAAATGTTATGCTGCATGGGAGCTTTGTTTTTCAATGGAATTCCTGAATAGATTGAGAGATATAGATGCGGATATAAATAAATACACAAATGTCAGTCAGGTATTCGCAAGTGTAGTGTTCTCAAAAAAATTTCTGACTATCGAGTGGAACCCCTACTCTGATATTTGGTGGCGATACATTTGACAAGAAATTGTGTTGGGCAATACGTTTTACGGGAAAAAATTTTGCTTGGCAATACATTTTACCGGAGAATGACTACAGAGTCTGTTCAGCAACACAAAGAGCAAGAGAATCTGTAGGCGAGAAATTTTACCGATGTTCGGCGATAAAAAAGGCAAGGTTTGCTTGGCGATACATTATACATGTTCATTTCATTTTTAGTTGGAGGTTTCATCATCATCGGTGTGGAGTCGGATGGCGCAGTAGATGAAGCAGCGGACTCCTGATATCAGTAATAATACCCTAATACCTACCACAGGAGTAAAACTAGTCGGCACGGCTCTGGTGTTGTCGAAATTTTTGCGCATTCAAGTTTGCTTGGCGATGCAAAGGCACTATTTGTGTGGTGATACGAAAAGCAGGGTTTGGTTGATGATGCATTTGGCGAGTCTCGCACGGTGATACATTTGGAGAGGTTTGTTTGACATTACGTTTTCCGGGACTTCCTGTTGGGCAATACATTTGGCGAACATCGTTTGCCTGGGTAGTTGGCAAGCTCGTTGCGAGATAGCCAAAAAAATTGCGCCAAATGTATCGCCATTCAACATCAGTGTACTCGTCTCTGCCTTATCCTAGAGATGCCCTCCGAGAATGCCTTCGCTTTGGTGAGCAATGGTATGCGTACGGTCTAAAGCAAGGGCACTCTTTTTTTTGCCAAATTATTTGATGCGATCTGTACGCTCCATAATGATAACAGTTGACAATTTAATGAACATAAAACATGAGAAGCTAGAACAAACAGAATGAAGAACAAATCACAAGGCGAAGCGGTGCACCATTCAAGAACGATATAACACAAGAAACATAGGACATAAAACTCGCATTATCGTTGAGTGAAACCGAGAAAAGGAAGTAAGGGATAGTACAACGTGCACAGCCTCTGAGGTTATTCTCAAGGCAACGAATCTGCGCTTAGGCAATGACTTTTATGGATGCGAAATCAAAATCCACCGGAAGATAAGATGGGTCATGCGGGATGTAACTGATAGACTCATCCCATGACAACCGACCCCAATGTGAGCTTCTCGAAAGACTGGTGATCACTATTGTGCATTAACTTGGTTTGCAAAGGAGAAAGAGTCAACTTGCGTCACTAGTGGCACTGATCCTGCAGAGGTGTTCATGGTGCACAACTTTCACGATTTTCCAAACTTTCCAAAGAATTGCTCCGTCTATCACTAATTCAACATTCAACTCTATGCGGCTTATAGAAAATGCAAAGAAGAAAATCCAATTTCCGTCTCTAGTGGCACAGATCCTGCAGATGTGTCCATGGTGCAGAAAGTTCACGGTTTTCCAAACTTTTCAGAGAATTGCTCCGTGTATCACTAGTTCAAGGATCAACTCTATGCAGCACGTGGGGGACGAACCGAGCAAGTGAGGGGACGAATAGAGCACGTAAGGGGTGAAACGGGTAGTTCTTCCCCAGATGTAACTGGTACCAACCTCCGTTTGTGCTGGGGTCATTCCCACGAGTGCCTGAGAAGGCGAAGAAGGGCACGGATGAGGGGTGAGCCAAAACGTGGTAATCGCATCGCGCACTTCTTCATTACTTTGCGCTCTTATTAGGACTGGTAGTTGGTTGCCTAGCCACCGAATGACGGAATTGGGAATAAATGAAGAACATCCGAAGACTGCTGGTCACAACCCGCACAAGACACACAAGACACAACACACGAGACACACTCATTGCTCATATGCGTTTTAGCCCTCCGGGCTGGGATTTATCATGGATTATAATAACAAGCTTAGTCTGTGTGTGTGTGTGTGTGTGTGTGTGTGTGTGTGTGTGTGTGTGTGTGTGTGTGTGTGTGTGTGTGTGTGTGTGTGAGTGTGTGTATGTGTCTGCGTGTATTTGTGTCTGTGTGTCACGAAATTCGTTCATCCTGTTTCGCAGGATCGGTAGGGCGGCTATCACACGGATATGGCATGCTTCATAGCGACGCTGTCGCTGCGACCGTTGTTGCAGAAAGTTCTCGCGCAACTGATCCTAAACCTACACGCTATCCAACGCAAATAGCGTGATAAAACATGAAAACTTGTAACACTTTGTTATCATCATTTCCATTCATTTTATTCACAGTGACGGTGTCGTTGTCGAGTAAGCCATGGGCAATACTCCAGTCGTATTTCCAAGTGGTTTACCGATCCTCAGCAGATCCACCACTGTGATAAGGGCAATTTATACCAGATGCGACTATCACGCGCACGCATTCATTTGCGAGAGATCTCCGATGAAGACCGGTCAACGCGGCATGAAATTCTCGATGAAAAGAAAGCGCGGCCGTCGCGAGCGCGTGCGACTGCTGTGCGACTGCGATGCGACTAGCCCCTATTCTTCACCATATACTCAGAACCCCAAAAACAAGTTGTCGGCCCAGCTTAGCCCAGAAACAACTTGTAAACAAGGTTTTAACTAGCAAACAGTACAAGCTTGATATCACCAAGCCACACGAAACCAACTTATCGACAAGCTTTTCTCCCGACAACTTGCAAACAAGGAAGAGGAAAAACAAGTTGTCGACAACGATTTGTCAAAAACAATTTGTCAGCAAGCATTTGACCGAACTAGTTGTTTTGGGGTTCTGACAAGGGAAGTGCACGAGCCTCACCCCGGGGATCGAAACGAAATATCTATTTTCAGAAGCTTTGCCTAAGATGATGTTAATGTATGTATATCGCGTTTGCCCAATGCTCCTGGTACGTCCAGGAGAGCGCGTCAAAGATTTTGCCATTGCACGGCCACAGAAGTCCATGCAGCGCTGGATTTTATGAGACACTGATCACCCAGAAGAACTGTGGTTACCGTGATTAGTTGTACTATAGATTATGGAGTGTTTTAAGACGCATTTTGGAGAGATTTGGTTTAGCCTGTTCATGTAAGCTAGAGTGAGACGTAGCATCAGTGGCTCGGTGGCCGAGTGGGTAGCGCATCAGAATGCCAGGTGTAGGATCGAGGGTTCGAATCCCGCCTGCGCATATCCTGTTGCATTTTTTAATTTCAAGCTTTTGACCTCCTTTGAAGTAGTTCTAATTATTACAGCAGACCAGATATGTGCAATACTGCAGAAACTACAAAGCAACTCCACTATCTGAAGCGTAGTTCCATGTTAGGTAGGGAAGGTTTCGACTTGATGTTGTTGTAACATGGTCTCTTTTTTGGTGGTATCCTTTTTCGTTTCCTTGCTAAACCATTCTATTCCGATTTCACTGGCGGGATCCAAACCCTCGATCTTCTGCCTAATAGACCGATGCGTTACCCACTCGACCATTTGCCGCTGCTGGCATGCTTGGAGCTAGGACTCACGAGCGCATGACCAAACAAAACTACCTTATACAAAAATGCGTCTGCAAACCTTCCATGGTCTATAGGATAGCTACTCAAGGTAACCACGGTAGGTTTGCGCGTTCAAAGTTTCATGAATCCCATGGAGGACTCCTATGGCAGGGCAATAGAAAAATTGGCACTATGCAACCTTCATGGACCCAATATCTTCAGAAGATCATTTTGACTGAAACGTTGCATACGGGGGTTATTTGAGGTGCTGAACACAAATATCGCACCCATTTTGAACCAAAACCTCATTTTTGTAGGGTTACTGAAGGTGTACTACCGCTTACTACCGCACGCTACCGTACTCCTACCGTAACCCTGAAAAAATGCGGTTGCGGTACAAAATGGATACGATTTTCGTGTTCGGCACCTCAAATAACCCTCGTATGCAAAGTTTCAGTCAAAAAGATTTTCTTAAAGACCTTGGGTCCGTGAAAATTGAAGGGTGCCGAAAAATCTTTGACGCGCTCTCCTGGACGTACCTGGGGCATTGAGCGAAAATGAGATACATACATTAACATCACCTTGGACAATGCTCCCGACGGTGGATGTTTCGTTTCGATCACCGGGGTTAGCCTCGTGCACTTCCCTTGTGAGTAGGAGTAATTTAACGAAAACTATTGGTGATGAAGATGTCTGTGAAAGGTATGTTACTGGAAATTCCTCTACCTGTTTCGTTACCCCTGATCGTCCGGCTAATGCCGGAGTCCCAGGCTTTTTTTTTCGTGTTCGCTTCCCTTTGTCTCTATTTCTTCCTCACACGCTGAACGTTCTAAATTTATCAAAACTCCCATTTTCCACAACTACGTGCATGCAGGCTCCGATGTGCCCGCATAGGATCGGTGTTCCCGTCTCCAAGCATTTCCACACTTTTGATTGCGTCGCACCTATTTTTAACTGCGAAAGAATTCCATGTTGAGAAAGGATTTTCTGTTGGCACATTCGAGCCTTTATAGAGGTGCGCCTTGAGGTAAAACTGATCTGAATAAGCTATGGATGACATGGAAGGAAGGCAGTTTGTTGAAAGTATTGAATTCTCGGACATTTGGGAACAGCGTAAGTTGCTTGGTGAATATAAAATATTAGGTTGATGCAAAAGAAATGGCGCTTTCTCGTGTTGACTACATTTTTTTCTCACAACCCTAAAAGACGGCAACCTCGCCAGACGACATAATACCTTCGATTAGTGGGGACCATTGCTTATTGCATGAGCAGGTCCCCGATCTCCAGCACAGAGAATTCGGAAAACTGAGAACCGAAGAAGAAGAAAAACTTCGTCTTCAGGTCGTCATGTTTGACAGCCTTTTTTGTTGTAGGATTAAGGATTCCGAAGCTAGGAAAAATGATAGGAACGCGACAATTTTCCTGTAGAATACAACGAGTACTCGACTGTTTTCCAAGGAGGTCATCAAAATTGGAACCAGCTCTCGGAAACAAATTTTGATGAAAAGTTGGGCTGCAGAAAATGTGCTTTTGAGCATCTTTAGCGTTTTTCTGGAAGACCCTTCGCGACTATCTGGAGTAATTAACAGCAACAGGTATTGCGCAGGGTGATGTCTTCAAAAAGCAGCTCGGGGAGAATCACCTACCAAGAATCCTAGAGATACCGAAGAAAAAGCTCCGAAAAGTGCCCCTCTCTGTTTCAGCAACAGCAACCCCGTTGCACCAGGTTTCCCATGTGGGTTAGGTACTGACGTCCTGACCGAGCACAAAAAAGGTATTCTTGACTGTGTCGCTTGTGGTATGGCAGAAAAATCCTCAAAATCCAAAAATCAGGAATCAGGATTTTCGGAAGCTTCCTGTTATTTCGTGTTTCCTTGCCCTAGCCGGCACCTCCTATACCTATAGAACGAAAGAGCTTGCTTCACTCTACAAGAATATATTTAGAACTAGATGCCATACTACGTCCAAACCAAATTATATGGTGCTGAAAAGAAGGGCGCCATTTCTTTTGCATCAACCTAATAGTATGTTGTGGCAAATCCATACTTCCAATTGTATGTGTTATTAGGTCCATTTGAGAGAAACAAAGACGTCTGTCGTTGCGAAAGGCAAGAATCCAAAATCCAATGTTGTTGAGAGGTCAAAAAATGTCGTTGAGAAGTTAGGAAAGAGCTGTAGCGCCCGCGAATCACGCATCCTATCTTACGTACTTTTTGTGCTGTTCATTATTGGGCTCTTTTTCTAGAGACCGATACTCTTATAGGTATGACTTCTTCACGCGGATGTCACTAGTTGTCTTTTTGTTTTCTTGATTGTTGCCTACCACTGTGGGGACTATAGTAAACGTCAATCACGATTGCCACTCCGGCGGAACGGCGCACTGCGCCATCCACGTGGAGCGGGCGATGAGATGGAGATGTTGAGTGTTGCCTCGCCCGCGGATGTTGTGGCGCACCCAGGTCGCGAAAGTGGAAATCGCGATTGTCGTTCCCTGATGTGTGATTATTGTTGTTATTGATGGTAATAATGCAGACATTGTTTGTATCTTAAGAACATAGAGAATGCGATCTGTACACTTGTACGCATTATAGGCAAGGCAAGGAAGTGTGAAAACTAGTTGTCGACAAGCTTTTGAGAAAGCAAGTTTCAGATGCGATCAGAAACTTGCCTACCAAAAGCCTGTCGAAAAGTTGTTTTTAGGGTTCTGAGTAGTTGGTGCGTCGATGCCCAAAGGGGTGGAACGATGTCCAACAATGTGACAAGCGTACAACTGTGCGCAAACGTGGGGAAACGCCAAATGACGAGGAAAGGGCAATTTATAACGGATGCGTGCGACTGACGCACGTGCGACTATATGATGAAGAATAGGGGCCAGTCGCATCGCAATCGCAGCTCAATTGCACGCGTTTACGGCCTCGCAACGGCCGCGCGTTCTTTTCATTGAGAATTTCATGCCGCGTTGACCGGTCTTCATAGGAAGCCTTTCGCAAATGGATGCGTGCGTCTGCAAGTAGCACGCAAGTCGCATCTAGTATAAATTGCTCTGAAGATGGATCAGCCGCTTTTATAGTGGTGCACTGACACCCAAAGTGAGAGAAGACAGGTCGCTGTGGTAAGTGCGCCGACGCGCAGAAGTGGGGAAACGCTTTGGCCTGGTTCCACGGTGTGATACGGATGTACCGGCGTCAAAACCTACGCAGGGGCTACGCCGATATCTATTGCGGCTTTCTCTCCTACATACATACCTTTCTCCCCTACACCTATTTGCGCATTATCCCCTTCCCCACTCTGTCCTGTCCATTCGTGAATGAACCACCTCCTTCTTTCTGTTTACATACACCAGTAGACCCTTATCACCTAACTACCACAACAGCCAGCTGAACGTAAATCATTCGAAGTAAGCATCTGCACTGAATCGGTTACATCCAAATATTCATAGCCCCTAGGCCCGACCAAATAACATCACTTTGCGGAGGCAAGAGAAAGCTACGCCCAACAAATTTGAGGAGTTTTCGGGAGTTCGCAGTTTTCGTTAGCACCACTTGGGAGGATATAGTTTCGTATCGTCCGAAAGGTTTTCAGGATTTTGTTTGCACATACTGACAAGTATGCGATGCGAGCATGAATAAAAGTCTGGAAGTCCGGCATTAGCCGGACGGCCAGACCGGTGAAACAGTAACCAAGCAAACCACCGGTAGTTATAGTTTCAAAAAAATCCTTGCCTCCTACTACGCTACCCATCTGCTTAGCCGCGCTGCGCCTTCTATGCATTATCATGCGTGCTGCGACGTGGCTCATTCAACGCGCGGTGTAGCGTCAGGCAAGATTTTTTGGAAAGGCTATAGCTTGATTGGTAATGCTACAGATTACGCAATGTTAGGTTATGCAGGACATGGAAAATGGTTAGCTAGCTTGATTTCGTTCATGGATGCGTTCACGAATCCAAGGCTTGCTTTCGTGTGGATTCATCTATGCCACGGCTCTTATTCCACCTCGATTCGCGTGATGGTATGTCTGTACGTGTTTTGACCACTGTAGTCTCATTAATACGGCGTACGTGTCCTTGTTTGAAGTGTCAAGATTTTCCGCGTAATTGTTGCAATATATTCGAGCAGCAACCCACCGCACAAGCCGTTGAGCCACCGACTACTGTGCAACTGGAACTGGAATGAATGTCAGGAGAATCACATTTTGTTTTCATTACCTGGTATGAATAAGACAAATCTTACTTCTTATTAATTGGCACTTTATGTGTGTGTGTCTGTGCACGAGAACCAGCCACCAAAAATGAAAAATACCTACACCATCGTGTTCAGCGCAACGAGTTATGTACGGGAATATGGTTAATTTCGATTTTTACCTTGATTTACAGGTGTTTTGGGCCACTTTTGTCATGTTCAGACATGTTAAGGACCGACTGTTGTGTTTACCACAGTTGGAATGAATTGAGAATCGCCCAGACACTATAAAAGGGAAGAGATGGGTAGGATCTCTTCATGTCGAAGAGGGGGAGCCAGGAAGGCGAAGAAGGAAACGGATGAGGGGGGACGCTGCAGGATTGGGCTGGCGCCCACAAGGGGTGATATTGCTATGCAAAGGGTTCACTATTGCGGCAACGGTGCACCGGCGTCCAAAAGTGGAGAAAAAACCTAGAAACGGGTCCAACTGTGGGACGAAGGGGCGCCGGCGTCCGAAAGTGGTGAGACGTTTAGAGTCGGGTCCAGCGGTGTGATAAGGGTGCGCCGGCGCCCAAAAGTGGAAGGAAGGCTAGAAACGGGTTCAACGGTGTGATAAGGGTGTGCCGGCGTCAAAAAGTG
>JARK01001349.1:31939-45710 GCA_000688135.1 Ancylostoma ceylanicum | reverse complement strand
TATAAAAGGGAAGAGATGGGTAGGATCTCATTATGTCGAAGAGGAGGAGCCAGGAAGGCGAAGAAGGACACGGATGAGGGGGACGCTGCAGGGTTGGGCCGGCGCCCACAAGGGGTGATAATGCTATGTAAAGGGTCCATTATTGCGGCAACGGTGCACCGGTATCCAAAAGTGGAGAAAAAAACCTAGAAACGGGTCCAACTGTAGGACGAAAGGGCACCGGCGTCCGAAAGTGGTGAGACGGGTTTGGAGTGGGGTCCAGCGGTGTGATAAGGGTACGCCGGCGTCGAAAAGCGGGGAAATGCTTGGAGACGGGTCTAACACTGTGATAAGGGTGTGTTGGCGTCGAAAAACAGGGATATGCCTGGAGTCGGGTCTAACACTGTGATAAGGGTGTGTTGGCGTCGAAAAACAGGGATATGCCTGGAGTCGGGGCTAGCGGTGTGATAAGGGTGCGCCGGCGTCCAAAAGCGGGGGAATGCCTAGAAATGAGTCTAATGGTGTGATAAGGGTGTGTTGGCGTCGAAAAACAGGGATATGCCTGGAGTCGGGGCTAGCGGTGTGATAAGGGTGCGTCGGCGTCCAAAAGTGGTAGGAAGGCTAGAAACGGGTCCAAAGGTGGGGTGAGGGGCGCCGGCGTCTGATCTGAAAGCGGGGAACGCATTGAGACGGGTCCAACATCCTACACAAGGAAAGACGTCGCTCCCCTCTTGCACAGCTGTGGGAAAGGCGCCTCGGAGCCAGAGAAGCTCGAAGGTGCAGAAAACGCGAGTTTTGATCAATGAGGAATGGCCGGTGTGGTGTGAGAGAGATGCCACATCAAAGCAGTGCGAGCGAAGCGAGCAGAAAAGAAGCCTGAGAGTCTGGCGTCAGCCGGACGATCAGGCTGGCATTCATTAATACAGAGATTCAACACTAAAGAATTACAATTTTTTGCAAGCGATCTTACGTTTGTTAGCATACATTTAATACTCTTACATTTTTGTTCATGACAGTTCAGCACTTTTCCGACAATCCTGTCCTGCGTGAATGCAATACTGGTATTGAGGCTAGGCGAGGGTACCGGCGATTTCGAGCGTGCACGAGTTTGATTTACTCGGATACTCTCGTTAAGCGCGAGTTCTCTTCTTTTCAGACTTTCCTCACGACGACGTTGTCTTTCTTCCCACACTATTGAGGCACGCAATTAGATTCTTCTTTGTGGGGAAAAGAATCGTAGACGTGGGACTCGCTTTATCGCTTGTTTTTGGAACTTGCTGGCAGGGAGTACAACCTTGATAAGCCTAGGATGATTCAGAGTAGTTTTACCCACGATAAACAGCTGTAGGTCTACATTGTACATCAAGGAAGTCAAGTCATTGATTTACACATGCGAAGTCGTGAGCTAATCGTTCTGCAGCTGTGGAATCAGATGATTCAAGCACATGTGACAGAACAATGGATCTCGAATTTTATCGCTCCTCATTTCCGGAGATAGCATTTGAGAAAGTATTCTTCACAACAGACTTAGTGCTTTCAAGATTAGTATTTCTTTGTTTTAACGCTGAATTTTCTTCCCTCAAGAGGCATATCTCCTCAATCAGCACAGCATTTTCCTTTCCTTTTCTCGTAAGAAAAGGAAAGGAAAGGCTCAAGGAAAGGGAAGGTTATGAGAAAGATGAATTATAATCTTCTTATTAATTGGCACTTCATGTGTGTGTCTGTGCACGAGAACCAGACCCCGTCGCCAAAAACTAACAGCACCATCGTGTTCAGTCCGTCGAGTTATGTACATGTAAAATGTGGTAAATTTTGATTTTCACCTTGATTTACAGGTGTTTTAGGCCACTTTGTCATGCTCAGACATGTAAAGGATCGACTGTTGTGTTTACCACAGTTGGAATGAATGAGATAAGCCCAGACACTATAAAAGGGAAGAGGTGGGTAAGATCTCTTTATGTCGAAGAGGGGGAGCCAGGAAGGCGAGGAAGGACACGGACGAGGGGTGACGCTGTAGGGGTTGGCCAGCGTCCAGAAGGGGTGATAATGCTATGCAAAGGGTCCATTATTGCGGCAACGGTGCACCGGTATCCAAAAGTGGAGAAAAAAACCTAGAAACGGGTCCAACTGTAGGACGAAAGGGCACCGGCGTCCGAAAGTGGAGAAACGCCTGGAGTCGGGTCCAACGGTGTGATAAGGGTGCGCTGGCGTCCGAAAGCAGGGATATGCCTGGAGACGGGTCCAACGGTGTGATAAGGGTGCGCCGGCGTCCAAAAGTGGAGAAACGCCTGGAGTCGGGTCCAACGGTGTGATAAGGGTGCGCCGGCGTCCGAAAGCAGGGATATGCCTGGAGTCGGGTCCAACGGTGTGATAAGGGTGCGCCAGCGTCCAAAGGTGGGAAAACGCTTGGAGTCGGGTCCAACGGTGTGATAATGGTGCGCCAGCGTCCAAAAGTGGGAAACGCCTCGGGACGGGTCCAACGGTGTCACACAAGGAAAGACGTCGCTGGCCTGTTGCACAGCTTTGGGAAGAGCGCCTCGGAGCCAGAAATCTCGAAGGTGCAAAAAACGAGAGTTTTGATAAATGAGGAATGGCCGGCGTGATGTTAGAGAGATGCCACATGAAGGCAACGCGAGCGAAGCGAGCACGAAAAAGCCTGAGAGTCCGGCGTCAGCCGGACGATCAGGCTGGTATAAATAGTTTCTATAGTTTTGTCAGCAGTAATATCACTAGAGGTGTTTGTTTCCTTTACCTTTTCGCAACTGCAGATTGTTAGAAAAAATAAACGTTTTGAAGGCAGCAGCCACAGAAACCTTCGCCTCTCAAATTTTCACTTTCTCAGGAACTTCACTGCATCCCAAACAAATCAGCAACAACAAAAGCTGCGGAAATGGCCTGCGTTCAGCCCAGTAACCAGTACTTCTGCGTGACGGCGAACACTTTCGACGAGTTTGCCGCCCGTTAAACAGACTGCGTTTCGTAGAACGACGTGGAATCAGCTGTTTCGCCCCAATCGCAGATCCCAAATCCGCTGGCTTTTCTTTCACTGCGAGTCATTCTCGTGATTTTCCAAATATTTTTTGTTGTATTCACGCACTACTGACTTTCTCCTCGCGCATTCAAAGGTGTTCCTACCTGCCTGGTTAATTTTGGAGCTAGTTTTGTCAAAATTTGAATTTCAAGCCATTTCTCCTCCATTAGAGCATTCCATAAATTTTTCATTCTCCATTGTCGTTTTTTTTTTAATCGCCACACATTTTCCAATAGGTATTTCTTGTGATGAATTGCAAAGAAGGCTGCATGTAAGACCAAAATCCTGAATGCGCGAAAACTCATCGCATAAAAGAGGCGGCATTATCGATAATTTGATATCGGCTCTCATCCCTGGCCTGAGCAACTTGACCACTCCTGTTGCTCATAACCTAAATGTGAGCTCTCAATAAGGACATTTTTGGCGTTCCTGGAAAGTTTTAGCTTAAGCTTTGAAAACGTTAAGCAGCCCCGATACATCAACTATATGCTAAAACCTTAGGGACGAAAATTTCCGTGAGTGTTGCCTTTGAGAATAAAGTTGAACCACCTAATTCCATTGGACCTTGATGCAGTCCAAACACCGTTATCCAGAAGCGTCGTAGACGACGTTGACGAGAGGCCTGATTCGTTTCCATTTGAGCGTTTAGTTGGTCCATCCGTTCCCTTGGATCCACCCCGAAGTTTTTTTTTCTCCACATATGGTCTTTCCTTTTCATAGTATGACCAGCCCATCGGAAATTTGCTTTTGAAACGTATTCCTCTAGGTCACGAAGACGAGATATTCGCCGTAAGTCTTAGTGCGAAGCCCGGCTTGATGTTGGGGACAATGCTCAAGAGCTCCATGCCTGGTGCTCAACGTTTTCGACATGGCCGCAGTGTCCGCCCACGTCTCCGCAGCGTAGCACAGCGCTGGAAGAACTGTAGAGTCGAAAAGGTGAGCACGGACGTCAGGATTCGCCAACTGGTCTGTGGCTTCCCTGAGAGATTCAAAAGCGGCCCACGCTTCTCTTCTTCTTCTAGTTCTTTCTCCATATTCATTGCGCGTCCAGGGTACACATAGGATGACGTCTCCTCTATGTGAGACCCTTCCAATTCAGTTCGTCCTCCTTCGCAGTACATATTCTTCATGAACTGGGTTTTTGTCCTATACAGGGTGGTCCAGAAATACGGAGACAAACAAAAGGTCCATATCCAACAGATATGAAGCGAGTTGAGGCACATATTTTCAGACAACGTTTATTGGTCAACAATCAACAAAATCCAGGATTACTTCTCGGAATTTCCTCCGCTGGCAGACTTCAGACGCTCAGGGAAGGCGTCCACGGTGGCGCGCAAGTAGTCGCTGCTGAGTTCATCCCAAGCTTTCTGGAGATCCTGCTCCAATAGCCACTTGCTAAATCCAGCGATGTGAACCACTTCTTTTCTTGCAAACCTTGCAGGATCACGTCTAACGATGCTATTGAGAAACTGTCCCTCTTTCTGACCTCGTTGACCCCTCTGTAGTCAACGCATAGCCTTAACGAGCCACTTTTCTTTGCAACTAAAACTGGGTATTGTCCACGATGACTGGCTGTCCTCAATAATTCCACGGTCCTTGAGATCATGTTGCATTGTTTCTACCGTGTCGCGCAGGGCGTACGGCACTGGTCATGTCTTTTGGCGGAAAGTTGTATGGTCTAAGACTTCAATTTCATGTTTAATTAGGTAAGTCTGCGTGAGTTCTACGTCGGACACAGCAAATATGTCTTGAGATTCCTCTACAATACCATTCAGTTCATCCTGTTGAGTATTTTCCTTTCTATTTCGCTTAGGCATTTTTCAAAATTTCGCGGTTCTTTCTGTCGTTTCTGTATGTATAGGTTCATTATGAAATGACATATCTCTAGACTCATCCGCTAGTTTTAGGTCGTACCACTGTTCAGACCCCCATTTGCCGACGTTTTCGCCTTTTGAGATGACCCACATTTGTTCTGAACGATTTCACAGGAAAAGCTTAATTTCTCGCACAAGATCTGACATACGCAAGAAGAAATTCGAACTTTGTTAGATCACAAAATTGCATCTCTCTACCTTCCTGGTGCCTGTAGTTGGACATTCTTGATTGCTGGAGGAAATGCCACTCTGGCAACGGAGAGCGCAGCTTTGTGCGTTTCGCGTTTGTCTTTGTAAGCATTCCACGAGTTCCTCGTTCGCGTCACAATTTTTTGTTGAGTCGATCTTTCCATTGTTTGTAGTTTAAGCCCGAAGGTTTCCAGTGCGTTGATTATCAGTAGCAGGACCCCTTCTTCAGAACGTGCAAGGGTACTGGAGCCTTTTTTACTCCCTGCATTTCTACATCAACGAGGATTTGCATCTTTGCTGATTCTCTTGCTTCATCATAGTGACGTACTTATCCAAACCACAGCCTTCGTTTTGCATTCTTTATAACAGACCTGTAGGCACAATGGATATTACAGAAATCTTATCAAGCGTTATCTTGTCGTGAGCAGTGTTTGCTGTAGGGCTAGCTTTGCTGGAGTCATTATTTCTAAGAACCTCGCACCGATTTTTAAAATGTTTAACAAATGATCTCTTATCATGTTTCCCTTTGTTCGACTTGGTTCATTTGTTCTCGAGGTTATTTTCTTAGCGAAAAATTTCAAGGCATATTGTCCTCTTTCTCCGCAAGAAAAACAGGTTACTTGGACAGATTTCTTCTTGTCGTTCTGATCCTTGTGGCTTTAACCTAAACATCCCTGTGTTCAATAGACTCCTGATGGTTGTTTAACATCCTTGCACTTCTATAGAGTGCCCTCTCATTATCTCTGATCTCATGGTGTTTGGACACTATGGGTATTTTTGTCCGTTCCAGACGGGAAGCGATACGCTTCACAGCGTCATACAGTCGGCCTTCTTCGGGTTCGTTCCAGAATAACACCAGTGTCTTCACTCAGGTGCATTTGCACAGTGATCTGTTACAAGCATGACAGCCTGAAATTCAGTAAATACTCGCTCAAACACACACACATCACTTACGCACAACACATGCGGTACCGTTTTTCAGATGCTGTTTGAGAGGGGTTAGGTTCCTCCGCCTGTGCTATGCTCAGTGGCCTTCTCGGTTATCAAGCGGGCCATGTGACGACAATATCTGTAACAATGCCGCGTCTGGAAAGCTCCCGCTCGAATTCCGCCAATTTTGCAGCAAACTTCTGCCGCCTCAACCTGTCCCGTCTCTTGAGCTTTCGTCTTTCGTTCAGAAACTAAATAAATGATTAAATAAATGAATAATGTGTGCCATCTCTAATCAAGATTCATGAAGATTTATTAGATATTCCTCAAATGGCCAAGCGACATCAGCTTGGCAGTTGCTGTGGTGTTTTCCTTATGCGTTCTAGGATCAGCTGCAAGTTTACATTTCCCTTACGGATAATGCGGTTGCTGAAACTACTGAGGTAAATGAACTGTTTTGAAAAGCATGTCAGTCATGCGTACCTGTGCTATGCTTCAGCAAGATTTGTCGTCCTGAGTTCCGTCGGAGAACACTTGCATAAAAGGTTTCTGAATCGACCATGCATTCATGTGTCATGCAGGTAGTTCAGAATCTCTTGGTATTTCTGGTACGCTGCATGGTTGCATGGGATGAAGGGACGAGCAAGGCCTGAGAGCCTACGCAGCAAGTTTGCTGGCAAGAAGGGAATGTCCTTAAGAGTCCTCCACCATTTCGGTACCATCCTGCGCCGTAACTCTCCCTTCAGGTACTTTCTGATTCCTAGGGCGTCCCGCCTCCTGTTCCAGACCTGAGATAGATGGAATACAAATCCCTCGATAGAGGCCGTCTGGAACACTTTCTCTGCTGCATTGATGGCCGCCACCTCGAAGTCCAATATAATCCGGAGAGACTGAGATTGAGGGCTGATGTTTGCAGCTCCCGCTGGAAGCGCTTATTTTCCCGTATGCGGCCTGGGTCTTGTTCTTGGAGAGGGCGTGCACAAGAAGTACCTGTAAAACTCTCGTTCCTCGTGTGATCAGAGATTCTCAAATTTAGGAACATACTTAAAGGCAGCACCCACAGAAATGTGCGCCACCAAGGTTCTGGGACATTCCAACAGTTCATCATTGTCAGTTCCCATGTCCGGTCGTCAATGAACCTTGGCATTGTACATCAGTATGACACATCAATTTGTTAGCCGGCACAAGGTTTTCAAAAATAATTTATTGGGCCAACGTTTCGGTGGCTTCACCTTCGACAGGGCCTGAAAGGATCAAATTGATCTACGAAACTGGCCGCACAAACGCCGCCTCAATCAAACACCCAAGAACCAGACTGTACTCCGAAATCACAGAACTCTAACGAGAATTGAAGTCGCACCTCAATGTCCACTGTGGGAGTGGAGTTGTTAGACGACCGAACGCGTCAAACTTGTCAGTAGAATGAGACGTTCTGCCACAAACCATATCTTGACTTAGATGTTGCACAGTCTAAGATACGGTAGGAGTTCATTGGTGATAGTGGGGCACTTCTCCTTGCGGTTCATTTTTGGATTCTTGGCATGAATCCAAAATGCTCCGAGAGTTTTGCGTGCGGAAATCTCAGTTTCATGTTCGAGGACTGTGGTTTCTACTTCGTAGTCGACATCGTTGTGTACTCGCATTCGATGACAACCTAGAGGGGTGAATGTTCGAGAGCTCGACTTCCCCTCAAGATGTTCCTTGACTCGAACGCAGAGTGGCCGTGCAGTTTCACCAATATATTCTTCACTGCAATCTCTGCATTTGATCATATAGATGACGCACGACTTCACGCAGTCACCTTCTCTCCCAAACGGACAGATGACACAGTTTGGTGTTGTGCAGAGACGGTCGTATATGCGGTTCCGAACTAATTGGTTTTTCAGGTTCTTTGGTGGAAGTTCTACGATCGTTACCAAATCTTCCAAACTTGCTCTCCTCAGACAGAGTCGTGTGGCTCTGCTCACTTAATCGGAGATAAACGGCATGCAAAACTGGACGTTATTTTGGATATTGGTGTTACCCTTTCGCGTTTGATAGCGTCGTTGCCAACCTTGAGGTCTTCTTGGTACATAACCGTTAGAAACTGCTATAGCGGTTGCCAAGCCAAGTGACTCTCGTTTTTCTTCGCTACCCGAACAGACCCTTACTGCAGTCTTAAACACGTTACCGATGATGGCTCTTTTTGTCCATCATCGGCAACAGTTGTCATTCATTGTCTTCATTCATTCACTCATTCATTCATTCTCCAGTTCATCATTGTCCGATTAGTTTTAAGACAATGGCGACTACGAAAATGCCCTGCGTTCAGCACATTAACAAGTATGGGTTTGTGCTGGCGATAAGTTTCGACGAGTTTTCCCACGCCAAACGCCGAGCGTTCAGTGTTGCAATGTCGAGCAAATTGGTGCCAGCTGCTTTTACCGCTCAACCAACCGTTTCTAGCTTGCGCTGTTTCGAACAACGTCGCACATTCTTTTGTATTTGTTCGTTTGAATTACTGCCGCGTTCTCTGCTCCGCTAAGGTTCCGGGTCTTATTTCCACTAGTGATTGCCCGTTTGTAGGCTCGCACAAGCCACAGCAGTTCAACCACTTGAACATCCGAGTTTGGTAATGTTTTTGTTCAGCTGATGTTAATGGGACTGATGTTTTTTGTTGTTTTTTTTTCACGTCAGGCAGCATCCTCCGTGATATCTGTTCGAGTTCTTGATTGTTTTATATAGTTGGCAGTTTCGCAGTTCTCATGATATGTGGAAAGATGCAGTGAATGAGAATTGTCCCCGTTTCTTTTTCCTGAATTTTGTTGGGTATTCGCAACTAGATGGGATAATTACGCTGCGGTTGAGATTTCTGGGATAAAAATATCTGATATCACGTGGATTTCTCATTTTTGGCTGTTTTTTCTAGTTACGTCTTCAGATTGCGACAGCGATTTTGCTTGTGGCATTGTCGGTTCGGTTCTTCATCAATATCTCCTTCGTCATGCCTCTCTGGTTTGACTTCTGAGCACCCGAACGTCGCCAAAGTCGGATTGAGGTGAGCATTGCGTGTTTAGTTCACTCTTTTGCATGGATTTTGAGCGGTCTATGTTTGACTTCTTGGTCTGTGTTCTTTTCTGGCTTCACAAACAGGAGGTCATGAATGTTCTGCTCATTTTTACTTCTTATAGCGCATTGTTTTAGTTCTAATTTCAGCTTTTATGCAGTGTAATCTATTTTCCATGCTAATTTTGTGGTATTTTCCGTGCTTTCTAACGACGTGCCTAGTCTGTTAGCTCAGCGAGGGCCGTTGGTCTGACATCGTCTGCACTTACGACCGCAGTGGTATCGGTAGGCTGATCAGCTTGCTCGATCCAGCCTTCACACCTTCTGCTGCATGTTTTGACATGTACCGTGTGCTCCAGAAATTGGAGCAATTCAATCTTTTGCGTGTAGCTGCACGAGGCGCATTTTGTCCCACATCTAATCTTGGGAATTCAGCGCTATCAGTAGCTGGAAACGTGCCAAAACATGTCTCGCCTATAACAAATGGCGAGAATTACCTCATCTTGGAAGCCTGCCAAGTTGCAAGATTCGTGAAACAGACAGAATTTGGTGTGACTCGTTTTATTTTCATGTTTCTCTACGATCGCCTTTGAAGCGCCTTCGTCATCCTCAAGCAGTGTTCGGTCATAATTGCAAACAGTGGCAAATCACTGTCTCTCTCTGAACCTACAGGGCATTCGCCCTGAAGAAGTTGGTTGCATATACGCGCACATATGACCTCCTGTTTGTAAAGACAGAAAAGAACACAGACCAAGAAGTTAAACATAGACCGCTCAAAATCCATGCAAAAAGAGTGAACTAAACACGCAATGCTCACCTCAATCCGACTTTGACGACGTTCGGGAGCTCAAGAGTCAAACCAGAGAGGCATGACGGAAAAGATATCGATGAAGAACCGAACCGACAGTGCCACACGCAAAATAGCTGTCGCAATCTGCGAAAATGTAGTTAGAAAAAACAGCCAAAAGTGAGAAATCCACGTGATATCAGACATTTTTATCCCAGTTCAAAAACCTGGTTGTGTGAGCCTAAAAAGGCAATCACTAGTGTGAATAAGACCCAAAGCCTTAGTGAAGCAGAGAACGCGGCAGTAATTCAAATGAACAAATACAAAAGAATGCGCGACATTGTTCGAAACAGCACAAGCTAGAAACGGTTGGTTCAGCGGCAAAAACGGCTGGCACCAGTTTGCTTGACGTTGCAACACTGAACGCTCGGCGTTTGGCGTGCGAAAACTCGTCGAAACTTACTGCCAGCACAACACATTTGTTAGTGTGCTGAACGCAGGGCATTTTCGTAGTCGCCATTGTCTCAAAACTGATCGGACAATGCTGAACTGTTGAAATGTCCCAGAACCTGGGTGGCGCACATTTCCGTGGGTGCTGCCTTCAAGGCCACTTTCTACTTTTGAAACCATCAACACGCTGAACGCGATTATGATAAGCATTTTGCGTGGAACTGGGCAATTTATACCAGATGCGACTTTCAGACGCACGCATCCATTTGTGAAAGACTTTCTATGAACACCGGTCAACGCGGCATGAAACTCTCAATGAAAAGGAAGCGCGGCCATCGCGAGGCCGTAAACGCTTGCGATTGAGCTGCGACTGCGATGCGACTGGTCGCTATTGTTCACGTAGACGCACGCGCGTTAGTCGCACGCGTCCAGTATAAATTGCACTTTATTGATTCATTGATTTCATTTCCTACTTTTGCTCAAATATCAATAAGTGTTGTCTGCTTGGGCTTCCCAACACGTTAAGCACGAATATGATAAGCGTTTTGGACCTAAAAGCATGTTTATTACTCGATGGATTTTATTGATCTTTCGCTATTTTAGCCCATGGTTCTGTGAGGATATGTCCGTTGAGATTTTTCAATATATTGAGCCCGAGTATGACAAGCGTTCTGTGCGACGGTATCGATTCATTGGTTTAATCGATTTTTCACCACTTATGGAGTGAAAGGGAGGGTGAGGACATGTTGATTAGGGTTCTCCCTTAGTAGAACAGGAATCTGACAACCGTTTCGCGCCCAAGTATCGTTTGTTGACCCTATGGGTTTCTATCTTTGTTGAGAGTTTTGCAAAGACGCACGTTCATGATTTTTTCAATACGCTGGACACAGAAGTAACAGCTACAAATCCTCTCCTCGCTTCTGTGATGGGTCGGTCGGATGAGACGGTGCATACTAAGCAGGGGTGTGCAGAATTTTCCATTTTCCGTTTTCCGTACGTTTTTGGCCATCCGTTTTACGTTTTACGGGTTTTTGGCACGGAAACGGAAAATCCCGGAAACTTGTAGAGAAAGGGGAACCACTGCTTTCGGCGTGTTTCCCTACTCTAGACAGGGTTCACGTATATCAATGCGTATTGTACGCGAGCTCACAACAATGGCGCCAACATTCAAATTGCCACTTACGCAATTCGGATTATTTTGCTTTTTTTCATTTTGGTTCTTGTTTCTTTGTGATTTCGCTTGTCTTTTGATCCGTCGCGATTCTGCTTGTCTCAGTAATCGTTTCTAATGTACTTGAAAAGTGCCTTGTTCACTTCCTCCTCTTCCTTCCGTCAGATGTTTTGCCCACTGTTTCGTTTGTATCGCTTGTGCTTTATGTTTACCACTCATTGTTTCTCTCCTTCCTCCATCATTAATAAAGTTCAACGGGATGCTTCGTTCAGGGGCTAATTGATTACCGCTTTCGAATTCAATTAGTCATTTTTCCCTGACCTCGAATCTTTGCATTCTAGGCTTTGCTATCTCTCCGATATTTTGATGAACAGTCGTCCATAATGTGCCACACTGCTGTCGTCGATGCTCTCATGAACCGTCGTCCATAGTGTGCTACGTTGCTGTAGAGATACAGGCTAGTTTCTTTTCAGAGTTTTTCTTTGTTTCACATCAGGTGTTGAGGGCCAATTTATAGTAGATGCGAGCGGGGGTCGGTCGCACGACTGACGCACGCAATGAAAAAACTGCGGTTATTTTGTGGACGAGTTTTTTTGCACAGCTGTGATGGTAGTAAATGTGATTACACCCCCTGCTAATAAGACACTGAATATTTGTTATGTAGCTTAAACACTTCCTCATTCTTTATGCAATGAATAATATTGTCCTCCAAAAAAATTCCTATTCTATCGAGTGAATTTCCAGTAGGATTTTTTCTCAGACATCTCGTGCTCATGAATCCAATGAATCAGTTCTTCGCACTTTGTCTTGAATAAGCGAACCTCACACAACGGTGCCACACGACCTCCGCAGATATCCCGCCGCGCCGCAGACGCGTGCGTTAAATCAGCATGACCAATGCCACTAGCCCTATCTTTACGCATTTATAAACATACGCGTCAGATGCACGCATCTAGTACAGATTGTCCTCTACTACTCTGAACTTTCGTACCACGGTGGGCCCACCGTTATCCCATGGTTGATATTATCAGCCATGGGCAAATGGAGGGGCCACCATGGGCTACCAGTGGGCCCACCGTGAGCTAACCTGGGCACTTCAGGGGCAAACCGGAGGATTTCTGGTGACATACTGGGTGTTTTTTCCAATTGAACATGTATGCGCTTTGTGCGCAATTGCCTGCGCCGGAGTCTGCGCAGACACCCAGGTGCCCGCGCAGGGGCTTGCGCAGGTTTCTAGTGGGCTGCGCGGTCACGCGCGGATATCTACATCCGCGATGCGTTCGCACGCGACCGCGTCCCACGCATCTTGTCTGACCGTTCGCTGGGCCGTGGTTTCCGCCGGGCCACAGCTGGCCAGTCAAGTCCCGTAGGGCTCGTCTAGTCTCCGCCGAAGTGGAGACGAGACTGTGGCTTTCACACCCCGCAGTCGCCTTATATACGTTTCTACCAGTATCAGCAGCTGTTTAACGAGTGTTTACACACTCGTTAAACAGCTGCTGATGGAAAGTGGAAAAGAACTGTGGGATAACGGTGGGCGGATGGTGGGCAAGTAGTGGTCCCGCCGTGGGCTTTCCAAGCATGGTGAGTTCACCGTGGGGGGATGGTGAGCCCACTGTGGTATTGATAATGATGGTGGGCTAACGGTGGAGCAGGTGGGAGCGAACGCCTTCATCGGGGACAAGGGTGAGGTAACCTGGGAATAACGGTGGGCCAACCGTCAGTTGGGGGTCCACCGTGGGATAACGGTGGGCCCACCGTGGTACGAAAGTTCAGAGTAATTGCGGCACATTATGAGTGCAATATCGAAAGTTTGATGAAGTGTATTCATTGTTCCATTTTATCGTACTCCGCTTTACCATGTTTTCATACTGTTCTTTGCATTTCACTGTACAACATCAGCATCGTCGTTGCTTTTGGATAAATGTTGTATAGTTGAACTGTCGAGAAACAACTTTCAATTGTCGCCAAACATTCGTCGATAGTTCTGAAGAGCATTGCCTTCTGCTAGATGCTAGTTCTTTGTGACCAGGTTAGGTTTTTCAATCATTACATTTTTTCAATTATTACACAGTGCATCTTTTTTTCAATAATTACATATTATGTTCCATGTTATAACGCTGAATGCGTTTCCCCTTCCGCGCCACGTTTCATGTTTCAGTAGCAGCAGAACATCATTCCGCCTTGTATAATAGTAGTAACAGTACCAACAGTCTCACACCCTACAGTCATCCTTACATTTCAGTGTGTGTGTGTGTGTGTGTGTGTGTGTGTGTGTGTGTGCGTGTGTGTGCGTGTGTGTGCGTGTGTGTGCGTGT